>JAKSZU010000003.1:99790093-100362593 GCA_026018925.1 Tupaia tana
TTTGAATCCCAGACCTGATGGCTTGCTTTCTCTCTTACTCTTTCTCTCTCTCCTCTCCTCTCTCTCTCTCATTCTCTTTCTCTCTCTCTCTCTATGGTGAGCACACATGCCCTGTAGCAAACTTAAAATAGTAATAAATAAGTATTTTTAAAGGAAAAAAATCACATTTATACCAATAAATGAAAACAAGTATTTAACAAAATTCAACACTCATTCATAATAAAATTCTCAGTAAATTAAGGACAGACAATTTCAGCACCAGCAGATGGCATATGGTTACGTCGCCAAACTTCTATATAGTCAACCACGGTTCGAGTCCCAGACCCACTGGCTTAAATCTCACACAGGGCACATGTGCATGCATGCCCAAAATCCCAAAAGGAAAATGGAAGAGAAGGGGCTGTGGCAAGGACATCCCTCCTGGAGGATGTTTTCTCACTTTCTGTCTCTCCAGCGAGCATATGCACCCTATAGCAAAAATCTCTCTAGAAAAATATTTTTAAAAATACAAACTTTTTCAACTTAATCTAGAAAATACACACAGGCTCTTTGGTCTCAGCCATAGAAGCAAGATCACAAAGGGAACGTCATTGTTTGGGAAGCACTACAATAAGATGCACACGCTGTACCACTGCTGTGGTTCTAAGGCCTACCACCTTCAGAAGTCGACCTATGGCAAAATGTGGCTACCCTGCCAAGTACAAGAGAAAAGTATAACTGGAGTGCCAAGACTAAAAGACGAAATACCACTGGGACTGGTCAAATAAGACACCTAAAAATTGTATGCCATAGATTCAGGCATGAATTCTGTGAAGGAACAACACCCAAACCCAAGAGGGCAGCTGTTGCAACATCCAGTTCATCTTAACAATTATAATGCTTAGTCAGGTAATAAATGTTCTGGTTTAAAAATATATATATATTTACATAAATGGATAGTTAACATCATACTTACTCCCAGAAGATAATACAGAAAAACATTTACACAAACTTGAGTTTGGTTATTACCTTTTCTTTCTTTCTTTTAATTTTTAAGGTTTTTATTTTTATTTTTTTACGTTTTTATTAGTTCCTTATTTGTAATAGTGTGAACACATGTGAGAGGAAGAAAAAAGTAACTCCCAAAATCATCTGGTCATACCATGACCCCTTTCCCCCAGGCTTCAAGTTCCTCAGGATCCTGGACATGAACATGCACATCTGGTGAGTTTCAAGTTGATCAGGTCTGGGATCTGAGCCTCAGTTGACTGTGTGGCTTCCGGCATTACATTCTGGCACACTACCAGCTCCATCACAGAGAATGGACCTGGGAATGATTTTGTTGATACAGCACCAAAGGTACAATCCATGAAAGAAATAACTGGTATAGAGTTCATTAAAACTTGAAATGTCCTCTTTCCCATTATACAAGATGGTACGTGAAAAGCTGAGAAGCCAACACTAGGGAAGAAAGCTAATACCAATGCCAAGATTAAAAATGATGACCCAAGGATCAGCAGATGGCATAGTGGTTACATCACTGAACTCCCACATAGTTAACCACAGTTCAAGTCCCAGACCCAGCAACTTGAAACTTATGTGGGAAATGTATGCATGCAGGCCCAAGATCTCAAGAATGGAGGAGAAGGGACTGTGGCATGGCCATGCCCCCCTGGTGGATGATTTTTCGCTTTTCTGTCTCTCCATCTGTCTGGCGCACGTACGTGCCTTATAGCAAAAATATCTCTCAAAAAAAAAAAATGATGACCCCAGGCTACAAAGCCCAAGAAGGGGAAAATCTACTGCAGCTGAAAACCAGTCTTAGAGGAATCAGAACATCCTCCCAATCTGCCATGCATTCCAGAAAGGCATTGTACAAGAGGAAATACTCAGCCACTAAATCCAAGATTGAAAAGAAAAAGAAGGGGAAGATTTTTTGCCACTGTCACAAAACTAGTTGGTGGTGACAAGAATGGTGGTACCCAGGTAGTTAAACTTTGTGAAATGCCCAGGTTCTACCTTACTGAAGAAATGTCTTGAAATATGAGATTACATTACACGCCTGGACTCTAACATGACGACTGTGGTTTGAGTACCAGACCCAGTGGCTTGAAACACACACTAGATGCATGTGCATGTGTGCCTGAGATCGTGGGACAAGAGTAGAGGAGCAAGGAACTACAGCATGGCCATCTCGCTAGGGAGGGGTTTTTCACTTTCCCTCTCACTGTCTCTGTCTCTCTCCCTCTAGTGAGTACATGAACCCTAAAGCATGAACCTCTTAAAAGAAATCCAAATTGAAGGAATCTTCCCAAATTCATTCTATGACTCCTCCATTATCCCAATCCCAAAACCAGACAAAGACATAACAAAAAAAAAAAAAAAAAAAAATCACTTCAGGCCAATATCCCTGATGAATACGAATGCAAAATTTCTCAACAAGATTCTAGCAAACTGTATTCAACAACACATTAAAAAGACTACACATCATGACCAGGTAGGCTTCATTCCAGGGATGCAAGGATGGTTCAGCACACACAAAACAATAAATGTAATATATCACATTAGCAAAAGGAAAGATAAACACCATCTGATTATATCAATCAATGCAGAAAAAGCATTCAGTAAAATACAACATCCATTGATTATTAGGACTCTCAGCAAAACTGGCATAGAAGGAACATTCCTCAACACAATACAAGCCATCTATGATGAACCAACAGGTAACATCATACTGAAAAACTGAAACAAGACAAGCCTGCCCAATTTCTCCATTTCTTTTTAATAAAAGGCATCCAAATAGGAAAAGAAGTGATCTCTATTTGCAGAAAATATGATTCTATACATAGAAAATCCAAAGAACACACACACAAACACACACACACAAATCCTGGAAGTGATAAATGAATACAGTAAAGTGACAGGATACAAAATCAATGTATAAAAATCTATAACATTTTTACCCAAACCCAGCACCAGCCAGGGCAGAAAGCTCCACCTTTGCCTGTTTTTGGCCTCAGGGTTCAACTTCACAGCTGTGAAGTCTCCCACAGCTAGTGTCCCCCATCCCAGAACCAGCACCAGCCAGATAGGATAGCTGCTTTGCTCCCTCTTGCTCTCCTCTGCCCATTCTAACTTTTTTTTCTCTTTTTGAAAAACAGCTCTCTAATATATACCGAGTGTCTGCACTCTATGACTGAAACTAATTGTCTAAAGGATATAGAAACACGGTATATAGATGTAAATACAAGATATAGTGTGTGTGAAAGAGGAGGGTCTGAGAAAGGATATTTGGGGGAGGGCCAGGGAAGCAAAGCATTAATGGCACAAAGAGGTGTGGTATTATCTGTTGAAGATATTTCGTAGTTTATCAACAGTACTAGGGAGAAGTGTTCACCTGTTGAAATATCCATTTTGTAAGACAAATAATAATGTGATTGAATGTAAGGAAGAAAATAAAATGAAAATAAATAAATAAATAAATAAATAAATAAATAAAAAGAAAAACAGCTCTCTGCCCTCCTTGGCCCTTTCTCTTGTTAATCTCTGTCTTTTTTCTCACCTAGGGCAGAAAGCTGCTAGGCATCTCCACCTTTGCCTGTTTTTGGCCTGAGAGTTCAACTTCATGGCTGTGAAGTGTCCCCCGTCTAGTGTCCCCTGTCTCAGCCCAGCACCAGCCAGGTCAGAAAGCTGCTAGGCATCTCCACCTTTGCCTGTTTTTGGGCTTCTCACGCCATGCAGTTTTCTATTTTAAGCTCAATTTTATTTTTTGTGAAGTGATTTTTTTTTCTTTTTCTCCCTTTTTCTTCCAGTAATTTCATTCTTTTTTCTTTATCCTCTCTCCCTATTTCTATTTCCTATTTTCTTTTTCTTTACCTTACCTTTGTTTTACTTCTCAGCCCTTACCCTCTGTCTAGAGACAATTAGGTGCATAGTAGCTAACCATCTGAGCATTGGGAGTTTTAGAAAATTATTTTCACATCATTGTAGTGGTTACAAAATAGTTAAACTCCCCTTTACAAATCCAACTGTAAAACTCCTCCTTTGATTCCCACATTTAGGCATTAGTAGAAGAGAGGAAATAGCACCAAATTACTTCACAGTGGGGGAAACACATGAGGTCACAGTCATACAATCCCTCTCCAACAAATTGACCAGAAGTAAATACATTACCAAATGACTAAAAATCGAAGAAGAGCATCAAGGATGAGAGAATCAAGTAGCACTTTTCCACCAAGGGAACAATGTAACCTTTCTCCAAGTAGGGAAAATTTAGAGTATATTACTGAAATGTTAGAAAAGAATTTAGAATATTTATGGTAACAAAATTCTATGAGATGCAAGAGAAAAGAGACATTGAGCTCCAAGGGATTAGGAAGTCTTCCCACAATATGAAAGAAGAATTGGACACCATTAAAAAGAACTAAACAGAACTGTTAGACATGAAGGCTATAATACAGGAAATTAAAACCTCTCTTGAAAGTATCAAAAGCAGGCTAGACCATGTAGAAGATTGAATTTCAGAAGTAGAAGACAAAAACCAATCACCTAGAAAAAACTAACAAAAATACTGAGAAGACAGCTAAGAAAACTGAGGATAATACACGAGAAATACTAGATAACATGAAACACCCAAACATACAAATAACTGGTATCCCAGAAGATGAAGAAACTAATCAGGGTATTTATAATATATTCCATGAAATCCTGGAAGAAAACTTTCCAAGTCTAGAGAGGCACTCAAACATCCAGACCCAAGAAATACAAAGAACCCCAATAGAATTAATCTAAGAAGATCCTCTCCATGCCACATTATAGCTAGATTAACCAAAATGACAGACAAAGACAAGATATTAAGACTGGCAAGAGAGAAACATCAAATCACTTACAAAGGCTATCCCATCAGACTAACATCGGACCTCTCATCAGAAACAATGCAAGCAAGAGGTCCACCTACAGGTCTCTGGCCAGCAAGGGATATTGAGGGAGGGTCACCTCTGACCCCCACCCCACTTCCAGACTTCCCAGCCCAAGACTCCACCTCCTAGGAAGGTAGAGAGAATTTTCCTGCAGCGGATTTTTTTCTTGAAGTCCCTCAATTCTCTTGTTAATTCCTAGCTCTGTCTCTTTCTACAGACTCTCCTTTCCTGTCAGCAGGCGCAATGTCCACCTACAGGCCTCTGGTGACTTTTTCTTTATTTTTCTCTGTTCTCTTTCATTTTGTTTCATATTATCCTCTCCTCCTCATTTTTTCCCTGCCAGAGGTACTAGACAGGTCTAGAATCAGATATCTGAAATTCCCTAGTAAGGTAAGTGTCTCTGGGATCCTCCCTCGTACTCATCCACCTGTGAGAATGCAGATACTGCTTTTTAGACACCTCAGTAGAGTTCCCCTCTTGAGAGCACGTTGGTAAAAACAACAGAAGAGAGACTTCAGCAAACATCTACTCCCAGCCAAAAGGAAACACTCTTACTCCCAGTGGGAAAATGTTCCCCCAAGAGGTTACCAAAAGGGAATACACCTTCCAATGGCTAGAAGTAGAAAAAGAGCCTCAGATCTGAATAAACAAGGGAATATGTCTCCAACAAAGGAAAACGCCTCTCCATGTCTCGTAAATATGGAGGACATTACCAAAATGACAGACAGAATTTCGAACATTCATGGTGACCAAATTCTGTGAATTGGAACAGAAAAGAGACAATAAACTGCAGGAAATCAGTAAGACCTTCCAAGATATGAAAGAAGAAATGGATACCCTCAGAAAGAGGTGTTATAGACTTTATTAGAGATAAAGTCTATAATACAGAAAACCAAAAACTCTCTGGAAAGTATTAAGAGATGATTAGACCATGTTGAAGATCAAATCTCTGATGTAGAAGATAAAACCTCTGATCTAGAAAAAAACACCAAAAAGATCAAGAAAATAACTAAAAAACACGAGGATAATATACGAGAAATACTAGACTCTATTAGACTACCAAACATCAGAATAATTGGCATCCCAGAAGGTGAAGAAACTAATAAAGGCATGGAAAATCTATTCCATGAAATCCTGGAAGAAAATTTCCCAAGTCTAGAGAGGAACTCAACCATCCAGACCCAAGAAATACAAAAGACCCCAAATAGAATCAACCCCAGAAGATCTTCCCCAAGGCACATCTTAGCCAGGCTGTTTAACACGACAGATAAAGACATGATACTAAAACTGGCAAGAGAGAAACGAGAAGTAACATACAAAGGTCATCCCATTAAGCTAACACCGGACCTCTCATCAGAAACAATGCAAACAAGGAAAGAACGGGAAGACATATTGAAAGTGTTAAGAGAGAAACAATTTCAGCCGAGACTATTATATCCTGCAAGATTATCCTTCATGTGAAAAATAGATTAAAATCTTCTCAGACAAACAAAACCTGAAAGAATTCGCCAACACCAGACCAGCTCTTCAAGAAACCCTGAAGAAAGTACTGTTGCAGGAAAACTAAAGAATCAACAGCCAGAAACAAAGAAATAACAGGCAACTAAGACAAAGGCCAACTAAAATGTCGGAACAGATCCAGTAACATCGATAATAACATTGAATGTTAATGGTTTAAATTCTCCAATCAAGAGACACAGACTGGCTGAATGGATAAAAAAACAAAAACCCTCTATCTGTTGCCTACAGGAAACCCACCTCATGTAGAAAGACATACACAGACTGAAAGTGAAGGGTTGGAAAAAGGTTTTCCATGCAACTGGGAACCAAAAAAGAGCTGGAGTTGTGATACTAATTTCTGACAAAATAGGCTTTAAAACAAAAACTGTTCAAAGAGACAAAAAAGGGCACTATATCGTAGTAAAAGGCTCTATAGATCAAGAAGCTGTAACGCTTATTAATATCTATGCACCTAACACAGGAGCACCCAAATATGCAAAGGAAAGACTGTTATATCTGAAAGGGGAGATAGACTGCAACACACTAATTGTTGGAGATCTCAACACCGCATTGTCCCCTCTGGACAGATCATCTAGACAAAAAATAGGTAAAGAAATAAAGGATCTAAATGATACCATAAATCAACTGGACTTAACAGACATCTATAGAACTTTCCACCCAAAAACCACAAGATATAGTTTTTCTCACCCCAACATGGAACCTTCTCAAAGATTGACCACATCATAGGACACAAAGCAAGCCTCTACAGATTCAGAGGCATAGAAACTATATCCAGCATCTTCTCTGACCATGATGGAATTAAACTTGAGTTTAATTTCAAGAGAAATCCTCAAAAATACCTAAAAACATGGAAACTAAATAACCTACTCCTGATTGACTCCACTATTATTGAAGAAATAAAGACTGAAATAAAAAGATTCATGGAAGTCAATGACAATGAAGACACGAGTTTCCATAATCTTTGGGACACTGCTAAAGCAGTCATGAGAGGGAAGTTCAGAGCAATTAGTGTACATAAGAGGAAGATGGAAAGAAGGCTAATGGATCACCTAACATCAAGCCTCAGAGAATTGGAAAAGCAACAGCAAAAAAATCCAAAAAATTCCAGGAGAAAGGAAATAATAAATATCCAAGCAGAAATAAATGAAACAGAAAATAAACTTACTATAAAGAAAATAAATGAAAGTAAAAGCTGGTTCTTTGAAAGGATAAACAAAATCGATACACCACTAGTGAGACTTATTAAGAAGAAGAGAGAAAGGAACCAGGTGAATCAAATGTGTAATGAGGCTGATAACATAACAACAGACATAGTAGAAATTCAAAACATCATTAGAGGATATTTTGAACATCTATATGCTAAGAAACAAGACAATCTGGATGAGATGGACAAATTCCTGGACAAATATAATCTACCAAGATTGAGCCAGGAGGATATAGAAAGTCTAAATAAGCCCATAACAAGCCAGGAGATTGAATCAGTAATAAATAACCTCTCAACAAAGAAAAGCCCTGGCCCCGATGGATTCACCTCTGAATTCTACAAAACTTTCAAAGAAGAGTTAACCCCCATTCTGCTCAAGTTATTTCTAAAGATCCAAAAGGGTGAATTTCTCCCTAATTCATTCTATGAAGCCTCTATCACCCACATCCTTAAAACAGATAAGGACAGGACAAGGGAGGAAAACTATAGACCAATATCTCTGATGAACATACACACAAAGATTCTCAACAAGATACTAGCAAATCATATTCAACAACTTATAAAAAAGATTACACACCATGATCAGGTAGGCTTTATTCCAGGAATGCAAGGTTGGTTCAACATATGCAAATCATATTAACAGGAATAAGGATAAAAACCAAATGGTCATATTGATTGATGCAGAAAAAGCACTTGCTAAGATACAACATCCCTTCATGATCAAAACTCTCAGCAAAATTGGCATAGAAGGGCCATTTCTCAATACAATAAAAAGCCATCTATGAAAAACCCATAGCGAACATCATCCTCAATGGAGAAAAGCTGAAAGCTTTCCCACTAAACACAGGAACAAGACAAGGATGCCCACTGTCTCCACTCTTTTTTAATATAGTACTGGAAGTCTTCACCAACGCAATCAGAAAAGAAGAAAAAATAAAGGACATTCGAATAGGAAATGAAAAGGTGAAACTATTTGCAGACGACATGATTGTATACATATAAGACCCAATGGTCTCCATGGAAAAATTACTGGAAGTAAAATGATTACAGTAAAGTTGCAGGATATAAAATCAATATATAGAAATCAATAGTATTTCTATATACGAATAACAGGCAGACTGAGATAGAACTGAAAAAAGTTATTCCATTTACCATAGCAACCAAAAGTATACGATATTTAGGAATAAACCTAACCAAAGAAGTTAAAGACCTCCACAAGGAAAACTATGAGAAGCTAAAAAAAGAAATTGAAAATGACACAAAAAAATGACATCCCATGTTCATGGATTGGAAGAATTAATATAATCAAAATGGCAATTCTACCCAAATTAATCTACATATTTAATGCAATCCCAATCAAAGTACCAGACACATTCTTCACAGACCTAGAAAAGACAATCATAAAATTCGTCTGGAATCATAAAAGACCCCGTATTACAAAAGCAATTCTACACAAGAAGAGTGGAGTAGGCGGCATCTCACTCCCCAATCCAAAAATATACTACAAAGCTGTGGTAATCAAAACAGCATGGTACTGGCACAGAAACAGGCATGTGGACCAATGGAACAGAATAGAGTCCCAAGAAATAAATGCCCAAACATACAGTCAACTGATCTTTGACAAGGGGTACCAGTCAATCCAGTGAGAAAAGGAAAGCTTCTTCAGCAAGTGGTGCTGGAAAAACTGGATTTCCACTTGCAGAAAGATGAATCTGAACCCCTACCTCTCACCTTTGACAAAAGTCAAGTCAAGGTGGATCAAGGATCTAAATCTAAGACCTCAAACTATAAAGCTGCTCCTGGAAAACACTGGGGAAACTCTGGGAGACACTGGTGTAGGGAAAGACTTCTAAAATAAGACCCTCAAAGCACAGTCGATCATCCCCAAAATAGACAAGTGGGATTACATCAGACTAAAAAGTTTCTTCATGGCAAAAGACACAGTAATTAATGTGAATCGACAGCCCTCAGAATGGGAAAATATTTTTGTAAATTTTGCATCAGATAAGGGACTGATAACTAGAATACACAAGGAACAAAAGAAGCTGTTAGGAAAAAAGATGGTCGACCCTATTAAAAAATGGGAGGAGTTGAAAAAAACACTCTCTAAAGATGACATACGAATAGCCAATAGGCATATGAAAAAATGTTCAACATCCCTCATTGTAAGGAAAATGCAGATAAAAACAACAATGAGGTACCACACCTAACCCCAGTAAAAATGTCTAAGATTAAAAAAACAAAAAATTGATAAGTGTTGATGGGGGTGTGATAAAAGGGGAACTCTTTTACACTGCTGGTGGGAATGTAAATTGGTCCAGCCACTGTGGAGAATAATTTGGAGATTCCTCAAAAATCTACAAATAGATCTACCATATGATCCAACAATCCCACTCTTCGGTATCTACCCAAAGGACAGAAGAATTCTTCATTGGAAAAGTGCTTGCACATCGATGTTTATTGCGGCACTTTTCACGATTGCTAAATCATGAAACCAACCCAAATGCCACCATATGGAGGAATGGATTGAAAAACTGTGGCACATATACTCTATGGACTACTACTCAGCCATAAAAACCAACAGAACCCTGGCTTTTGACAGAAAGTGGAAAAATATGGAAGATTTACTGCTGAGTGAGGCAAGCCAGGCTATGAAGGAGAGACATTGTATGTCCCCACTTAACATATACCAAATGTCTGCACTCTATGACTGAAACTGATTGACTAACGTTTGTACAAACACAAGAGATGGGTGTGAATGTCAGATGAGGTGTATGTGGAGGAGGGAGGCCTAACGAAGGACATTTGGAGAAGGGATACGGAGGTAGAGCATTGACGGGATGGGGAAGTGTGGTGTTATTGGTTGAAGATATTTTCATCAACGGGACTGGGGAGAAGTGTTCACATATTGAAAGGTTCACATTTTAAGCTAAACAATGCGACTGAATGTATATACAAAAAGAAATAAATTTAATAAAAATAAATAAATAAATAAATAAAAGAAACAATGCAAACAAGGAAAGAATGAGGAAATACATTCAAAGTGTTAAATGAAAACAATTTCAAACAAGAATACTATACCCGGCAAGATTATCCTTCATATGAGAAAAGAAAAGAAAGACGCTCTCAGATAAACAAAACCTGATAGAATTTACCAACTCCAGAACAGCTGTTCGAGAAATTCTGAAAGTAGTACTATACCAAGAAAACTAAAGAGAGACAGACAGCAATAAGAGAACAAAAAACAACCAGGAATATGGCCAACTTAATGGTAGGGAAATGTCTGGAAATATTGATAACAACATAGAATGTGAATGGATTAAATTCTCCGATCAAGAGACAGAAACCGGCTGAATGGATTAAAAATCAGAAACCCTCCATCTGCTGCCTGCAAGAAACCCATTTCATGGATATAGACTTAAAGAGAAGGGCTGGAGAAAGGTATTCCATGCAAATGGAAACCAAAAAAGAGCAGGAGTCGCTATACTGATTTCAGACAAAATAGACTTTAAGACAAAAACCGTAAGAAAAGACAAGGAAGGGCATTATATAGTAGTAAAAAGGCTAATTCACCAAGAAGATATAATGGTTATAAATATCTATGCACCAAAATCAGGAGCACCCAAATAGGTAAAGAAAAGACTACTAAATCTAAAAGGAGACATAGACCGTAATGCTATAATTGTTAGAAATCTCAACACCCTATTATCTCCATTAGACAGGTCAATGAAACAAAAAATAAGCAAAGAGACTCAGGACCTAAATGATACCATAAAACAGATGGACTTGATAGACATCTATAGAACTTTCCACCCAAAAAAACACAAAATATATTATTTTTCTAAGCCCCACATGGTACCTTCTCAAAGACTGATCACATTATAGGGCACAAAACCAGCCTTTACAGATTTAAAGACATAGAAACTATATCCAGCATCTTCTCCAGACATGATGGAATTAAACTCGATATTAATCTCAGAAAAAACTCTCAAAAATATACAAATACATGGAAACTAAATAACCTACTTCTGCATGACTCCATGACTACTGCAGAGATTAAGACGGAAATCAAGATTCATGGAAGCTAATGATAATGAATACACAAATTTCCATAATCTATGGGATATGGCAAAAGTAGTCATAAGAGGGAAGTCCATAGGAATTAGTGCACACAAGAAAAAGATGGAAAGGTGGCAAAAGGACAACCTAACATCATGCCTCAGGGAATTGGAAAAAGAACAACAAAAAATGCCAGGAGAAAAGAAATAATAAAGATTCGAGCAGAAATAAACAAAATAGAAAATAAGCGAACTATACAGAAAATGAATGAAAGCAAAAGCCGGTTCTTTGAAAAGATAAACAAGATTGACACACCATTAGCTAGACTAATTAAGAAGAGAGAAAGGAACCAGATAAGTCAAATTCACAATGAATCAGGCAACATTACAACAGACATAACAGAAATACAAAACATCATTAGAGGATGGGAACCAGCAGTTAGCGTAATGGCTATGTCGCTGGACTCCCACGTAGTCGACCGCGGTTCGCATCCCGGGCCCGGTGGCTTAGAACTCATGCCGGGCGCGTGTGCGTGCGTGCCCAAGATCCCGAGAGGAGAATGGAGGAGAAGGGATTGCGGCGTGACCATCCCCTCTGGGGGGTGATTTCTCGCTTTCTGTCTCTATCTCTCTCTGTCTGGCGAGCGCACGCGCCCTATAGCGAAAAACCTCTCCAAAATAAAAAAAAAAAAAAAAAGAAAGAAAGAAAAAAACATCATTAGAGGATACTATGAGTGACTCTATGCCAACAAAGAAGAAATCCTGGGGAACCAGCAGTTAGCATAATGGCTATGTCGCTGGACTCCCACGTAGTCGACCACGGTTCGCATCCCGGACCCGGTGGCTTAAAACTCATGCCGGGCGCGTGTGCTTGTGTGCCCAAGATCCCGAGAGGAGAATGGAGGAGAAGGGATTGCAGCATGACCATCCCCCCGGGGGGTGATTTCTCGCTTTCTGTCTCTCTGTCTCTCTCTGTCTGTCTGGCGAGCGCATGCGCCCTATAGCGAAAATCTCTCCAAAAAAAAAAAAAAAAAAAAAAAAAAGAAGAAATCCTGGATGAGATGGACCAATTCCTGTACATATATAATCTACCAACATTGACTCAGGAGAACAGAGAAAGCCTGAACAGACCTATAACAAGCAATGAGATTGAATCAGTAATAAATAACCTCCCAACAAGAAAAATCCAGGCCCCGACAGCTTCACTGCCAAATTTTACAAAACTTTTAAAGAAGAGGTAACCCCTATCCTACTCACACTGTTTCTAGAGATCCAAAAGGAAGGAACCCCTCCAAATTTATTCTATGAAGCCTCCATTACCCTAATTCCCAAAACAGATAAGAATACGACAAAAGAGCAAAACTACAGAACTATATCTCTGATGAATATAGATGCAAAAATTCTCAACAAGATACTTGCTAACCATATTCAACAGTATATTAAAAAGGTTAATCATCACAACCAAGTATGCTTTATTCCAGGGATACAAAGGTGGTTTGACATACGCAAAGCCATAAATGTAATACACCATATTAACAGAAATAAAGATAAAAACCATATGATCATTTTAATCAATGCAGAAAAAGCATTCAACAAAATACAACCTGCCTTTATGATTAAGACTCTGAGTAAACTGGCATAGAAGGATCATTTCTCAGGATAATAAAAGCCATTTATGAAAAACCTACAGCTAACATTATAATGAATGGGGAAAAGCTGAAAACTTTTCCACTAAAAATGGGTACAAGAAAGGCTGCCCACTTTCTCCACTCCTATTCAATATAGTACTGGAATTTCTAGCCAATGCAATCAGACAACAGAAGGAAATAAAAGGAATTCCAATAAAGAAAGAAGAGCTGAAAATAATCTCTGTTTGCAGATAACATGATTGCATGCATAGAAGACCCAATAGTATCCATGAAAAAACTTCTCAAAGTAATAAGTGCATAAAGTGTCAGGATACAAAATTAACTTACAAAAATCTATAGCATTTCTATATACAAACAACAAGCAGACGGAGACAGAACCAAAGGGTGTGATTCCATTTACCATAGCCACAAGAAGTATAAGATACTTAGGAATAAAACTAACCAAGGAATTCGAAGACCTCTCCAAGGAAAACTATGAAAACCTTAAAAAGAAAATTGAAAAGGACACTAAAAAGTCGAAGGGTATCTCATGTTCCTGGATTGGCAGAATCAATATAATCAAAATGGCAATTCTACCTAAATTAATCTACTTGTTTAAGGAAATCCCTATAAAATTACAAGAGACATTCTTCACAGATCTAGAAAAGACAATCACAGAATTTGTCTGGAACCATAAAAGATCCCGTTTTGCTAAAGCCATCCTGTGCAAGAAGAATGGAGTAGATGGCGTCTCACTTCCTGATCCCCAAAATATATTTCAAAGCTGTGGCACAAAAATAGGCATGAGGACCAATGGAACAGAGTAGAGATCCCAGAAATAAACCCCAAAGACATACAGCCAGCTGATCTTTGATCAAAGGTACCAATCACTCCAGTGAAAAAAAGGAAACACTCTTTAGTAAATGGTGCTGGAAAAACTGGTTATCTACCTGGAGAAAGATGAATCTAAATCCTATCTGTCACCATTAACAAAAATCAAAGTGGATCAAAGATCCAAAGCACAGGCAATAATCCCCCAAATAGACAGGTGAGATTACATCAGATTAAGGAGTTTCTGCACAGCAAAGGACACCATAATTAATGTGAATTGACAACCCTCAGAATGGGAGAGAATTTTTTGTTAACTGTGCCTCAGATAAGGAACTGATACCTAGAATACACAGGGAACTTAAGCAGCTTACCCGGAAGAAAATGATTAACCCAATTAAAAGATGGGAAAATGAGCTGAATAAACTAACTGTGGTTCAAGCCCTGGCCCTGACAGCTTGAAACATACATTGAGTGTATATGTCTATGCCCAGAAACCTAACAGAATGGAGAAATTGATAAAAATGTATTGCAGCATGAGTTGGCCCCACAGAAGGGTGTTTTCTCTCTTTTTCTGGTAAAAGTGCTACCTTCTGGCAATAATAAATAGATAAATAAAAATTTATAAAGAATGTATCTCTGGTAGGAGATGTTGATAATGAGAGAAGTTATGTATGTATGGGGACAAGAAGTCTACTGAATATATCTGTACCTTCCTCTCAATTTTGCATGAACCTAAAACAGCTCCCAAAAGTCTTTAAAAATAAACATAAAGCACAAAAAATGAGTTATACTTCAATAAAAACTGAATGAAATATTTTAATGATATGAATACCATCTAAAGAAGCTAAAAGAGTAAATTAATAGAAGATACAAAACAATAAAGAAAAAAGTCAAAGCCAAAAATTATTGCTCTGAAAATATTAATAAAATAAACACTAGCAAAACCAGTAAAAAAAATAATAAAAATACAAATGACCAATAGCTGTAACAAAAATGGATCATCATCAGAGACACTAGAAGCAGTAAATGAAAAGTAAGAGGTACTATAAACAATTTTATGCCAATTTGACAAATTGCTTAAAACGAACAAATTCCTTGAAAGTTAAAAATTATTTCATTTCATTCAAAAAGAAGTAACTGGGGATCAGCAGATGGCATAATGGTTATATCTCTGTACTTCCATGAAGTCGACCACAGTTCAAGTCCTGGACCCGGCAGCTTAAAACTCACGCCAGGCACATGGGCATGCATGGCCAAAATCCCTAGAGAAGAACAGAGGAGAAGGGACTGCAGCATGGTCAACCCCTCTAGGTATGATTTCTCACTTTCTGTCTGTCTGTGTCTCTGGCAAATGCACACACCACATAGCAAAAATCTCTCAAAAAGAAAGAAAGAAGTAACCTGAACAATTTTAGTAAAATTGCATCTGTACTTTGAGAGTTTCTTTTGCAAAATGACCAAGAGTGAAAAAGACCAGCATTCTCAACAGGGTCTTATGTCACAATCCTCCTAGACTTCTCAGTCAGCCAGTTTCATGAATGCATATGTACAGTGTGTACAGACAGTGAATTGAACCTGTGATCTTCAATGTGGATCCATCTTTGCTTAGACAACATGTTACTACTGTGCTGTTGAGCCAGCCTTCATCATTTACTGTATGTCTCTGAATTTGACTGCCCTAGATACTTCAAGAATGCAATCATAAAGTACTTGTCCTTTTGTGTCTAGCATATCTTACTCAGCATTATGTTCTCAAGGTTCATCCATGTTGTGGCATGTGTCAGAAATGCCTTCTTTTTTAAGGCTGAATAGTATCCTATTTTCTACATGTCCCACATTTTGTTTTTTTATTAGTCTGTTGGTAGGCACTTGAGTTTCTTCTATCTTTTGGCTTCTGTGAATAATGCTCCTGTGAATATGAGCATACAGATATCTCTTTGAGATCTTGCTTTCATTCTTTTGGATATATACTCAAAAGTGGAATTGCTTGTCTTTCACTCATTTTGCAAATGAAATTAACTATTAAAAAAGAAAGAAAGAAAGAAAGAAAGAAAGAAAGAAAGAAAGAAAGAAAGAAAGAAAGAAAAGAAAACGGTGGCTGCCAAGGGCTATGGGAGGGAGCAATGGCAAACTGTTGTTTAATGGGTACAGAGTTTTAGTTCCCAAAATAAAAAGAGCTCTGTACATTTTTAAATGATTAAGAGGGGGACTAGGAAATGGCATAATGGTTACGTTGCTGGATTCCCACATAGTGCACTGCAGTTCAAGTCCCGGACCCAGTGGTTAAAACTCATGCCAGCAGTTCCGGACATGAGGCGGCCTGCAACTACAGGCCCTTCCGCCCGCATCCTTCACGCATCCCCACCCCTCCTCCTCCCTGGACTTTGGGTTGGTCTCGTGGGACTTTAAGATAAACTCGCACCCCCGCTACACCCCACCTGCAAACCAGATAGAGCCGGACAGCAGTTCCAGATACCAGGCGGCCTGCAGCTGCAGGCCCTTCTGCCCAGGACCCGTCACTCATCCTCTGGCCCCTCCCCACTTGCCTTTGGACTCTCTGAATTTTAGTGTTTTGAATAGCGTGTGGTGCGCGGTGTGCGATTTTATTTTGTTTTGTTTTTCCTTGCTCTTGAGGTGGTGCTTATTAAGTCAGTTGGAGGCTCACCACTCCTTAGATCCAGGGAGGACGTTGGGTCACCCAGGACCAGTGACAACAGTACATGGTACTGTTGAGCAACAGGTAGGCCAACCATAAGAGAAATCATCAATTTTCTAAACCTGTACAACTTTTAACACTCAGAGATACCTTAAATACGTTAGGAAGCAACATATAGATTACCTGATGACTAGGAACAATCGCAGAGGCTCAAGAAGTATGAGCAAAGGCCTCTCCCCCAAGGGAAATCATCAAGCCTACATCACTCACAGTCAATACAATGGATGTTGTGGACATGTCTGATAAGGAGTTCAGAGTATCTGTAGTGACCAAACTAACTGAGATGGAAGAGAAAAGAGACAAGGAGCTCCAGGAGATGAGGAAGTCCTCTCATGATTTGAAAGAAGAAATAGATACCTTACAAGAACCAGATAAAACTTCTAGGGTTGAAGAATGTGATAAAGGAAATCAAAACCTCCCTTTAAAGTATTAAAAGTAGGTTAGATCAGGCAGAAGATCAAATCTCTAATGTAGAAGACAAAACATCTGACCTAGAAAAAAGTATCAAGAGATTGAGAAAACCACCATGAAAAATTAGGATAATATATGAGGAATACTGTATACCATCAAGCGCCCCAACATCTGGATAATTGGTATCCCAGAAGAGGAAGAAAATAATAAGGGCCTAGATAATTTATTCCATGAAATCCTAGAAGAAAACTTTCCAAACCTAGAAAGGTATTCAAATATCCAGACCCAAGAAATACATAGGACCCCGAGTAGAATTAACCCAAGAAGATCCTCTCCAAGGCACATCATAGGCAGACTGGCAAAAACAACAGACAAAGACAAGGAAAGGCAAGGGAAGAACGGGGAAATAAAGTCAAAGTGTTGAATGAAAAACAATTGCAACTAAGAATACTATAGCCAGCAAGATTATCTTTCATATGGGAAAAAAAAAAAAAACATTCCTGGATAAACAAAATTTGAAGGAATTTACCAACTCCAGACCAGCTCTTCAAGAGGTTCTGAAGGAAGTACTATACCAGGAAAACTAAAAAGTCAGACACAGTTATATGAGAACAAAAAGCAACCAAGAAAATGGCTCACTTTACGATAGGATCAGATACAGAAATATCGATAATAACATTGAATGTCAATGGATTAAATTCTCCAATTAAGAGACAGAGACTGGCCGAATGGATATAAAAACAGAAACCCTCTCTCTATTGCCTACAAGAAACTCACCTTATGGATAAAGGCATACATAGACTAAAAGTAAAGGGCTGGAAAAGGATAGTGATCTCAGACAAAATAGATTTCAAGACAAAGACTGTAAGAAGAGACAAGAGAAGGGCACAAGAGACAAGAGAAGGGCATTATATAATAGTAAATGGGGTAATCCAGCAAGAAGACATAACCCTTATAAATATCTATGCACCCAACTCAGGTGCACCTAAATATGTGAAGGAAAGACTGCTGGAGCTAAAAAGGAGAGATAGAGAGAAATACTGTAATTGTTGGAGATCTCAGCACACCATTATCTACTTTAGACAGATCTTCTAGACAGAAAATAAATAGAGATATACAGGACCTAAATGATACAATAAATCAAATGGGTTTGACAGATATCTATAGCACTTTCCACCCTACATCCACAACATATACATTTTTGTCACCCCGGCATGGAAACTTTTCAAAGATTTATCATATGTTAGGACACAAGTCAAGCCTTTACAGATTCAAAGGCCATAGAAACTGTATCCAGCATCTTCTCTGACCATGATGGAATTAAACTCAAGATTAATTTCAAGAAACAACCCCAAAAATACACAAACACATGGAAACTGAACAACCTACTTCTGAATGACTTCTTCACTACTGAAGAAATTAAGCCTGAAATCAAAAAATTTATGTAAACAAATGATAATGAGTACACAAGTATCCAAAATCTATAGGACACAGCAGAAGCAGTCATAAGAGGGAAATTCATACAATTAGTGTGCATAAGAAAAGTATGGAAAGATGGCAAATAGATAACCTATCACCATGCCTCAGGGAATTGGAAAAACAATAACAAACAAACCCAAAAAATGCCAGGTGAAAAGAAATAATAAAGGTTTGCGCAGAAATAAATGAAATAGAAAATAAAAGAACCATACAGAAAATAAGTGAAAGCAAAAGCTGGTTCTTTGAAAAGATTAACAAGATCAACACACCATTGGCTAGAGATTAAGAATAAGAAAGAAAGAAACCAGATTAATCAAATATGTGATGAAACAGGCTATATTACAACAGACACAATAGAAATACAAAATATCATTAAAGGATACTATGAGCGACTATATGCCAACAAACAAGATAACTTGGAGGAGATGGACAAATTCCTGGATACATATAATCTACCAAGATTGGGGGACCAGCAGGTGGCATGGTGGTTAAGGTGCTGGACACTCCCACATGGCCGACTGCGGTTCAAATACCAAACCTGGTGGCTTGCTTTCTCACTTTCCCTCTCTTTCTCTCTGTGTATTTCTCTGGTCAAATTAAAATAAATGACTAAATAAAATTAAATAAATAATTATTAAAAATAAATAAATAAACAATCTACCAAGATTGAATCAGGAGGACATAGAGAACCTGAATAGATCCGTGACAAGCCAGGAGGTTGAATCAGTAATAAATAACCTCCTGACAAAGAAAAGCCCAGGTCCAGATGGCTTCAATTCTTAATTCCACAAAACTTTTAAGGAAGAGTTAACCCCTATCCTACTAAAATTATTTCTAAAGATTCAAAAGGAAGGAAACCTTCCAAATGCATTTTATGAAGCCTCCATCATCCTCATCCCCAAAACAGATACGGACATGACAAAAAAAGGAAAACTACAGACCAATATCATTGATGAATATAAATGCAAAAATTCTCAACAAGATACTTGCAAATCATATCCAACAACATATAACAAAGATCATTCATCACGACCAGTATTCATCGTGACCAGGTAGGCTTTATCCCAGGGATTCAAGGATGGTTCAACATATGCAAGACCATAAATGTAATACACCACATTAACAGAAAGAAAGATAAAAACCATATAATTATTTCAATTGATGCAGAGAAAGCATGTGATAAAATACAACATCCTTTTATGATTAAGACCCTCAGTAAGATTGGTATAGAAGGGTCATTTCTCAACACAGTAAAAGCCATCTATGAAAAACCTACAGCTAACATTATACTGAATGGGGAAATGCTAAAAGCTTTTCCGCTAAAAATGGGTACTAGGCAAGGCTGCCCACTTTCTCCACTGCTCTTTAATATAGTACTGGAGATCTTAGCTAATGCAATCAGAGAAGAGAACAATATAAAAGGCATTCGAATAGGCAAAGAAGAGTTAAAAATATCTTTATTCGCAGATGACATGATGGTATACTTAGAAGACCCAAAGGTCTCCATGAAAAAACTTCTTTTTTTTTTTTTTTTTTTTTTTTTTTTTTTTCTTTTTTTGGAGAGGTTTTTCCTATAGGGCGCGTGCGCTCGCCAGACAGACAGAGAGAGACAGAGAGATAGAAAGCAGGAAATCACCCCCCAGGGGGGATGGCCACGCCGCAATCCCTTCTCCTCCATTCTCCTCTCGGGATCTTGGGCACGCACGCACACGCGCCCGGCGTGAGTTTAAGCCGCCGGGTCCGGGACTCGAACCACGGTCGACTACGTGGGAGTCCAGCGACATAGCCATTACACTAACTGCTGGTCCCTCCATGAAAAAACTTCTTGAAGTAATAAGTGAATACAGTAAAGTGACAGGATATAAAATCAACATCCAAAAATCCATAGCATTTCTATATATGAACAAGTTCAACAAAGTAGAGCTGAAGAAAGGAACCCCTTTCACCGTAGCCACAAGATGTATAAGATACCTAGGGACAAACCTAACTAAGAAAGTCAAAGATCTTTATAAAGAAAACTATGAAAATCTTTAAAAAGATATTGAAAGTGACATAAAAAAGTGGAAGGACATCCCACATTCCTGGATTGGAAGAATTAACATAATCAAAATGGCAATTCTACCCAAATTAATCTACATGTTTAATGCAATTCCAATCAAAATACCAGAAGTATTCTTCACAGATCTAGAAAAGACAATCATAGAATTTGTCTGGAATCATAAAAGACCTCGTATTCTAAAAGCAATCCTGCACAAGAAGAATGGAGTAGGAGGCATATCACTCCCTGATCCCAAGATATACTATAAAGCTGTGATCATCAAAACAGCATGGTATTGGCACAAAAACAGACATGTGGACCAATGGAATAGAATAGAAACCCCAGAAATAACCCACAAAGCTTACAGTCAACTGGTTTTTGACAAAGGATATCAGTCAATCCATTGGAAAAGGAAAACCTCTTCAGTAAATGGTGCTGGGAAAACTGGGTATCCACCTGCAGAAAGATGAAACTGAACCCCCATCTTTCACCATTAACAAAAATCAACTCAAAATGGATCAAAGATCCAAACCTAAGACCTCAAACAATAAAACTACTGGTGGAAAATGCTGGGGAAACTCTGGGAGACATTGGAGTAGGCAAAGACTTCTCAAATAAGACTCCCAAAGCACAGGCAATAATCTCTAAAATAGACAGGTGGGACTATATCAGACTAAGAAGTTTCTGCACAGCAAAGGACACAGTAACAAATGTGAACCGACAACCCTCAGAATGGGAAAATATTTTTGTTAAATATGTCTCAGGCAAAGGACTGATAACCAGAATACACAGGGAACTAAATTACCTTATGTAAAAGAAAAAATGATTAACCCAATTAAAAGATGGGAAAAGGAGCTGAACAAAAATCTAAGGAAGACATACAAACAGCCAAAAAGCATGTGAGGAAATGCTCAACATCCCTCATCATAAGGGAGATGCAGATAAAAACCACAATGAGACACCACCTAACCCCTGTCAGAATGGCAAAGATTAAGAATATAAAAAGTGATAAATGTTGGCAGGGATGTGGGGAAAAGGGAACTCTCCTACACTGTTGGTGGGAATGTAAACTGGTTCAGCCACTGTAGAGAACAATAAGGAGGTTTCTCAAAGATCTACAAATAGAACTACCATTTGATCCAGCAATCCCACTTCTGGGTATCTACCCAAAGGACAGGAGAACGCTTAGTCAGAAAAGTGCTTGCACATCAATGTTTATTGCAGTCATTATTCACAATTGCCAAGACATGGTACCAACCTAAATGTCCACAAACCGATGAATGGATTGGAAAAGTGGAGCATATATACTCTATAGACTACTACTCAGCCATAAAAAATAAGACGACCCTGGCATTTGATAGAAAGTGATCAGATATGGAGGATCTATTGCTGAGTGAACTAAGCCAGGCTATGAAAGAAAGACAATGTACGTATCCACTTAATATATACTGACTATCTGCACTCTATGATAGTGAAATATTGGAGGACATAACAGCAGTGGAAATACTTAAGGAGAATATAAGACAGTGTGGAAACAGGGGAGGGAGGGTGAAGAGAAGAGGATAGAGCAAGATAGCAAGAGAACAAATAGGGAGGCATGACATTAGTGGGACACAAATATGGCTTATTACCTGTTGATGATGTGTATAGTATTCTCAACTGGATTGGTCTGAGAAGTATTTCATGATGGGTAAAGTCTTTTTACAAGCAAAATAAGTAATAGTGATTGGTTAAAAAAATAATTGGAATAATAATAATAATGAATGGGAAAAAGAATGAAAAGATATGGAATGATGAAGTGGGGATTTTAATGTCTCGGTATTGACTGATATGCATGGCATTCCCTTTTGAAAAAGCAATGTAATACACTGTAAAGTTATATGCAATTCAATGTAATATAAACAAGATTATGATGATAATAAATAAAAAATAAATAAATAAAAAATCTCATGCCAGGTGTGTGTGCATGCATGCCCAAAATCCCAAGAAGTGACTGGAGGAGAAAGGATGGCTATATGGCCATACCCTCTGGAAGGTGATTTCTTGCCATCTGTCTCTGTTTCTCTGGCAAGCGCACAAGTCAAAAATCTCTCAAAAAGACAAAATGATTAAGAGGGTAACTTGAGCTTTGTGTATTTTTAATTTTTTAAAACAAGGTCAGCAAGGGCATGTTAGTTAGGGTGCTGGACTCCCACAAAGCCAACCATGGTACAGGTCCCAGACTTGGAGGCTTGTTTTCTCATTTTCCCTCTCTCTTTCTCTGTCTCTCTGGTGAGTGCGCATGTCCTATAGCAAAATTTAAAAATAATAATAATAATAAATAAAATAAAATAAATAATTAAAAAAAATTTTTTTTAGAACCGCTGACAAAACTGAAAGGAAAAATAGACAATCCCATGGAAACTACAACAGTCCTCTTTTTCTTCTTTTTTCTTTTTTTTTTTTTTTTTTTTTTGAGAAGTTTTTGCTATAGGGCGCATGCACTTGCCAGAAAGACAGAGAGAGGGAGAGAGATAGAAAGTGAGAAATCATCCCCCGGGGGGATGGCCACGCTGCAATCTCTTCTCCTCCATTCTCCTCTCGGGAATCTTAGGCACACATGCACACACGCCCGGTGTGAGTTTAAGCCACCGGGTCTGGGACTCGAACCGCAGTCGACTACAGGGGAGTTCAGCGACATAGCCAATACGCTAACTGCTGGTCCCAACAGTTTAGTAACTTTTAGTAACTGATAGAACCACTAGACAAAAAGTCAGCAAAGACATAGAAGTATTAAACAATCCTATAAAGAAATGGAAGATAATTAACATTAATATAACACACCCAACTACAGCAGACTGCACACCTATTTTCCAACACATATGAGACATTCACCAGATATATGACATCTCAAAGAATCACTCTTTTGGAAATCCAAGCCAGTGTAATAAACACCAGAAAAAGAATAAAAACTGGAAACACAAGGAAAAAAATACAAACTGAAAAAGAAAAAATGAAACTGTCCTTATTTGTAGTGATGTAACTGTCTTCAAAGAAAACCAAAAAAATTTGTAAAAACAGTCTTCAACTAATAAATTAACTACAGGACCCATGCATATACCAGCAATGACCTACTAGAATCCAGATTTTTTTAAATAGTATTTATAATAATGCCAAGTAAATTAAATATTCAGATAAAAACCTATAAAACATATATAAGATCTATTCATTAAAAACTAAAAGCAGGGGCCAGCATGTATCATGGTGGTTAAGATGCTGGACTCCCACAAAGTGGACCACAGTTTAAGCCCTGGACCCAGCAGCATGAAAATCATGCCAGACACCTGTGCATGAGTACCCAAAATGCCAAGATAAGGATGGAGGAGAAGGGACTGTGGCATGACCATCCCCCCAGGGAGTGATTTCTCACTTTACCCCTCTCTCTCTCTCTCTCTCTCCAGTGAGTGCACGCACCCTATGGCCAAAACCTAAAAACAAAACAAAACCACAAAACAGGACTATCTTGTTAGTGCAAACAATAGCATACTGAAGTGCTGGAAGTCACACGGTGCTAGAAGTCACACAGATCCCTGGCCCAGTCAACCTGAAAAACTCAAAGGGTACGCACAAACACAAGATCCTGGTAACCTAGAACGCTAGACAAAGAAAATCACAGTATGATAAGACACTGTTGAGGGTGTTTCTCTCTCTCATGCACACACTCACCAACTCTCTAATATTATAATTTTTAAAAAATAAACTACAAAACAATTATGAAAGAGATCAAAGAAGACTTAAATAAGCAAATATCTTGTGAATTGGAGGCCTCAATGGAAAAGGATATCAATTCTCCCCAAACTGGTCTTTAGCTTCAATGCAACTTAAATCAAAATCTCAGGAAGTTATTCTGTAATTATAAACACACTAATCTTAAAATATACATGGAAAGGAAAAGAATCTAAAATAGCCGAAACAATTTTAAAAAAGAATAAAGTTGGACTAATCACATGTGGTTTAAAACTTATTACAAAACTATGGTAATTAAAACTGTTGTGATGGGGACCAGCAGTTAGCGTAATGGCTATGTCGCTGGACTCCCACGTAGTCAACCGCGGTTCACATCCCGGACCCGGTGGCTTAAACTCACGCCAGGCACGTGTGCGTGCGTGCCCAAGATCCCGAGAGGAGAATGGAGGAGAAGGGACTGCGGCGTGGCCATCCCCTCTGGGGGGTGATTTCTCACTGTCTATCTCTCTGTCTCTCTCTGTCAGGCAAGTGCACGCGCCCTATAGCAAAAAAAAACTCAAAAAAAAGAAAAAAAAAAAAAAAAAACTGTTGTGATGGGACCAGCAGTTAGCGTAATGGCTATGTCGCTGGACTCCCACATAGTAGACCGCGGTTTGAGTCCTGGACCTGGTGGCTTAAACTCACGCTGGGCACGTGTGCGTGCGTGCCCAAGATCCCAAGAGGAGAATGGAGGAGAAGGGATTGCGGCGTGACCATCCCCCTGGGGGTGATTTCTCGCTTTCTATCTCTCTGTCTCTCTCTGTCTGGCGAGCGCACGCGCCCTATAGCAAAAACTTCTCAAAAAAAAAAAAAAAAAAAAAAAAAACTGCTGTGATTGGCATAAGTATAGACAAACAGATGAATGAAAACTAGGTCCAGGGAACCAGCAGTTAGTGTAATGGCTATGTCGCCGGACTCCCATGTAGTCGACCGTGGTTCGAGTCCCGGACCCAGTGGCTTAAAACTCACGCCGGGCGCGTATGCGTGCGTGCCCAAGATCCTGAGAGGAGAATGGAGGAGAAAGGATTGCGGCGTGACCATCCCCCCGGGGGGTGATTTCTCGCTTTCTGTCTCTATGTCTCTCTCTGTCTGTCTGGCAAGCGCACGTGCCCTATAGCAAAAACCTCTCAAAAAAAAAAACTAGGTCCACATAGATAAAAAATAATCTTAACCATCACATCACACTATATATAAAAATTTTAGATAAATCACACAAAAACTACATTGATTCTAGAAGAAAACACAGGATAATGCCATTACAGTTTTTAGGTAGACAAAGACTTTTCTTCCAGGAAATAAGGCATGAGGCATTAAAAAAAAAAAAAGGCATATTTCTTTCCTTCTTTTCAATTTGCCAGAGGGTGAGTACGCTCACCAAAGAGAGAGAGAACAAGCAAGGGAAAGTAAGAAAGTATTCCGTATGGGGGATGGTCATGCAGAGCCAGAGGACAGATCGGACATAGCACTAGATAGGGACAAAACCCAAGATAGAACCATAGTAAGCTTTGGGACCAGAAGATGCTGTAATGGCTATATCACTAGACTCCCAGGTAGTCAACCACAGTTAGAGTCCCAGACCTGGTGGCTTAAAATTCATGTCAGGTTTATGTGTATGCATGCCCAAGATCTCAAGAGGAAAACGGAGGAGAAGGGACTGTGTGGCCATCCCCCCAGGGGGTAATTTCTCACTTCCTCTAACTCTGTCTCTCTCTGTGTCTCTGGTGAGCTCATGCACTCCACAGCAAAAAAATCTCTCCCAAAAAAAAATAAATAAATAATTATAATTTTTTTAAGAGAGATTTTTGCTATGGGACACATACACTTGCCAGAAAGGCTGAGAGACACAGACAGTGAGAAATCACCCTCTGTGAGGATGGCCACACCGCAATCCCTTCTCCTCTTGGGATCTTGGGCGCGCGCGCGCACACGTGCCCAGAGTTTGAGGTTGCCAGGTACAAGACTCGAACCATGGTCAACCACGTGGGAGTCAAGCATGTGGGAGTCCAGCATGGCAACCACTAAACCATCTGCTGATCCCAAGAATTGTAAATTTTCTTAAAACAGTCCAAACTCCAGGACATAGCAAAGATAGCATTAAGAGAGAACTTTATAAATCAGGACTCATAAGAAAAAAATGGAAAGACTGAAAATAAGCCACCTAACAATGTATCTCAAGGAACTTAAAAAGAGCAACAAGCTAAACCCAAAAGCAATAGAAGATAATAAATTATAAAGATTAGAGCAGATGAACCAGCAGGTGGCATGGTGGTTAAGGCTCTGGATTCCAACATGGCCAACCACAATTCAAGTCCCAGACCTGGAGGCTTGTTTTCTCACTTCTCCCCATCCCCCTTTTACTCTATCTCTCTCTGGTGACCATTTGTGCATGCCCTATAGCATATTTTTAAATAATAATAATAGTTAATAAAATTAAATAATTCTATAAAAAGGTCAGGGAAGAAATAAGTAAAATAGAGAATAAAAGAGTAATACAAAAATATCAATGAAACTGGGTCAGCCAGCCAGTGGCATGGTGGCTGGGGTGGCTGGATCCCACGTAACCAAGTAGGTGGTTCGAGTCCTAGACCTTTCAGATTGAGAAACACACCAGGCACATGTGCATGTATGCCTAAAACCCAAAAAGGAGAATGGAGGAAAATGGACTATGGTATGACCATCTGTCCTGGGAAGTGCTTTCTCACTTTCCCCACCCTCACTTCTATCTCTTCAGCAAACACACACAGCCCTATAGCCAAAAAATAATAATAATAATAATCAATTAAACCAAAAGCTAAATTAAAAAATTTATAAACCATTAGCTATATTAAGAGAGAGGAGGGGCTGGCAGGTGGTGTGGTGGTTAAAGGCGCTGGATTTCCACACGGCCAACTGCAGTTCAAGTACCAGACCTGGCAGCTTGCTTTCTCACTTTCTGTCTCTGTCTCTCATTCTGTCCCTCTCTGATCAAATCAAAATAAAAAAGTTAAATAATTTTTTTTAAAAAAGGGGGTGTGGCAAGTGACATGGTGGTTAGAGGTGCTGGTCAAATCAAAATAGACAGAGTTAAATATAATAATTCTTTAAAAAACAAAAAAGAAAGAGAGAGAGAGGACTCAGATAAATATAATCAGAAATGAAACAAGGATTTTATAACAAATATCACAGAACTACAGAAATACAAAATATTATTAGGGATTACAATGAACATATGCTAACAAGCTGGAAAATTTTTGCACATATCTACAGTGAATCAGGAAGACGTAGACAGCCTGAATAGTCAAATAACAAATAATAATATTTAATAGTATTGAATCAGTAATAAGTCTCCCTACAAAGAAAAGCCCAGGTCCAGATGATTTCACTGCTGAATTCTACAAGTCATTTAAAAGTTTAACACGAATTCTTCTCATATCATTCCAAAAGATCCAAATGAAGGGAATCTTCCCAAATTCATTCTTTAAAGCCACTATCATCTTGATAGCAAAAGCAGAAAAAAAAAAAGAAAACTACATACTCATATCCCTAATGAATACAGATGTAAAAATCCTCAGCAAGACAATAGCAAAACAAATCCAACAACACATTAAAAAGATTATACACTATGACCAACTAGGATTTATCCCAGGGATGCAAGGATGGTTCAACATATGTAAAATGATAAATGTAACACATCATATTAACAGAAGTAAAGACGAAAACCTATGATCACACAGCACGGCCACAGAATGAGTGGCAGAGGGATAGAGACCCCTGTGGGTTGTGAGGTCACCCCAGATGGCAGTGGCAAGAAGAGGAACTCACTGGAGACCGGAGGCTCAGCGCACCTCATTACCAAGGATCTTGGAAAAATTCATTCACGGGTTTTGGATTACAGACCAATTATTCAGGGTGAAACTCATTATTTTGTAAAAGAATTTGAAGAAAAACATAGTCTTTGAGAAATGCAAGCTCTTGAAAATTTGAAGAATATGATCTGTGAAACAAATGAACATACTCTTCCCAAATGTAAAGAAACAATGCAAGAAAACTTAAACCAAGTTCTCCTGAGATTGCAAGCAGCTAATGACTCAGTGTGTAGACTCTAACAGAAGGAGCAGCAATGAAAAAAGATTCACAATGACCATTTAACAGCTAGTGAGAAACAGCAAATACTCCAGTGGGAGGATTTTATGAAGGAACAACTCAACGAATAAGCTGAAGTGGACCAAGAGCACAGAAGAGCTATGGAGAGGTTCAAAGAACAATATGCCGAGATAGAGAAGGATCTGGCGAAATTTTCAACCTTTTAAGAAGTTGAGCCCCAGCAATGACAAACTAATGAGGAATCCTCGACTTCCCCATTACCCTCACCCCCCTGTATTCCCAAACTATTCAGCCTCTGCTTCAAGCTTAGCAATATATTTAGCAACACTCTGCCAGAGTCCTGATTAAACTGTTAATGGAAGACGAGTACCACATCTTTCCAGTTTTAAGTGCCTACAAAAGGTTATGTGAATGGCGAGAAATCAGAGGGAAATTGGATAAATTTACTTTTACTTAATTAGATTTGATCCTCTTTCCCACTGATTAGCTCAGAGAACTTTAAGTACTGACCTCTTAGAAAGATAATTGCAGAGCTCAGACCCAGGACAAAGACAAGCCCAGACAAGCCTGCCAGGGGCTGTAGTAGGACTCGACTACCTGATGAAGCAGTTTTATCAAGAAACATTTTACTTTCACTTTCAAAACCTAAAACATATCTCTGGTGGGAACACCACCTTCCTGTGCTACTGAGTGGACAAAGTTGAGCGACGCGGCATTGTGCTCCTGGTTAGGGGGGCATCTTCACATACCAGGTCAATTCTCCCTGCCCAGAATCTCACTTCCTCTCATGGTTCCACCAAAACTTCCTGTGCCATGACGACGACTTTCAGGTCACCTGGTACTTGTCCTAGCGCCCCTGCCATGAGCATGCAGAGGTGGTGGCCGACTTCTGGCCACACACCACAACGTGAGGCTGACCGTCTTGACCACCTGACTCTACTACTTCTGGAACCCAGAGTTCCAGGAAGGGCTTCACAGAATGTATGAGGAAGGGGCCCGGGTGGCGATCATGTCCCCCAAAGATTTTGAAAACTGCTGGGAACAGTTTGTATTCAATGAAGGAAGGGACTTCAGGCCTTGGGAGAACATGGTTGAAAATTATCAGTCCCTGCACATCACCCTGCAGGAGATCCTCAGACCCCTGATGTCTCCAGAGGACTTCAGATCTGAGTACGAAAACCTACAACTTGCCGCAGGGCGACACAAGACATACATGTGCTAGGAGCAGCAGGAGGGGACCACATTCGTGCCACTGGACTTGGGTGTTCTCCAAAACCAGGCATTCAAGCTCATGGAAAGGCATTTCCTGTCCTCCCCTGACATTCTGCAGTAGCTGGACAGTGGCTGACGCTATCGAGTCACCTGTTACCTTTCCTGGAGCCCTTGTTCTCAGTGTGCTGGGGCCATGGCCAGATTCCTGGCCAAGCACGGGAACGTCAGCCTGAGAATTTTTATAGCCCGACTCTGCAACCATGAAGACCCATAAAATCGCCAGGGGCTGAGGACCCTGAACAGCACTGGGACCCTTGTCAGGATCATGACTAACAGGGAGTTTGCCCAGTGCTGGGAGTGCTTCATGAGACACCAGGGAGCACGCTCTGAGCCTTGGGCAGGTCTGCGTAAAAATGTGAACCTGCTTGTGGGACAGCTGGACGACATTCTGGGGGTCTGAGGCCTTTGGCTCCCACCCTGGAGGCTTCATCCCTAACAAGAGAAGGTATGAGTCCTCTCCCCCAGCCTTTCTTCAGGTGCTGCCTGCTGCCAAGTCATGACCATTCAAGGCAGAGGAGCAGTCGCCCTCTGAGCCTGGTGCATCCCTAGCTCCGCATAAGCATCAGGCTATCTCTGCATCTTTGCCGTCTTAGAGAAGTCACTTCATCCTCTGCCCACTTGTGCTCATGCTTTGCTGTCCTAGAGAAGCTGCCCTGTTCCTTCACTGACATCCAGCCCAGTGTATCTTTTTATTAAATGTTTTTATAAAGGTTAAAGAAAAGATAATTGCATTTATTCTTATTCAGGTTTAATATTAGTTTGTTCTTGTGTTTAACAGATGCCTGTCATAGCCCCCCCTGGCTGTTGTAACACTATAGAAAGTGTTATTCCAGGAGCAGTGTAGACAAACAGGAGCTGTCCTTGGAGCAGAGATCACAGTTAAGGGAAGTGAGAAAGAAAACATCCTCTCTACTGTGGCAGAGGTAGCTGGATATGCCCTTGAATTGCCTAGGAGGAAGGCTGCAGGTTTGGCAATAAGGCCACATGCTCTGTGCTTCCCTGGATGACAGGACACACGTGTTACTTTGGTGGCCTGCCAACATAAAATAGTTTCATTTTTTAAAACATACTTACCAAAAAATATATTTTTACTTTAGCCCTTCTAGGAACCATAATCTTACCCATAGTATTTACCTCATTATTGTGTCTATTTTGCTGTGGGTAAGCTTTATAAGATAAGTAATGTCTATACATGTTTCCATTGTCTGAGCAATCAGCAAAATCTGCCAAGGAGTCCCTCTGTAACCATTTCAAGATCCTGGCTCTGAGTGAGCCGGAAGTGCGCTCCCACCAGGTCAATGACCGATGTCAAATTTAAAGCCTTTTCAGTATTAGCATCTTTTTGTGTAAGCAGCTGTATTATGTGAAATGTACCAAATCTGTCATTACTGTGACCTTTAAAACTCAATTAATAATCTAGTTGAAGGCCTAATTTATTTTTTTTTTAATTTGCCACAAACCAAGCAAAAGTAAATGCAATAATTTCAAGGGATTTATGACAAACAAATATGAGGTATGGAACTTTCAAAGTTTCTCATTGTTCTTCAGTAAAATTAAGGCACAAAAAAAAGAAAATAGCCAACTCTCTTGAGTTATCTTAGTATTGCAATGGCAGAAAGTTGACAATGCTCCCTTGTGTAAATTTATGGCTTACCATCAAAGCTTCATTCTTGGCAGCATGTTAAAAATGTGGCTAAAGTTAACAGAAAGATGAAAAAAAAAACTATGATCATATCAACTAATACAGAAAAAGAATTTAATAAAGTACAATAACCCTTCATTGAGACTTTCAACAAAATAGGCATAGAAGGCACATTTCTAAACACAATAAAGGCCATATACGACAAACCTACAGCTAGCATACGATCAATGGAAAAAAGTTGAAAGCTTTTCTCTCAAAACTAGAACAAGACAAGGATGTCACGTTCTCCACTTCTATTCAATATAGTACAAGAAGTCCTGGCCAATGAAATCAAACAAAAGACTGAAATTAAAGGCATCCAAGTTGGAAAGGAAGGAGTTAAATTGTCTCTATTTGTGGACAGCATGATTAGATTCACAGAAAACTTAAAGAATCTCCTAAAAAAAAAAAAAAAAAAAAAAAAAAAAAAAAAACCTCTCAGAGGTGATAAACAAATTCATAAGTTTCAGGACACAAAAGCAGCATAGAAAAATCAGTAGTCTTTTTGCATTCTTAACAATGAGTGAACTGAAGCAGAAATGAAGAAATCAATTCCTCTTGCAATAGCCACAAATAAATAAATAAACATCTAAGAATAAATCTAACCAAGTAAAAGATCTCTACTATGAAAATTATATTAAAAAGAAAAAACTAAATAAAAAAAATTGAAAAGTCACAGGAAATGGAAAGACATCCTTTGTTGACATATTGGAAGAATCAACATAGTTAAAAGCTCAATATTAGGCCAGCTGGTGGCACTGTGGTTAAGATACCTAGATCCCACATGGCAGACTGTGCAATTTAAGCTTCTGACCTAGCAGCTTGAAAAACATGCTGGGCAGGGACCAGCAGCTGGCGTAATGGCTATGTCGCTGGATTCCTATGTAGTTGACTATGGTTCGAGTCCTGGATCCAGTGGCTTAAACTCACACTGGGTGTGTGTGCGTGAATGCCCAAGATCCCGAGAAGAGAATGGAGGAGAAGGGATTACAGCCTGGCCATATTCCCCTAGGGGGGTGATTTCTCTCTGTGTCTGTCTTTCTGGCAAGTGCACATGCCTTATAGCAAAAACCTCGCAAAAAAAAAAAAGAAAAGAAAAAGGAAAAAGGAAAAAACATGCTGGCAAAGATAGCAGGTACTATAGTGGTTAAGGTGCTTGACTCCCATATGGCCAACTGCAGTTCAAGTCCCAGACCTGGGATCTTGAAAATCACACCAGGCGCATGTGCATGTATGCCCAAAATCCCAAGAGGAGAATGGAGAAGGGACTGCAGCATGAGTATCCCCACTGAGGGGTGATTTCTCTCTCTCTCTCCCTCTCCTTCTCCCTCTCCCTCTCTCTCTCCCTGGCAAGTGCATAGGCTCTATGGGGGAAAAAAAAAAAAAAAAAAAAGAAAGAAAATGAAAAAACATGTTGGGCATGCACCAAAAGGAGAATCAGAACATGAACTGTGGTGTGACCACAACCCAGGGGAATGTTTTCTCACTTTCTCTCTCTTTCTGTTTCTCTTTAGCAAGCACCTGTACCCTCTGGCAAAAAATTTTTTTAAATGAAATAAAATGTCAATATTAGCCAAAGTGATATACAAATTGTATGCAATTCCTATTTAAATTCCAGCAACATTCTTCAGTAGAATAAAACGATCACAAAATTTGTCTAGAATCACAAAAGACCCCATATTACATACCACCAAAACAATACTACAAAAAGAGTAAAGTTGGAGACATCTCACTACCTGGCCTAATTATATCACAAAGCCACAAGGAATAAAATGAAAATACTATTAATATACCCAACCAAGATGGAATTCATATCTTATGTAAAAGACACAAGGCACAAAAGAAAATGCATTATATGGTTCCATTTATATTAAGGGCCAGGGAAACTAAACTATGGCCAAAATCAGAATAGTGGTTGCCTTGGATGGAAGGAAAGGAGAATAAGCTAGAAAGAGTCTGGATTGAAGGAAATGTTTTATATCTTCAGGAGATAAGGTAGATAACCTTTAATTCATTTATTCTATTCATGAAAAGAGAGCAGGGAATTTCCTGGGGAAAAGAATAAAAGGTAGCTAGCTAGTCTAATCTCCTTATTAACTACACTTCTAAATAAATAAAACAGAACATTTTTCAAGAAGAGACTTTATCTCTGAGATTCCCTTAGTTGGATTTCCCAACTGAAAGATAAAAACAGGTGACAAAGATCAAGATTTATGGAGTTATATGGCAGAGCTCCTTGTTGAATATCAAATACATTTTACAACTTTCTGATGTATATAACAGAAATGTCTCATAATTGGCATGAAAAAAAAAAATCTGCAAACCTCATAGATACTTCATCTATTATTTTGAACCAGAGGTATATATCTGATGTGGGAAGACAACCTATGATCCACCTTTAATGTCCAGACCTCTGTTTAAACTGAGCCTCCTAGTTACCTTTATTCATGAAATTATTGATAAAGCTTGATACTGGGTAAAACTCTGATTTGTGCAAGTCTGATTTGACAATCTGATCCTATATGATAGCCCAATCTTAATGAGGTGATTCAGGTTACATGAATATATATGTCAAGATGTATCAAGCTCGGTACCAGCAGTTAGCATAATGGCTATGTCGCTGGACTCCCATGTAGTCAACTGCGGCTCGATTCCCGGACCCAGTGGCTTAAACTCACACCAGGCGCATGTGCGTGCATGCCCAAGATCCCAAGAGAAGAATGGAGGAAAAGGGATTGTGGTGTGGCCATCCCCCCTGCGGGGCGATTTCTCGCTTTCTGTCTCTGTCTCTCTGGAGAGCACACGCATCCTGTAGCAAAAAACCTTTCCCCAAAAAAAAGTATCAAGCTCTACACAATACATGCACACTTTTACTGTATGTAATTTAGATCTTAGTAAAGCACTATTAAAAATTAAAACTTATTTACTAACTCTATCCACTAGAAATTCTACAGCTTAGAAGCAATGATTAAATCCATAGTTATATATAGGCCTAGCATCCAGGGTCTAGTCTCTAAATATTTCTTGCCACTAAAAGAAACCATGGACCTTGGAGAAATGACTGCGTTCCACAACACAAGTAAGAAATGCACAAGATGAACATGAAACATCTAGATGTATCAAAAAGCATGAACGCTATCAGACTGTGGGGACCATGTCAAAACGGCAAAGCAGCCAACTTCAGTAAACTTCCAAAGGGTAAAAACTGAGCATCAAAAATAATGACTGCAGTGGAGTAAAATATTCAAATGTATTTAGAAGTCATTAGTTAATAATGAAACTTAAAGAGGAAAAGATAGGCTTCTAAGGTCAATACTGAACACTGCTAAAGAATAATATTAGTCTTCCAAAGGCAGGCATATAAAGGGAATTAATTGAATATTTGTCCTTTCTTTTTTGAGCAACTTAGGCTTCAGCGTGACCAAATAGTTGAAATTCTCCAGACAGTAAAGATAGTCCTTGAGGGACCAGCAGATGGTGTAGCAGTTACATTGCTGGACTCCCACATGGCCAACAGTGGGTCGTGTTTCAGACCCAGTGGCTTGAAACTCATACCAGGTGCATGTGCATGTGGGCACAATATCCCAGGAAGAGAATGGAGAAGGAATTGTGCCCTGGCCATCCCTCCTGGGGTGGGGAATGGGGTGTGATTTCTCACATTCCCTCTCACTATTTGTCTCTGTCTCTCTCTCTCTGGCAAGCATACATAGCCTAAGGCAAAATCACTTTAAAAAAAAAAAAAAAAAAAAAAAAAAGATAGTCCTTGATGAAAAAATAATTGTAGGGTCCAGCAGGTGACACAGAGCTTAGGGCACTGGACTCCTACATGGCCAAAATTCAAGTTCCAGACCTGGCAGCTTGCTTTCTCTCCTTCCCTATCTCTCTCTCTCTGTCTCTCAGGTCAAATTAAAATAACAAGAAATAAAATAAAATAATTCTTTTTAAGAAGTGATTGTAGATTGGAGGAGTCCAACCTGGTAGGGCCCCAGGATCTGTTTTGAGTTTTTGACCTTTAAGTACCACTTAGGTCGGGTCAGCACGTTGGCAAGGACGCTGCTGTGTGCACTCCCCCACCTAGGAATAAAACTTAAGTCGAATTAGCATGTTGGCAAGGCCGCTTGCTATTTGCTCCGGAAACTGTGGTAGCCTTGCTGGGAAGCGACCCCCCTCTGACTCCCTAATATACTACTATAAAAGAATTACATAGCTCTCTTATACATCCTGAGTATATGATAAAATTTCCCAAAAGTCCCCGACTGCTCCCCTTTGCTCTGACCACCTACTGTTAATTACAATGCTTCACCCCGGCACAGTCACAATAGAGGGTGTGCTGAAGTTACATCTAGGCAGAAATCCTCTTGACCTTTGGAAGGCCCTTCAAGATATATTTAGTGTAAGCCTAAAAATAACCTTTTAGGCCAAAACTGGCCCAGGACACCTCCAGCCTTGTTGCGGCTTTGCAATGAAGCCAATTAGTGAACCACGGGAGGGTCAGGAAACCTGAGACAGACTCCCCCATCTGCCTGTTTTAAGCTGAAATTAACATATGTTGAGTTAGTATAAGCCAAATTAGCGTTAGTAACATATGTAGACTAAGTTAGTTTAAGGCTAGTTTTACGTAAGTACCCCTTATTACAACTGCAGGCCAAAGTTAACTTGTATTAGGCCAAATTAGCACAAGAATTCACTGATTAACAGACAAATAATTCAGCAAATAAATACAGGGACCCATAGGTTAATAGAGGAAGGACAAATCTGGCCAATAACAACAGGATAAACAAACCTGAAGGCTCCAGGGGGAAGAGTAACTATCTCAGCTGAAATTTCTTATCTGGTTTGAGGCAAGCAACAGATATTACCTAATTACAAAAAGTTTCTCCCTTGTGCGCTGTTAACTATGAAAAACTGCTAATAAAACACCCTGTGTTGTCTCCTGAGCTACAAGACCCTCTCACCTGAAAAGGCCCTGTCCAGTAATCAAGATTTAAGAAGAAAATGCACCAAACAGACTCCTTCATCCTGAGAACTGTAATTGATTATACCTAATCAAACAAGACAGACATCATGTTTTATGATTATTGTTTCTGTGCCTTGAATTCCCTGTTTCGTAGAGTAAATGTTTTATTTCCCACTTACCCCTCCTACTCTTGTAAGACACCCCTCAATAAATACATGTGTTTGATAGCTGCTAGCACGGCAGCCTGGAACTAGCTCTGGCTGTGGCCAGCTGAGAACATGCTAAGAGGCATTGAGGTCTTAGTCTAATTTTTGTTTCTGTTCACCTGCACCACCTCCAATGAGTCAACCCACCCCCGCCGAGGCTGGACCCCAGCAGTAGATAACAATCATCAATGGCTACTAAGGTCAGTAACTAAAGGGTTAATGAAAAATTTTATATGGTGATTCATCATCAAGCAAATATAAGGAAATACAAAGAGAGAAGGGAGGGTAAGAAAGGGAAGGGAAAATGAAAGGAAAATAAAGTGATGGAAAATTAAATAAAAACAGATGAGTACAAAGGTTTCTCATTTGGACATTTTTTTTTTTTTACCTTAAACCATTGAACATACCTGCAGCTCCTGGGCAGTCTGTTCTACTTTCAATTCTAATGCCTTATAATTTTCAAGAAGAACTTCCTTCTCTGTTTTAAGTTTTTCATTTTCTTCAATCAGTTTCTGGTCCTGTTTAATTTTTGCCAGGCTTACATTAGATCCTAAATTAAAGTCACCAACAGCCAAACTTTCCCTATTGAAAACAATATTCACTTTAAAAAGTAAATACATAAGGCTGACAAAGATCACAAATCTAAATCATCTTTGACTTTTAACATTGTAATTTATTTTAAAGTTAATTGTAGAAGCTAAACCCTTTACCTAGTTCAACATTAAATAATAGTTTACTATAAACTAGATTTTATAACTCAAGTCATACATCAAAAACAATGCCTCCAACTCTCAAAAAGAAAATATATTCCAACATTCTCATGACACTATCAACTTCAGAGAACAAAGTAAAAAACATATCTGCATCAGGTTCTTCTAATGCCTCCTCCCCATTACCCTCTACCTCATTTCACAGTGTAGTCCCATCAAACAGTTACATAATCCAAGACATGGCATCATAGCTTGGATCATGATACAGAAGAATGCTTTTGTCATAATTAAGTATCAAGTCTGGCTTTCTGCTTCAAGTTAAAAAATGAAAATTATCTAAAAAGGGAACTACTTTTGGACAATCAAATTCCATCACAAGATTTCACAAGAAAACAGAACTTCTTCTGTTAAAAAGGAAAAGGTAAGACCAGCAAATGGCATAATGGTTACGTTGCTGGACTCCCACATGGCTGACCATAGTTCAAGTTCCAGACCTGGTGGCTTCAAACTCTCGTGGGCACATGTGCATGCGTGCCCAAAATCCCAAGAGGAGAATGACAAGAAGGGATTGCAGCATGGCCAGCCATCCTTACCCAGGGGGACTTCTCTCTTTCTTTCTAGCTCTTTCCAGCAAGCACATACACCCTATAGCAAAAATCTCTCTTTTTAAAAAACGGGGGTATCAGTAGATGGCGTAATGGTTACACTGCTAGACTCCCACGTAGTCAACCGCAGTTCAAGTTCCAGACCCAGCAGCTTAAAATTCACACGGTGTGTGTGTGCATGTATGCCCACGATTCTGAGAGAACAGAGGAGCAAGGACTGCCACACAGCCATCCTCCTGGAGGGGTGAATACTCATTTTCTGTTTCTGTCTGCCTCTTTCTCTGTGGCAAGCACATGCACCCTATAGCAAAAATCTCTCAAAAAAAAAAAAAAAAGGAAAAGGCAAGTCTCTGAAACCATTAAAATATTCTTAAGCCACAGGAAAAACTTCAAGTATTATTAGAAATTCAGGCTTTGCCTGAAGAATTCAGATTTAGGAGTAGGTTTTTATTTTGGGTAAATGTTTTTAAAAATGTTGGCATAAAAAGTTGGTATGTGAACTTTAAAAAATTTAGAAGTCATTTTTCTTTCAAATGGCTTTTAATGAAACTATTACTACTAAAGCAGAGAAGAAAACACGTCTAAGAAAAACAGAAATAATCAGTATCCTCTCTCACAATGTCCAACTAGTTAAGGATACCAAAAGCATAAGCCATATACCTATCCTACTATGACAAGGGCCTCTATCATGAATTACAAATTGGTTTAAAAAAAAAACAAAAGCCACAGCCTTACTTGGGAAATGTCACATGATTTCTTGCATCATTTTCATTCTTCAAGTCAAGAGTCAGCTTCCCACTTAAGCGTCCCTTAGGCTTGCTGAAGGATGACTGCTTTGACCTGTGGCCCCAAGAGGGAATAGGGTTTTTGAGGTTCCTGAGAACAAGCTGACCAGGATCCAATTTTTTTTCCTCAGAGATGTTAGTGCTAGCAGTGAGTTTGCATTTTTCTGCAAATCCTTTCTTGGCCACCTCTTCCCCTATATCCACACTGCCATACTCCGCCTGAGCAATAACTGTTCCATCTTGATTGGTTGCTTTAATTCTTATTTTTATTTCCTTTTCAAAAATCAAGCTCCCCAAAAAGGTTCTGCCCTAAGAAAAATAGGAAAAAAAAATACATAAACCAACGACACCAACATTTACTTATTTTGTTTCTACTTTTCTCCAAGCGTATTTCTTCATTCTAAAATCTCTACATAAGAAATCTTTACCTCATTGTTGTTGGCTGTACACAAGTATACTTCTGTGTGTATATGAATGTATTCCAATTACACAGTTGCTAAAAATCTTCCTTCCCAGAAGCAGAGCTAACATCTATTACAGGCAGCCATACTTATTGATATAAACTGTAAAAAGTATACTTACTAAATATGCTAAAATAATTTGTTTAAACCTAGAAAATTATGTTGCCTATTTTGACCCAAAGCAAAATAATGGTGACCTAAACAGCTATAGCACATAAAAATGAATTTTTCATATCTAAAAAAAGATACTCAATTTAAACAAAACTTAAAAATAGTTTTAAAGGGAGAGTTATGTACTCTGGTTTTAAAGTCAGACAAGAGGGACCAGCAGATGACATAATGGTTACATTGCTGAACTCCTGCATGGTTGACCATGGTTCGAGTCCCAGACCCAGTGGCTTCAAACTCACACCAGGCACATGTGCATGCGTGCCCAAGATGCTGAGAGGAAAATGGAGGAGAAGGGATTGTGGCGTGGTCATCCCCACCCAGGAGGTAATTTCTTGCTTTCTCTCTGTCTCTTCAGCAAGCCCATATACCCTATAGCAAAAATCTCTCTGGGAAAAAAGAAGTCAGACAAGAACAGAAACAAAACAAAACAAAAAACTCAAAACATTACCGAAATTCTTAAAGATCAACAAATTGAAATTATTAAATGTGAGAAATCAGAAATTCAAATATTCAAAACTCTCTTATAAGCAGAATTTTAAAATGGCCATATCTGTGCAACTGGCATATGAGAAATTAGGTTCTTGCTTTTAATTATTGATTATCCATCTGTGGCATATATATACACATATATATTTTTTTTTGAGAGAGAGATTTTTTGCTGTAGTGTGTGAGCACTCTCCAGAGAAACAGAGACAGAAAGCAAGAAAGGCCTCCCCAGAGGGGATGGCCACACTCCAACCCCTTCTCCTCCATTCTCCTCTCAGGATTTTTGGGCACACATGCACACATGCCCCGAGTGAGTTTAAACCACCAGGTCCAGGACTCAAACCATGGTCGTCTATGCTGGTCCTGAGATAGATAGATAGATAGATAGATAGATAGATAGACAGATGTGTGTGTGTGTGTGTGTGTGTGTATGTATATATATAATATATATACAAACATATATATTATATATATATATTATGCTGGTCCTGAGATTTTATTTATGTGTGTGTGTGTATATATATATATATATATATATACACACACACACACAAACACACACACACACACACATATATATATTTTTTTTAGAGGTTTTTGCTATAGGGCGCATGCGCTCGCCAGACAGACAGAGAGAGACAGAGAGATAGAAAGCAGGAAATCACCCCCCAGGGGGGATGGCCACGCCGCAATCCCTTCTCCTCCATTCTCCTCTCGGGATCTTGGGCACGCACGCAAACGCGCCCAGCGTGAGTTTAAGCCGCCGGGTCCGGGACTCGAACCGCGGTCGACTACGTGGGAGTCCAGCGACATAGCCATTACGCTAACTGCTGGTCCCACACATATATATTTTTAATATAAGATATATAATTATATATCTTATATATAAAATATATACTTATATATATTTTATATATACAATTTGTATTTTTATTTATATATTGTTTTATATATATATATATATATATATATATAAATATATATATATATATATAAAACAAATTACTTATTTTACTTTTTACTTTTTTTTTTAAATTTGCCCAGAGGTGAGGGTAGAGTCAGAGAGGGTGTGAAGTCAAACCACCAGGTTTGAGACTTGAACTATAATATGGGAGTCTAGCACCCCAATCACCATACCACCTGCTGGTCCTTCTAATCCCAAATATGTTTGCATCTAAAATATATTTGAGAGAGTATCAAACAGTGGCACAACAGTAACACAATGTTCTTCAAGGCTCACCCACGTGGTTAAAATATTTAAATAACTGTAGTGCAGACAAAATTATACCAAGACACCAAGTTTCTCAAGGCAAACAACAAGGCAAAGACAAGGTTTCCAAATTTTAATTACTGTTTCTTATAATACTGATTAAAACCATTTTTTATATAAGCCACCTAAAGTGCTAAATGAAACAATTACAAACCTGATTACTGCTTAGCAATGTAATGTCCCACGCCAGTACTACCACTCACCAAAAAAAACATCATTATTGCAGGTTTTGGAAAAGATAGAATTCCTTGAAAGGATTCCTTGTTAGGAAAACCTTGAAATAATCAGATGCCTTCCAGAATTTGGTCACTAACTCAAAATTCAACAGAAATCAATTTAAACTGTAGATTAGCAGAGCATCACTGCCAATTACTATATCAAACAGTGTAAGCCTTTGTCAAAATGATGAAGTCTGATTAGTTATAATCCCACTAATAATTTTGAATTTGTGATATTTATGGCTAGGGCTAGACAAAAGATCACTTTTATTTAATAAATGTTTTATCAAAAACAAACAATATGGAATAAGCATATTTATTTTCTCCACCATTGAAGAAACTATCCTTTTAAGTTGTTACATCAGGAAAAAAAAAATTTCAGTCTTATTTGTTCATCAAGAATTTATCTCGGGAACCAGCAGTTAGCGTAATGGCTATATCGCTGGACTCCCACGTAGTCGACTGCGGTTCGTGTCCCGGACCCAGTGGCTTAGAACTCACGCCGGGCGCGTGTGCGTGCGTGCCCAAGATCCCGAGAGGAGAATGGAGGAGAAGGGATTGCGGCATGACCATCCCCCCTGGGGGGTGATTTCTCGCTTTCTGTCTCTATGTCTCTCTCTGTCTGTGTGGAGAGCGCACGCACCCTATAGCGAAAACCTCTCAAAAAAAAAAAAAAAAAAGGATGTATCCCTAGCAAACATGAGCTAAAATGTATAACTGCTTTTGAATTATTTTCAAACACATATTATTCACTGATTTAAATAGCCTTTTTATACTTAACAAAGTTAGTGAGATTTAGCAACACTTGTTTTGTTTCACACATATAAGTTTTATTTTCATTAACAAAAATATTTAAAATATGTGACTTGCCTGATCAAACTGGGTAACTTCTTGGCCAGAAGGAATTTGTAATCCCCAAAGTCTGTATTTTTTTGCAACACTAGAAAATTGCAGCTCCAAAGGAATTTCAACTATATCAGATCGACTTAGAATTTCAGTATTTCCATAATCAATGTACCTCACCAAACACTGGAAAAAAAAAGGAGGTGAATACTAATATTAAAGCTAGATTAATTACCTCTCAGGAAACCAATTTGATGCTTCCTGTTAATTACCTATAAAGATAGCATTTTCCCTCAAATTGTCAAAATGCATTCAGAAAGAGAGTTCTAGTAACATCTTCAAATTTAAAAAAAAAAAATCCATAAACAACAGTGATTTCTATATTTGGTACTAGCTAAATTCCAAAATGCCATTTCTCATTTTGCTTTAAAAAAAAAAAAAATGGGTATTTTAGGGACAGCAGGTGGCGTAATAGTTAAGACGCTGGACTCCCATGTGGCTGACCACTATCCAAGTCCTGGACCTGGTAGCTTAAAACTCACACTGGGTGCATGTGTGTGCATGCCCAAAATCATGAGAGGAGAATGGAGGAGAAGAGACTGTGACGTAGCCATCCCTCTGGGGAATAACTTCTCACTTACTGTCTCTCTGTCTCTCCAGGGAACACAAGCGCCCTATAGCAAAAATCTCTGGGGGGGAGGGGACTTGGTATTTTAAATAAATATAGTCTATGAAGCTCTGGCTCTCCTCTCTCTCCTAATGTTAAAATCAATTAACATTCTTATGTTCAAGTTGGAAACAAATTCTGAAAAGAAAGGCAAGGCTATCAAACTTCCTTTGATAAAATCAATCCACTCCAGCTAAACAATGGACACTAATCACATTCACCCTTACCCTCCAGCTCTATCTCTTTACAAGAAGTGAAATTTAAAACAGAATATTTATTACAAAGTCAAATGTCTTGCTGCTTCTTACTTTAACAAGTTAAAGCTGAGGCCAGCAGGTGGCAGGGTGGTTAAGGTGCTGGATTCCCACATGGCTGACCACAGTTCAAGTCCCAGACTCAGTGGCTTGAAAAATCACAACAAATAAATGGATAAATAAATAAATAAATATTGGGACCAGCAGTTAGCATAATGGCTATGTCGCTGAACTCCCATGTAGCTGACCATGTTTTGAGTCTCAGACCCGGTGGCTTAAACTCACGCCGGGTACATGTGCGTGCGTGCCCAAGATCCCGAGAGGAGAATAGAGGAGAAGGGATTGCGGCATGGTCATCCCCCCTCGGTGGGGGCGGATTTCTCACTTTCTATCTCTCTGTCTCTCTCTGTCTTCTCTGTCTTTCTGGCAAGTGCATGCGCCCTATAGCAAAAAAAAAAAAAAAAAAAAAAAAAAAAAAAAAAAAAAAAAAAAACCTCTCCAAAAAAATAAATAACTACGTTTTTTAAAAGAAAAGTTTCCAACCAATTAAAACAAATTCAAAATACTGTCTACAGTTGTTAAATAAAAGGCCTTTTAGAAGGACCTGTTTCACTAAGATAAACATTACCTATGGCATTAATAACTTATGAAATTTTAAATCAAATAAAAAGCTATTCAGGACATTAATCAAATAGTTTCATCGCACCAAGGAAAATATTTACAAAACCTATAAATGTTTTAAGTGCAGAAAACAGATGCGCAAAAAAACATTTAAAAAATCCTATAGGTGCCATAGAGATGAATAAAACTGGGGGGAAATTAATTCTATACTTTTTTTTCTTGCCATAGGGCACATGCACTTGCCTGAGAGACAGAAAGCAAAAAATCACCACTGGGGGGATGGCTATGCTGTTATCCCTTCTCCTCCATTCTTCTCTCAGGATTTTTGAGTACACACACATACACACACACACACACATGTACACACCCATTGTGAGTTTTAAGCCACTGTGTCTAGGACCGGGACTTCAATCACGGCAGACCAGGTGGCAGTCCAGCATCTTTAACCACTATGCCACCTGCTGACCCTGAGAATCTTATACTTTTTATACAGCCTCCAATGTACAGTAGTCACCAAACAGAATCCCACCTCCTCAAATCCCCATAAAAATCTTCTGCATCACAATGTCAAAAAATAAAATAGCTTGGCCCAATTGGTAGTGTGAGCAAGCAGGCACCACTGTGCAATGGGTAACACCACATGGAATCCTGGGTTTAGTTCCCAGGCCAACCTAAACAAGCCAGGTACAGTGATGGGTACCTGTGCTCCTAGGTGACTGGGAGGCTAGGGCAGGAAGGACTGCAACATAACAAGACCCTGTCAAAAATTACCTCTCTCTCTCTCTACTTCCTTCACTTGTACCTGTATGTGCAGCACATACACACTCTTTCTTCTCTCATAAAAACAAAAATAGATTAACACAAAGAAAAGTCATCATATTTAACTCAGACATGAGAAAGTGCAAAGTCAATGTTATTATTAACAATATTCAGAACAAAGTAAAAGAAACACCCAACTACAGAATCAATGAAATGTTCTTTTCCTGTTCATCACTCTTATAGAATGAACTCTTAAGTTACTCTTTAGCAAGAATCAAACATAATTAAGAACTGAGATGCACAGAACCAACTATATCCAAAAATAATCTCCAAATATAATATAATCTGGTTTTGGATAATCTGGGGTGATTGCATAAAAACCTAAATTCAGAGGGATATACCTGTATCTTACTTGTTTTTAAACAATGAATTTCTTACACATTCCCCAAGGGAGAAAATGTGTCTTTTAATCAATTTATAAGTTCACTGAACTAGATCTAATTACTACTGTGAATAACTAATAAAGGGCTAAATAAGCATCAAATTTTGGAAGCAGAATAAAAACATTCCTTGAGGCAAAAACAAACAAACATTTATTTCCTGCCTTTTCATCATTGATGATTTTCAGTACTTTGCATCTGTACCAACACTTATCTTCAGAAAATAATCCACCATAAATCTACAAAGAAAAAAAAGGCAAAGTCATTTGACACTGTAATGAAAAAAATAATAAATAACAAGGTTGAGGAACACTGTGTGAAGTGATGGAATATAAAATTAATTTAAACTATATCACTATGAACTAGGTCAAATTCGTATTTATTTTAAAACAAAATTAACACATTTGTGAAACCTCAAAGTCCTCAATTCCCAAAAAAAATATACAAATCAGTTCAGACACACAAATGTTATCTAAAAAAATCAAGTGCTACAAGGGATAGGGGTATTTGGTTAGTACTTAATTCTGGTTTCCTCAATTAACATTCAAAAATTGGAGGGCAAGAGTAAACACTGGGACCAGCAGTTGGCGTAATGGCTATGTCGCCGGACTCTCATGTAGTCAACTGCAGTTCGAGCCCCGGACCTGGTGATTTAAACTCATGCTGGGCACATGGGATTGCAACATTTCTCGCTTTCTATCTTTCTGTCTCTATGGCAAGTGCCCTATAGCAAAAACCTCTCCAAAAAGAAAGAAAGAAAGAAAGAAAGAAGGAAAGAAAGAAGGAAAGAAGGAAGGAAGGAAGGAAGGAAGGAAGGAAGGAAAGAAAGAAAGAGTAAACACTAACAAATGCCTTTGTACCCTCTCCAGACCATCTTTGTTTTTTAGTAAGCAAACAGGTTTAGTACCAAAAATAGTTGATAATCAACATGGCTATTCCATTTTGAAAAACTGCAACAGATCACATAATCTTTATTAATACTTTGCAATAATATACTAATATGATTAACTAATAAATTGGCATATGGCAACAGACAAAATGACACATTATTCCAACCCAGTTGAGACAGAGGTGAGGATACTCATATTCAGCAATAGAGATGAGATCCAACAAAGTTAAGGAATCTGAAGTTCTTGGTTGCTATTTGTTGGACAAAAAGACTTACATTGGGGGCAGCAGGTTGCATAGTGGTTAAGGCACTAGACTCCCAAAAGGTTGAGCGCAGTTTGAGTCCTGGACCCGGCAGATTTAAACTTCTGCCAGGTGCATGTGCAAGCAAGCCAAGGATATCAGGAAGAGAATAGAGGAGATGGGATTGTGGTGTGGCCATCCCCCCAAAATGTGCTTTCTCATTTTCCCTCTCATTGTCTCTGGCAAGCACACTTGCCTATGGCAAAAACCTTAAAAGAAAAAGATTTATGTCTTTAGAAAACAGTCAAAACTATGTATTCACTCCCATTGTGCCTGACTGTTCTCTTCCCACATCACTATTCATAAACTATGACCTGCCTAAAAGGAAAATAGCCACTTGAATCACCAAGGAAAATTTACAAAGTATAATTCATTTATGGATAATCAGAGGTAACAGTAATAATTAATCATCAAATACCTACTATTGAATCTAGTTTGAACTGTTGGTAATGCAACCAATTTATTTTATATTAAAGAGAAAAGGGAGCCAGCCCTGTGGTGTAGTGGTTAAGGCAGCTGGATCCCATATGGCTGACTTCACAGTTTGAGTCCCAGACCCAGAAACTTGAAAGATCATGCTGGGCATCTGTGTGTACATGCCCTAAGTCTCAAGAGGAAAATGGAGGAAGAGAATAGGATTGCAACACAGACAACGGGGGCTGCTTTCTCGCTTACTCTCTTTCTCTTGCATACATGAGCACACGCAACCTATAGCAAACTAAAGGAAAAAAAGAGCAAAAAGGGGTATATAACTTAATCAATTATGACTATATTAAGCATGGTTGTGGACCAAAATCATTTTTTCCCCACATTCACCAGAGTGAGATAAAGAGAAAATCAGAAAACACTCCTCATGGAGAACAGTCATGCTGTAATCCCTTATCCTCCATTTCTCCCTCCTTTTACATATATGCCCAGTGTATTTTTCATGCTGCTACATCCATGACTTGAACTGTGCTGTCAGTCATGTGGTATCCAGCCACCTTAACCACCATGCCACCAGCTACCCTGAGGATGTTTTTATAAACCCTAAATTTTTTACAAATTGCATTACCTTATCCATTTGAGGCTTATCTCCAAGCTACATTCCTTCCTTCCCTTTTTCTCTTTTTTTTTTTTTTTTTTTTTTCTTTTTCTTTTTTTTTTTTTTTTTTTTTGAGAGAGAGAGATTTCTACTATAAGGTACGCTTACTCACTGGAGAGACAGACAGAAATCACCCCACCAGGAGGAATGGCCACACATTAATCCCTTCTCTTCATTCTCCTCTCAGGATCTTGGGCACACACATTGGTGCCTGGCCTGAGTTTTAAGCCACCAGGTTCAAGACTTGAACCATGGTCAACTACGTGGGAGTCCAGCAATGGAACCATTATGCTGTCTGCTGGTCCCCCCTATATTTCTTTTTCTTAAATTTTTTTATATATGCCATCAGAATTTTAATTAGTTTAATAAAACCAACAGAAGTATGTTATTAAAAAGAAAATCAAAGCACATCAGTGCTAGCGTGTGCCTCCAGAAAATAATGTTTACGCTAATTTCACATATACATTAGGGTTTATGTTTATGTTTTGTTCATTTATATATGAGCACATTTTATATACACTATTCTGTACTTTACTCCATATCAAAATACAGAGATCTAACTCCATGTTAAGTCTATTTGGGCTGATATAACAAAATACCTTAGACTGGGAGTCTTAGAAATAACCAACACTGAGCAGCCAGCAGCCAGGTACATCTGAAGGCATCTGGGCAGCAAGGGACACAGAGGCAGGGGCAACATTGCCCCCACCGCCTCATCTCCAGACCCCCCAGTCCAGGATCCACCCAGACCCATAGACTGCCCCTTTGGCTGTAGCAGCCAGCAGCCAGGTACATCTAAAGGCATCTGGGCAGCAAGGGACAGAGGCAGGGGCAACACTGCCCCCACCACCTCACCTCCAGACCCCTGAGTCCAGGATCCACCCAGACCCACAGGCAAGTAGTCAGTTTCTCCATTTTTTTTTCTTTACTGTCCTCCATTCTTTTGTAAATTTCCTCCTCTCCTTCTCCCAACAGACTGCCCCTTTGGCTCTAGCAGTCAGCAGCCAGGTACATCTGAAGGCATCTGGCGAAATCGCACGCTGCGGTAACGTGCTGCATGCGACTTTTTCTTTATTCCCCTCTCTACTCTTTTCTTTTCCCTTATATTATCTTCTCTTCCTCTTCTTCCATCTTGCCAGAGGGACTAGATAGGTCTAGAATCAGAAATCTGAAATTTTCTAGTCATATAAGGTTCTATGGGTTTCTCCCTTATACGGAACAAGCTGTGAAAAAGGAGATACTGCTCTTCAGACACCTGAATATAGTATCTTTTTTGAGACCACATTACTAAAAACAACAGAACAGACTTCCGCAGACATCAATTCGCAACAAAGGGAAACACACTCTTAGCCAGTGAAACATTCTCCTAAGAGGTACTTAAAAGTTAGTATGTCTTCCAATGACTAGAAGTAGAAGAGCCTCAGGTATGAATTAACAAGGAAATATAACTCCATCAAAGTTACAGAGTAACTCCCCTCCATCTTTCCTGCAAATGGAAGACGTTACCAAAATGTCAGAGGAAGAATTTCGAACATGTTTGGTGACCAAATTCTTCGAGTTGGAACAGAAAAGAAACAAACTACAGGAGATGAGAAAGTTATTCCAAGATATGAAAGAAGAAATAGATACTCTGAGAAAGAACCAGATGGAGCTATTAGAGATAAAGTCTGGAATAGAGGGAATCAAAAACTCCCTTGAAAGTATTAAAAGTCGATTAGACCATGCTGAAGATCGAATCTCTAATGTAGAAGATTAAAAACCTCTGCCCTAGGAAAAAAAAAACACCAAAAAGATAGAGAAAATAACAAAAAAACACAAGGATAATATATGAGAAAAACTAGACTCCATAAAACGCCCAAATATCAGAATAATTGGCATCCCAGAAGGTGAAGAAACTAATAACGGCATGGAAAATCTATTCCATGAAATCCTGGAAGAAAATTTCCCGAGTCTAGAGAGGCACTCAGCCATCCAGACCCAAGAAATACAAAGGACCCCAGTTAGAATCAACCCCAGAAGATCTTCCCCAAGGCGCATCTAAGACAGACTATCCAAGACCACAGATAAAGACATGATACTAAAACTGGCAAGAGAGAAACGAGAAGTGACGTGCAAAGGTCATACCATCAGGCTAACACTGGACCTCTAAACGGAAACAATGCAAGCAAGGAAAGAATGGGAAGATGTATTGAAAGTGCTAAGAGAGAAACAATTTCAACCAAGATTATTGTATCCTGCAAGATTATCCTTCATATGGGAAAAAAAGATTAAAATCTTCTCAAATAAGATCTGAAAGAATTTGCCAGCACCACACAAGCTCTTCAAGAAACCCTGAAGAAACTACTGTTCCAGGAAAACAAAAGAGCTAACAGACATAAACAAATGAATAAAAGGCTGCTGTGACAATGGCCAACTTAAACGTCGGAACAGATCCAGTTACATCGATAATAACATTGAATGTGAATGGATTAAATTCTCCAATGAAGAGACATAGACTGGCTGAATGGATAAAAAACAGAGGCCCTCTATCTGTTGCCTACAGGAAACCCACCTCATTGATAAAGACATACATAGACTGAAAGTGAAGGGTTGAAAAAAGTTTTTCCATGCAAATGGGAACCAAAAAAGAGCTGGAGTTGCGATACTAATTTCTGACAAATTAGACTTTAAAACAAAAACTGTTCGAAGAGACAAAGAAGGGCACTATATTGTAGTAAAAGGATCAATAGATCAAGAAAATATAATTCTTATAAATATCTATGCGCCTAACACAGGAGCACCCCAATGTGGAAGCCCTTGCTGGAAGACGCCCCATCATGGCGTAGGAGCTAAACACCTAAGACTCAAAGACAACTCCTTATTAGCATAACTCTGAGAAGCGGCCTATCAGAGCCCAACACGCCCGGAGACTTGGGGAAGGGCGGGCCCAGAGGGAATTTAAGGCGCGTACCCGGAAGCCTGGGGGAGAGAAGCAACTGAACCTGTAACAATAAACATCACGGAAGAGATCTCGGTGTCCAGAGTTGTTCCTCCGACCGCGACAAGTGGTGGCCCGTACGGGGAAGCCGTACAGGGAAGACGTACGGGGAACGAAGGTCTTGTGGAACCGAAGGCTCAGAACCGTGGCAGCCGGCTGGAAAGTCTCGGACGCAGAGACGGTAAGTTAAAAGCCTCGGAATAAGAGGCGGTAAACAGTGGTCTCGGAAGGGAGACGGGAACTGATAGTGGGCGCTCCGTGATTGGGAGAAAGCCCGGGACAGGAAACAGTGGTCTCGGAAGGGAGACGGGAACTGATAGTGGGCGCTCCGTGATTGGGAGAAAGCCCAGGACAGGAAACAGTGGTCTCGGAAGGGAGACGGGAACTGATAGTGGGCGCTCCGTGATTGGGAGAAAGCCCGGGACAGGAAACAGTAGTCTCGGAAGGGAGACGGGAATTGATAGCGGGCGCTCCGTAAGTGGGAGAAAGCCCAGGACAGGAAAATATCCCCGGGAAGCACCGGTAAAGGGTGAACGGGGGACCTCCTTGGAGAGGGGAAATGGTGTACAGCCATGGGCGTGGGACCCTCTCAGCCCATAGTAGGAGCGCTAAAAGCGCTGCTTAAGTTAAAAGACCTTAAGTTAAGAGAGAAGACCATTCAGCACTTCATTGAGCAGGTAGATGCCGCGGCCCCCTGGTTTCTCCACTCAGGGTGGCTCACGACAGTTTGTTGGGACAAACTAGGTAGGGATTTAGACTTGGCGGCAGAGGAAGATAGATTCTCAGGCGGGGTAAAACCCCTATGGAGACTGATCCGAGCCTGTTTGGAGGATCAGCGCTGTGTGAAAATCGTGCGGGAAAGTCAGGAAGCATTAGAAACGGTCCGAGAAGTGCAGTCACAAGATGGAGACGGAGGCGCTAAAATGGCGGACAAAGATGATAATAACGACTCTGAAGTACAACAACTGGTAGAGGAAGTGAAAGGGTGGGACATTGAAAGTGAGAAGGAGGAGGACCAGCCTCCTCCTTCCGCCCCGCCTCCCCCTTATAATCCAGCTGCACAACAGCAGGGAGGAGCGGGAGGCAGAGCTTCTTTCTGCCCCGACGCTTGGCGGGAGGCCAGACAGCTTGGACCCGTCCGAGCATTTCCTGTTTTTGTAGAGACACCCGAGGCGATGTAGACTGGCCCTGGACGGGTTGCCAAGCTCGGCGCCCTACTTGGACTGTACATCCCTTTTTCTCCTTCACACCTAAAATCTCCACAGCTCCAAATTCCACCTGGTCCGGATATAATTGGACATTTCAAAACCCTACGCAATCAGTGGCCTCAAACCCTTTTGATATCTGGCTTCTTTGCGGAATCAACGGAAGTTGTATGAAAATTTTTCCTTGTCCGCTAATCTTTCTCGAAAGCTTTCCTCCTATATCACAGGTAACTGGAGCAGTGGTTTTGACAACAACTTATCCTCTCCATCAGCTGAATCAACCACACCCGTGTTGATCCTGCAATAGCACAAGGCATTACAGACTGGATCCTCAAAGCTGCTTCACATCTTAAAGAATGGGCAGGACTAGGATCAGTGGGCGTCTTTCTCATTATCCTAATTGGAGCTTGTCTTTAGTGTCTATATAAAATGATCACAAAACAACATAAAAATCAACAAATACTCCTCCAAGCCGTGGCCGCGGTGGAGGACAGCCAATCGCCTGCGATATGGCTGGCCCAAATACACTGACCCCTACAGTAATTGAGAGGATGCGAGGCACAACACTGCACTACTGAGACCCTAATTGGGATCAGTAGGAAGGCATGTCCGGGTGTATATGGGTTACTGTCTAAACCATCCCATCCCCCACAAAAGACAGTGGACAGGCTGTTCTGAGTGGGTATCCCTGGCTGCCCACACAGGGTGGTAAATAAGTCCTCTTCTCTGGGGGCCCGAGACCTCTACCTTCTCCTCTTCAAAGAAAACAAAAAGGGGGAGATGTGGAAGCCCTTGCTGGAAGACGCCCCATCATGGCGTAGGAGCTAAACACCTAAGACTCAAAGACAACTCCTTATTAGCATAACTCTGAGAAGCGGCCTATCAGAGCCCAACACGCCCGGAGACTTGGGGAAGGGCGGGCCCAGAGGGAATTTAAGGCGCGTACCCGGAAGCCTGGGGGAGAGAAGCAACTGAACCTGTAACAATAAACATCACGGAAGAGATCTCGGTTTCCAGAGTCGTTCCTCCGACCGCGACACCCCAATATGTGAAGGAAAGACTGTTAGATCTAAAAGGAGAGAGAGACTGCAAAACGCTAATTGTTGGAGACCTCAACACTGCACTATTCCCTCGGGACAGATCATCAAGACAAAAAATAGATAAAGAGATAAAGGATCTGAATGATACCATAAATGAAATGGACTTAACAGACATCTATAGAACTTTCCATCCAAAAGCCACAAGATACACTTTTTTCTCACCCCCACATGGAAGCTTCTCGAAGACTGACCACATCATAGGGCACAAAGCAAGCCTCTACAGATTCAAAGGCATAGGAACTATTCCCAGCATCTTCTCTGACCATGATGGAATTAAACTTGAGTCTAATTTCAAGAGAAATCCTCAAAAATACTCAAATACATGGAAACTAAATAACCTACTCCTGAATGACTCCACAACTACAGATGAAATAAAGTCTGAAATCAAAAGATTCATGGAAGCCAATGACAATGAGGACATGAGTTTCCATAATCTTTGGGACACTGCAAAAGCAGTCATAAGAGGGAAGTTTATAGCAGTTAGTGCTCATAAGAGGAAGACGGAAAGAAGGCAAATGGATCACCTAACATCATGCCTCACAGAATTGGAGAAGCAACGGCAAAATAATCCAAAAAACTCCAGGAGAAAGGAAATAATAAAGATCCGAGCAGAAATAAATGAAATAGAAAATAAGCAAACTATACAGAAAAAGAAATGAAAGTAAAAGCTGGTTCTTTGAAAAGATAAACAAAATGGATACACCACTAGCGAGACTTATGAAGAAGGAGAGAGAAAGGAACCAGGTGAATCAGATCTGCAATGAAGCAGGAAATATAACAGACAAAGTAGAAATACAGACTATCGTTAGAGAATACTATGAACAACTATATGCCAAGAAACAAGACAATCTGGATGAGATGGACAAATTCCTGGACACATATAATCTACCAAGATTGAGCCAGGAGGATATAGAAGGTCTAAATAGGCCCATAACAAGTCAGGAGATTGGATCAGTAATAAATAACCTTCCAACAAAGAAAAGCCCTGGCCCTGATGGCTTCAGCTCTGAATTCTATAAAACTTTCAAAGAAGAATTAACCCCCATTCTGCTCAAGTTATTTCTAAAGATCCAAAAGGGTGAATCTCTCCCTAAGTCATTCTATGAAGCCTCTATCACCCTTATCCTCAAAACAGGTAAGGAAAGGACAAGGAAGGAAAACTATAGACCAATATCTCTGATGAAAATAGACGCAAAGATTCTTAACAAGATACTAGCAAACCGTATCCAACAACTTATAAAAAAGATTATATATAATGATCAGGTAGGCTTTATTCCAGGAATACGAGGTTGGTTCAACGTAAGCAAAACTATAAATGTAATACACCATATTAACAGGAAAAAAGACAAAAACCATATGGTCATTATTGATTGATGCAGAAAAAGCATTTGATAAGATACAACATCCCATCGTGATTAAGACTCAAAGCAAAATTGGCATACAAGGGTCATTTCTCAACACAATAAGGGCTATCTATGAAAAACCCATCACAAACATCATCCTGAATGGAGAAAAGCTGAAAGCTTTCCCACTAAAAACAGGTACAAGACAAGGATGCCCACTTTCTCCACTCCTTTTCAATATAGTACTGGAAAAAAAAAAAAAAGGAAAAAAAAGTATATAGTACTGGAAGTCCTTGCCAACGCAAACAGAAAGGAGGAAAAAATTAAAGGCATCCAAATAGGAAAAGAAGAGGTGAAACTCTCTCTATCCGCAGATGACATGATTGTGTACATAGAAAACCCAATGATTTCCATGAAAAAATTTCTGTAAGTAATGCACGAATACAGTAAAGTTCCAGGATACAAAATTAATATACAGAAGTCTATATAGCATTTCTATATACAAACAACAGGTAGATGGAGATAGAACTGAAAAAAGTTATTCCATTTACCATAGCCAGAAAAAGTATAAGATACTTAGGGATAAATCTAACCAAAGAAGTTAAAGACCTCCACAAGGAAAACTGTAAGAAGATAGAAAAAGAAATTGAAAAATGACACAAAAAAGTGGAAGGACATCCCATATTCCTGGATTGGAAGAAATAATATAACCAAAATGGCAATTCTACCCAAATTAATCTACATATTTAATGCAATCCCAATCAAAGTACCAGACACATTCTTCACAGATCTAGAAAAGACAATCATAAAATTCGTCTGGAATCATAAAAGACCCCATATTGCCAAAGCAATTCTACACAAGAAGAGTGGAGTGGGTGGCATCTCACTCCCTGACCCAAAAATATACTACAAAGCTGTGGTAATCAAAACAGCATGGTACTGACACAGGAACAGACATGTGGACCAATGGAACAGAACTGAGTCCACAGGAATAAATTCCCAATCATTCAGTCAACTGATTTTTGACAAGGAGTACCAGTCAATCCAGTGGGAAAAGGAAAACCTCTTCAGAAAATGGTGCTGAAAAAACTGGATTTCCACCTGTAGAAAGATAAATCTGAACCCCTACCTCTCACCTTTGACAAAAATCAGGTCAAGGTGGATCAAGGATCTAAATCTAAGACCCCAAACTATTAAACTGCTTCTAGAAAACACTGGGGAAACTCTGGGAGACATTGGGGTAGGGAAAGACTTCTTACATAAGACCCCCAAACCACAGTCAATAATCCCCAAAATAGACAAATGGGATTACATCAAACTAAGAAGTTTCTGCATGGCAAAAGACACAGTAATTAGTGTGAATAGACAGCCCTCAGAATGGGAAAATATTTTTGTAAATGATGCATCAGATAAGGGACTGATAACCAGAATACACAAGGAACTAAAAAAGCTGTTTGGAAAAAAGATGATCAACCCTATTAAAAGATGGGAGAAGGAGGGAACCAGCAGTTAGCGTAATGGCTATGTCACTGGACTCCAACGTAGTCAACCGCGGTTCACGTCCCGAACCCGGTGGCTTAAAACTCACGCCAGGCGCGTGTGCGTGCGTGCCCAAGATCCCGGGAGGAGAATAGAGGAGAAGGGATTGCGGCGTGCCCATCCCCCCTGGGGGGTGATTTCTCGCTTTCTGTCTCTATGTCTCTCTCTGTCTGTCTGGCAAGCACACGTGCCCTATAGCAAAAACCTCTCCAAAAATAAAAAATAAAAAATAAATAAATAAAAAATAAATTAAAAAAAGATGGGAGAAGGAGTTGAAAACAACTCACTAAAGATAACATACGAATAGCCAAAAGGCATATGAAAAAATGCTCAACATCCCTCATCATAAGGGAAATGTAGATCAAAACAACAATAAGATACCATCTAACCCCAGTCAAAGTGTCTAAGATTAAAAAAAAAAAATGATAAGTGTTGGTGGGGGTGTGGTGAAAGGGGAACTCTCTTACAGTGCTGGTGGGAATGTAAATTAGTCCAACTACTGTGGAGAACAACTTGGAGATTCCTCAAAAGTCTACAAATAGAGGACCAGCAGTTAGCGTAATGGCTTTGTCGCTGGACTCCCACGTAGTCGATCGTGATTTGAGTCCCGGACCCGGTGGCTTAAACTCACGCCAGGCGTGTGTACGTGCGTGCCCAAGATCCCGAGAGGAGAATGGAGGAGAGGGGATTGCAGCATGGCCATCCCCCCTGGGGGGTGATTTCCCGCTTTCTGTCTCTCTGTCTCTCTCTGTCTATCTGGCGAGCGCACGCGCCCTATAGCAAAAACCTCTCCAAAAAAAAAAAAAAAAAGTCTACAAATAGAACTACCATATGATCCAGGAATCCCACTCCTTGGCATCTACCCAAAGGACAGAAAAATTCTTCATTGGAAAAGTGCTTGCACATCGATGTTTATTGTGGCACTTTTCACGGTTGCTAAGACATGGAACTAACCCAAATGCCCCCATACAGATGAATGGATTGAAAAACTGTGGCACATGTACTCTATGAAATACTATTCAGCCATAAAAAAAAAAACAACAAAACCCTGGCTTTTGACAGAAAGTGGAAGAATATGGAAGATTTACTGCTGAGTGAAGCAAGCCAGGATATGAAGGAGAGACATTGTATGTCCCCACTTAATATATACCGAGTGTCCGCACTCTATGACTGAAACTGACACGCTAAAGGATGTACAAACACAAAGAGATGGGTGTGAATGCCAGATGTGGTGTGTGTGGAGGAGTGGGGCCTGCAGAAGGACATTTGGAGGAGGGATACAGAGACAGCATTGTCAGGACAGGGAGGTAGTGTTGTTCTATTTTGATCAATTGGACCAGGGAGAAATGTTCACATATTGAAATGTTCACTTCGTAAGCTAAATAATGCGACTGAATGTATAAAAAATGTAAATAAATAAATAGATAAAATAAAATAAAAATAAAAAGAACAAAAAAAAGAAAAAAGGAAAGAAATAACCAACATTTTTCACAGTTCTGGAGGCTGGGAAGTTCACGATCAAGACATCAGTAGATTCAGTGTCTGATGAAGGAACATTTCTCATATATGGCACTAACTTGCTGCTTCATATGGCCTTACATGGCAAAGAGGCAAACAAAGGGCCAGCAAGTGGTGTAGTGGTTGAGGCGCTGGACTCCTAAACGGCTGACCATGGTTCAAGTCTTGAAGCTGGCAGCTTGCTTTCTCATTCTCCCTTTCTCTCTGTCTTTCTCTGGTCAAAGTTGAAGAATAAAGATAATAAATAAAATTAAAAATAAATGAATCTTTAAAAAAAAAAACAAAAAAAGAGGCAAACAAACTTCCTGGGGTCTCTTTGATATAGGAGCCCTTTTACAAGGGTATTGATGCCATTCATGAGGGCTCTGTCTCCATGATTTAATTACCCTTTAATGGGCTCACTACCTTTACAGTTAGGTTTTCAACATATAAATTTGGCAGAGGGTACACAAGCATTCTGACCATTTAACCTCCTTAAACTTAAAAACCAGGACCTGGAATAACTTAAAGCAAAGAAGGTATTCAGGGCACAAACATAAGGAGACACTCACTCTGAGGTACCAGTCCTACATTTATCTAAGTGTAAAAGTGAGTACTTAAATTTTGCACTTGCCTCCCCCAGTACCAATCCCCAAAGATGATTACTTAAAATTCCAAAATAAGGATCTACCATAATCCTTTAGTTTTTCCAATATAGGATAACAGTTAAGGAGATGGGCTCTGTGGATTTGATCCACCATTAATTAATCAATGACTCTCATGAAGTTATTCTAGAAGTGCCTCAATTTTCATAAAAGGTATAACATGATAACACCTACCTCATAGGATGGCTATGAGGATTAAATGAGTTAGTATATGCAAAATGCCTATAATAATGCCTTACAAGGGAAATAAATGTTAACTGATATTACTACTACTATTATCGCAATATACTGAAGGACACTTAGTTAACTTCCAGTTTTGCCATTATGAATAATGCTATAATTAACATATTTGTGTACTTATAGAAATGACCAAAGGATAAGTTCTTGACAGAGAAACTGATATGCCCAAGATTACAGACATCTATTATTTTCCAAAAATGGCTAATAACATTCATATATAGTCACTTAATCTAAAACAAAAATGCCAATACGATTCAGGAAAGAAAAAATGGTCATTTCAATAGACAAAGTGACTTCTAAAAGTTCATGGAAAACAGAACTAAAGTAGGAGTTTTTTCTTAATACAAAAAAAAATTTGAAGTCTATGCATAGTTTCTTCATAATATGCATTTTCCCATAAATTTTTGAAGACCCCCTCATACACTTAGAAGACTTTTGTAAGGCTTTCACAGTAGTTTCATTCACAATAGCCAAAAACTGTAAATAGTTCAAATGCCCATTAAAAGGAAGGACAGATAAATTGTGTTATACAATGAAATACTGCATAGCTTGAAAAAGAGCAAATTATCAATATACTAATACACCCAACAATATGGAAATTACATAGAACAAAAGAAGCCAGACACACACTATGAAAGTACAGATTGTATGAGTGAAGAACAGGTAAACGGAAACCGGCAGATGGAGTAATGGTTGTGTCACTGGACTCCCACATAGTCGACCACAGTTCAAGTCCCAGACCTAGTGGCTTAAAACTCACACTGGGGATGTGTGCATGCATGCCCAAAGTCTGGAAAGGAGAATAGAGAAGCAGGGATTGCAGCATGGTCATCCCCTCTGGAAGGTGATTTCTCACTTTCTGTATATCAAGCACACGCATCCTATAGCAAAAATCTCTCTAAAAAATTTTTTTTAATTTAAAAAAAACCAAAAAACAGATAAATGGATCTATGTTGAAAGAAGTCACAATGATGTTTACTTAACCCTGTTAGGGGAGTACTTCGAATTAACTGAGAAGGGTCCCAAGGGAATTTTTCTAGAATGATGAATCAAATCTTGATTTGTATGGTAGTCACATGGATAAATACATATATAAAAATCCACTAAGCTATATACTTAAGAAATATGTACTTTATTATATGCAAGTTATTTCTCAGTTTAAAAAAGAAAAAGGAAAAAAATCCTCATAAAGGTGTCTCTTACATTTTTTGTAAATCAGTGTCAAAGTCAAGGAATCTATTTTGTTCATCAGTGCCTAGACAATGCCTAATACAGTGCCTAAATCAGCAGGTAGTGCAGAAGTGGCCAGATCCCACATGGCCAAGAACACGTTTCAAGTCCAGGACCCAGTGGCTTGAAAAACACACCTAGCACATATCCACACATGCCCAAAATTCAGAGAGGAGAAAGGAGGAAAGGGAACTGCAGCCACCTGGCCATCCCCCCTGGAGGGAAGGGGTGATTTCTCACTTTCTCTCTCTCTCGCTGTCTCTGAGTCGTACACATACCCTATACAAACCTAAAAAAGAAAAATGCAGTGCCTGGTACATCCATGATTACTGCAGCATGATTCACAATTGCTAAGACATGCAATCAACCCAAATGTCCAAGAACAGATGAATGGATTGAAAAACTGTGGCACATACACTATGGAATACTACTCAGCCATAAAAAAAAAAAACAATGAGACCCTGGCATTTGATAGAAAGTGGATGAACATGGAAGATTTAATGCTAAACGAAGCAAGTCAGATTATGAAAAACAGATGCTATATGTCCCCACTTAATATATACCAAATGTCTGTACTCCATGGCAAGAAAATGAAGGACTGGAAGGCATAAAAGCATGGAAAGCAACTATGGAGACCAGAAATAGCATGGAAGGAGGGCCAGAAATGGGGGCAGGAGGGAGAAAAACAGGGAGAAATAAAATTCAATGCACAAAAATAATTGGAAAATTATCTGTTGATGACAATGTATATGGTAATTTCTTTAACTGGACTAACATACAGGATATTCATGCAGAAAAATTTATTTTCAATGTTGCAAAGATATACAGAAACTGTAAAAAAAAATTTAATTTAAAAAAAGAAGGAAAAAAAAAAAAACAGTGCCATAGTGCCTGGTACATAACAGATAGTTAACAGGTATCTTTGGTTTGGTTTTTTTTGTTTTTTGGGGGGGTTTTTTTTTGATGGAATACTACAACTTTTAAATCAATTTTCCAATCTTTTTAATGTGGTAAAATACACATGACATCAAATCTTTTTTTTGGGGGGGGGGGGGGGTTTGCTATAGGGTGCGTGCCCTCGCCAGAAAGACAGAGAGAGACATAGAGACAGAAAGCGAGAAATCACCCCCCAGGGGGGATGGCCACGCCGCAATCCCTTCTCCTCCATTCTCATCTCGGGATCTTGGGCGCACACGCGCCCGGCGTGAGTCTGAGCCACCCGGTCCGGGACTTGAACCCCGGTCGATTACGTGGGAGTCCAGCGACATAGCCATTACGCTAACTGCTGGTCCCAACATTACATCAAATCTTAACCAGAACTAGGCCCATGGCATCACAGTTAAGGGAGTTGGATCCCACATGGCCAACAGCATGATTCAAATCCCAAACCTAGTAGTCTGAAAAATACACCAGGTACATGTATGTGCATGTTCAAAGTTCCAGCTAGATGGAGAAATAAAGAAAAAGACATGGCAACATGACCATGCCCCATGAGCACAGGTGTCCTCTGACATTTTTTTTTAAATTAACCATGTTTAAGTGTATGGCTCAGTAACATCAAGTACATTCATATTTTTTTAAATTTAGCCAAGAGAGCATGTGCACTCCCTAAGAGAAAGAGAGAATAGGTGTGTGAGAAAGCACCTCACCATAGGGAATGCTCACACTGCAATTCCTCCTCCCTTTCTTCCCCCTTTCAGGATTTTGGACATGCACACACATGCTACAGCATGTTTTTCAAGCCACTGGGTTCAGGACTCAAACATCACAGTTGGCCAGGTGGGATTTAGCCACCTTAACCACCTCTGACTGGCACACATTCATTCTATTTTGCAATCATCATTACTATTTATTTCCATAATCTTCCATCTTATAAAACTCTACAACTGTTAAACAACAACTATCTATTCTTGCCCTCCCTCCAGTCCCTGGTAATCACCTTTCCACTTTCTGTCTCTGATTTTGGCTACTCTAAGTATCTCAAATAAGTGAAATCACAGACTATTTGTCTTTTTGTGACTGGCTTAATTTACTTACCATAATGGCCTCAAGATTCATCCATGTTTTGGCTTATAATGGAATTTCTTTCCACTTTAAGGCTGAATAATATTTAGTACATAAGTATTTTTAGATAAATGACTATAATTATCATGACTATAATTTATAAAAACTATAGAAATCTGCATCTTCCTTTCAAATATACCCCAAATTATAAAATCTTAAGACACTGTATTGTTAACAGGAGGGATGAAATAAGCATAATCAAGAATACGCTCACCTTCTTTGGATCAAGATTCCCAAAAACTGAATTGGAATGGGGACAAACTTCAGATAGTGAGCAACCAATCTTCATAATATCCTTATTTCTACTGATATTCTAAAAAGAACATACAGTACAACATTCAGTAAAACATTTGACAACGTTATATATAATTGAAGGTTCTACTAAGCATGACACTTAAAAACTTTTGAACCATCAGAAATTAAATCAAATTCTTATACTGGGGCCGGTAGGTGGTTTGGTGGGTACGGTGGCTGGACTCCCACATGGCTGACCATGGTTTGAGTCCTAGACCTGGCAGCTTGCTTTCTCACTTTCCTTCTCTCTATATCTCTCTGGTCAACTTCAAAAAAATAAAATAAAATAATGACAATGAATAAAATTAAAATAATTCTTAAAAAAATTCTTATATCAGTAGTTTTACATCATTTAAACTGACTCTTTAAAAGACATAAGAGTAGGCTACAGAAAAAGTTTACCTCCAAGTGAATTCAAATTAGAGTTCAAACAAGATACCAAACATTATTAAATATAATACGAGAATACAGTTCTGTGCAGACTCACTGACTCCAGGATTAGAACAGAGAAATGAAATGATTCTGGAACATCTGATAGTAGAGAGGTGCCAAAAGTAAAGAGGTGCTCAAAAAAACAAATGGTACATGTTGAAATAACAATTAGTCAACCTGTGTTCTTTAGTTCTTTGTCCTAATGGCCAAACCTGAATAATTTAAACAATTATCACAGTTGATTATAACCCATGAATAAATATTCATGAGTCTACATATATAATAAGTAAAGTGCAAAGAAAACTATTCCTTAGAGAAGAATTTCAATTAATAAGAAATGAGGAGTGGGGCTTGCAGGTGGCATAGTGGTTGAGGTGCTAGACTCCCACATGGCTGACTGTAGTTCAAGTCCCAGACCTGGTAGCTTACTTTCTCACAATCTCTCTCTGGTCAAATTAAAAAATAATGAGAGTAAGTAAAATTAAATGATTTTTTAAAAATAAGAAATGAGGGTTAATATAAAAATCATCATTAGGCAAACATCATAGTAGCAGGGAGTAGAGACAGCCAGTAAGACCAACTGAGGAAAGAAACTGCCTCAGGACCTCTTACTGTCTTCCAACTGCCCCAGGTACAGCCCAGACTGTCTCCTCCCACCTCCCTTAGCCATCATTACCCCCAGAGCCTGCTCTGAGAGCAGGGAATAGTGACAGCTAATGAGACCTAGTGAGGCAGGAAGACTGCCTTAGACCCTTCACTGCCTTCTGCCCACCCAGGAATATTTTGAGACTTCATACTTTTCTGACTCCTACTCCCTCCTCCATTAAAATCCTCCATCTCAACCCAGGTACACCTGCTCCCGAGAGAGAGAGAAACAAATCAACATCTAAAGCTGGCTATATACACATTTCTCTGACTGGAAGACAAGGCGAAGAACATGTCAGAGAAGAGCTGTTCTTCTGCCCTGAAAGTATAGAACTGACACCAGGAAAGTAAGAACTGAGAATCCATCAGATAACTAAAATCCAGCACAGAGGCACAAGAAATATGGGAAAACAAGGAAACACCTCTTCTTCAATGAAACAGAGCAACTCTTCTTCAATCATAGACAGCACAAAAGAATTTGCAGAAATTTCAGAAATAGAGTTCAGAATATTCGTGCTGACAGAGATGAAGTCTTTCCAGGATTTGAAGGTTATGAAAATATTGATAGCAGACTGAACCACACAGAAGAGAGAATCTCTGAAATGGAAGACAAAACCTTTGACTTAGATAATATCACCAAAAATAATTTTAAAAAATGAGGATGATATATGCAAAATATTAGACACTATCAAATGCACAAATATCTGAATTATAGGAATTCCAAAAGACAAAGAATCAAACAAGGGCATAGATCTTATCAATGAAATATTTGCAGAAAACTTCCAAAATCTAGAGAAGCATTCAGTCATCCACACAAGGAATACAAAGGACCCCATCTACATGAGAAATACAAAGGACCCCAAATAGAATCAACATAAGAAGATCCTCACCATGCCACATAATAGCCACAATGGTAAAAATCATAAAGACAATATTCTAAAAATGGCAAGAGAGAAACAACAAGTCACTTAGAAAGGTTATGCTATTAGGCTATCAGACCTCTCAACCAAAACAATGCAGGCAAGAAAAGAATGGGAAGATGTATTTGAAATACTAAAAGAAAAATAATTCCAACCAAGAATACTATACCCAGCAAGATTATCCTTCAAATGGGACGAATGAATAAAACTATTCTCAGAAAAACAAAAACTGAAAGAATTCACCAATACTAGACCAGCTCTTCAAGAAGTACTCAAGGGAGGACTATATATCAGAAAAACTAAAAAGAGACAGATAGAAATAAGAGAACAAAAAAAAAAAAAAAAAAAAACTGAACAAATGGCTAACAAAAGGCAGGGACAAATTGGCAAATATTGATAATAACATAGAATGTTAATGGATTAATTTATACAATCAATGGGCCAGCAGATGGTGTAGCAGGTACATTGCTGGACTCCCACATGTCAAACCACAGTTCAAGTGTCAGACCGAGTGGCATGAAAATCATGCTAGGCACATGTGAATGTGTGCCAAGATCCCAGGAGAAGAATAGAGAACGGATTGTGGTATAGCCATCCCTCCCTGGGGGAGGTGATTTCTCACTTTCCCTCTCACTGTGTTCTATCTGTCTGTCTCTCTCTCCAGCAAGCACACATTCCCTAAGGCAAAAACCTCTTTTTTTTTTTTGGGAGAGGTTTTTCACTATAGGACGCGTGCGCTCGCCAGACAGACAGAGAGAGACATAGAGACAGAAAGCGAGAAATCACCCCCGAGGGGGGATGGTCACGCTGCAATCCCTTCTCCTCCATTCTCCTCTCGGGATCCTGGGCACGCACGCATACGCGCCTGGCATGAGTTTTAAGCCACCGGGTCCGGGACGCAAATCACAGTCGACTACGTGGGAGTCCAGACACATAGCCATTACAGTAACTGCTGGTTCCCAGGCAAAAACCTCTTTTAAAAAATCAATCAAAAGACACAGACTAGCTGAATGGATTAAAAAAAAAATCAATCAAAAGACACAGACTAGCTGAATGGATTAAAAAAAAAAAAAAAAAAAAAAAAAAAACCAGAAACCTTCTATTTGCTGCCTACAAGAAACACACCTCATAGATAAAGACATACATAGACTAAAAGTGAAAGGCTGTATAAGATATTCCATACAAATGGAAACCAAAATAAGGCTGAAGTTGGGATACTGAATTCAGACAAAGTAGACTTTAAGAAAAACACTGTAAAAAGAGACAAAGGACAATATACAGTACTAAAAGAGCTAATTCACCAAGAAGACATAACACTTATAAATATCTATGCATCTAATTCAGGAGCGCCCAAATACATGAAGGAAAGATGGCTAGATCTAAAGGAAGAGATAGACTGCAACATGATAATTATTGAGGATCTCAACACCTCACTATCTCCTTTGAACAGATCAACTAGACAAAAAATAAGCAAAGAGATTCAGGATCTAAACATCATATATGAAATGGACTTGACAGACATCTAAAGAACTTTCTACCCAACAACCACAAAATACACATTTTCTCATCCCTGCACAGAACCTTTTCAAAACTTGACCACATAATTGGGCACAAAAGAAGCCATTACAAATTCAAAGGCATAGAAACTATATCAAGCATCTTCTCTGACCATAAGGGAATGAAATTAAAAATTAATTTCAGAAAAATCCCTTGAAAATACACAAACATATGGAAATGAAGCAATCTACTCTGGGATGACTTAACAACCACTAAAGAAGACTGAAATAAAAAGATTCATTGAAATCAATGATAATGAATGCACAAGATTCCATAATCTCTAGGACACAGCAAAAGAGTCATAAAAGGGAAATGCATAGCAATTAGTGCACATAAGAAAAAGATGGAAAGGTGGCAAATAGACAACCTAACAATATACTTCAGGGAACTGGAAAAACAACAACAACAAATGCCAGGAAAAAAGAAATAATAAAGATTCAGAGGGACCAGTAGATGGTGTAATGGTTACGTCACTGGACTCCCAAGTAGTCGACCACAGTTCAAGGCCTGGGCCCAGCAGCTTAAAACTCATGCCAGCCCACGTGCATTCATGCCCAAGGTCCCAAGAGGGGCCTGGAGGAGAAGGGAGAAGGTGTGGCCATCCGCCCTGGGGGGTAATTTCTTGTTTTCTGTCTCTCTGTCTCTATCTCTCCAGAAAACACATGCACCCTATAGCAAAAAAACTCTCTCTAAAAAAAAGATATAAGAAAGATTCAATCAAAAATAAACAGAGAATAAACAAACTATATAGAAAATAAATGAAACCAAAAGCTGGTTCTTTGAGAAGATAAACAAAATTAATACACCACTAGCTAGACTTATTAAGAAGAGAGAAAGGAATAAGATAAATCAAATTTGCAATGAAACAGTCAATATTACAACAGATATAACAAAAACACAAAAGATCATTAGAAAATATTATGAGTATATGCCAAAAACAAGAAAAACTGGATGAGATGGACAAATACTGGACACATATAAGCTACCTAGACTTAATCAAGAAGACACAGAAAGCCTGAATAAACCAATTATAAGCAATGAAATTGAAATAGTGATAAATAACCTCCCAATAAAGAAAAGCCCAGGTCCCAATGGTTTCACTTCTGAATTCTACAAAGCTTTTAAAAGAAGAGTTAATCCCCATTCTACTCAAACTATTTTGAAAGATTCAAAAAGGAAGGAACTCTCCCAAATTAATTTATGAAGCTTCTATCACCCTCATCCCCAAAACTATTAAGGACATAACAAAAAAAGAAAACTACAGACTAATATCTGTGATGAACATAGACACAAAAATTCTCAACAAGACACTAGCAAATCATATCCAATGATAAATTTAAAAGATTATGCACCATTGTCAGGCAGGCTTTATCCCAGGGATGCATGGATGGTTCAACATAAGCAAAACCATAAATGTAATACACCATATTAACAGAAAGATTAAAAAAACAGATGATTATATCAATCGATACAGAAAAAGCATTTGATAAAATACAATATCCCTTCATATTAAGACTCTCAGCAAAATTGGCATAGAAGGAACATTTCTCACAATAAAAGTCATATATGAAAAACTCATAGCTAACATTATACCGAATGGGGAAAAGCTGAAAGCTTACCCACTGAAACTGGAACAAGACAAGACTGCCCATTTTCTCCACCCACCCACCCCCTTTTTTCTTTTTCTGAGAGAGAGATTTTTGCTATAGGACTTGTACGCTCGTCAGAGGAAATAGAAAGTGAGAAATCACTCCCAGGGGGAATGGCCATGCCACAATCCCTTCTCCATTCTCCTTTCAGGATTTGGGGCATGCACACACACACATCCAGCATGAGTTTCATGCCTCCGGGTCTGGGACCTGAACCACAGTTGGCCGTGTGGGAGTCCAGAAACCATTATACCATCTGTTGGTCCCCCTACTTCTTTTCAATATAGTGCTAAAGGTCTTAGCCAATGAAATCAGAGAACAGACTAAAATAAAGGCATTCAAATAGGGAAAGAAGTGAAATTATCTCTATTTGCAGATGACATGATTATATACACAGAAAATGCAAAAGAATCCACAAAAACTCCTGGAACTGATAAATGAATAAAATGACAGGAAAAAAAAAAACATTTAAAAAAAATCTATAGCATTTCTATACTCTATCAGTGACAGGCTGAAGTAGAATTGAAGAAAGCAATTCCATTTACAATAGACACAAAAGAATTAAGATATCTAGGAACAAACTTAACCAAAGAAGTCAAAGACTTCTACAAGGAAAGCTATTTAAAAATTTAGGGACTAGCAGTTGGTGTAATGGCTATGTCGCTGGACTCCCATGTAGTCGGCTGCGGTTTGAGTCCCAAACCAGGTGGCTTAAATTCACGCTGGGCATGTGTGCATGCGTGCCCAAGATCCCAAGAGGAGAATGGAGGAGAAAGGATGGCAGCATGGCCATCCCCCCTGGGAGTGTGATTTCTCACTTTCTGTCTCTCTGTCTTTCTGGCAAGTGCATGCTCCCTATAGCAAAAACCTCTCCAAAAAAAAAAAAAAAAAGAAAACTAAAAAGAAATTGAAAATAACACAAAAAGGTGGAAAGACATTCCATGTTCTGGGATTGGAAGAGTTAATATAATCAAATGTCAATCCTATCCAAATTAATCTACAAATTTAATGCAATCCCAATCAAATTACCAGAGATATTCTCTACAGATTTAGGAAAAGAACAAGCAGAGAATTCATCTGGAACCAATATATATACATATATATACATTTGCCAAAGCAATAGTGTGCAAAGAGCAGAGGAGGAGGCATCTCACTCCCTGACCCCCAAATATATTACAAAGCTGTGATCATCAAAACAGCATGGTATTGGCACAAAAACAGGCATGTGGACCAATGGAACAGAATAGAGATCACAGAAATAAACCCCAAAACATACAGCCAATTGATATTTGACAAAGAGTACCCGTCAATCCAGTGGGGAAAAGAAAACCTCTTTAACAAATGGTGTTGAAGAGATCAGCAGTTGGCGTAATGGCTATGTCGCTGGACTCCCATAAAGTACACCACAGTTCAAGTCCCAGACCCGATAACTTAAACTCATGCCAGGCATGTGTGTATGCATGCCCAAGATCCCGAGAGGAGAAGGGATTGCGGTGTGGCCATCTCTCCTGGGGGGTGATTTCTCGCTTTCTGTTGCTCTTTCTGGCAAGCACACATGCCCTATAGCAAAAACCTATCAAAAAGAAAAAAATAGTGTTGGAAAAACTAGATATCCACCTGCAGAAATATGAAGCTCGACCCCCATCTCTCACCATTAACAAAAATCAACTCAAAATGAATCAAAGATCTAAACCCAAGGCCTCAAACTATAAAACTCCTAGTGGATAACACAGGGGAAACTCTTGGAGATACTGAAGCAGGCAAAGACTTCTTAAATAAGACCCCTAAAGCACAGACAATAATCCCAAAAATAGACAAATGTGAGTACATCAGGTTAAAAAGTTTCACAAAAATAATTAGAGTGGAGAACCAGCAGTTAGCGTAATGGCTATGTCGCTGGACTCCCACGTAGTCGACCATGGTTCGTGTCTCGGACCCGGTGGCTTACAACTCACGCCGGGCGCGTGTGCGTGCGTGCCCAAGATCCTGAGAGGAGAATGGAGGAGAAGGGATTGTGGCGTGACCACCCCCCTGGGGGGTGATTTCTCGCTTTCTGTCTCTGTCTCTCTCTGTCTGTCTGGCGAGCGCACGCGCCCTATAGCGAAAAACCTCTCCAAAAAAAAAAAAAAAAAAATTAGAGTGAATCAGCAATCCTAATACATTTACAAACTATGCCTCACAAAAAGGACTGATAACCAGAATATAAAGGGAACTCACGCAACTTACCAAAAATAAGAATAACCAGCCCAACTAAAAGATGGACAAATGAGCTGAACAGAGAACTCTTGAAGGAAGGCATACAGCCAAAAAACATACGAAAAAATGCTCAACATCCCTTGTCATAAAGAAAATGCAAATCAAAACCACAATGTTATCACCTAACCCCAATAACAATGGCTAAGATTAAAAAAATAATAAATGGTAAGTGCTGGCAAGTCTGTGGTGAAAAGGGAACTGTTCTACACTGTTGGTAGGAATGTAAATTAGTCGAGCCACTGTGGAGAACAATATAAAGATTCCTCAAAGACCTACAAATAGAACTACCACATGACCCAGCAATTCTACTCCTGGATATCTACCTGAAGGATAGCAATACACTCAGTTGGAAAAGTACTTGCACATCATGTTTATTGTGGCATTACTTACAATTGCTAGGACATGGAACCAAACCAAATGTCTATGAGTAGATAAATGGACTGAAAAAATGTGGCACATATACACTATGGAATACTACTTGGCCATAAAAAATGAGACCCCGGCATTTGATAAGAAAGTGGATGAACACATGAGATTTATGCTAAATGAAGCATGCCAGACAATGAAAGAGACATTGTATGTCCCCACTTAATATATACCAAATGTCCACACTCTATGGCAGAAACTGAAAGATTAGAAGATATAAAAGCATGAAGAACAACTGAAGATATTAGAGATAGTGTGGGAGAAGGGTAGAAAATGGGGGAGGTGAGAGGAAGGGAATTAAGGGAGGAAAAAAGCAAAACATTTAAAGGACACAACAATGGAAAATTACCTGTAGATGATAATGTGTATGATAATACCTTTAATTGGACTAATATACAGTATATTCATACTGGGAAAATTCATTTTACAAGCTGTAATAATAGACAGTGGTTGAATGCACAAAAAATAAATTTAGAAATTTTAATTTAAAAAACTTAAGTATACATCAAAATGCTATATGTAATCATACTTCATCACTATATAAAATAAATTTCTTTCTTCCAAAGAAAGAAATAGGTAAAGCAATTAAGATATCTTCAATTGCCACTCATCTAGCTGGGCATAATTCTGAAGTAACCTCTTACAAGTGACTTATATGGGGGCTAGTAAGTGGCATAATCGTTAAGGTTCTGGACTCCCGCACGGTCAACCATGGTACAAGTCCCAGACCTGGAGGCTTGAAACTCATGCTGTGTGCATGTTCATTTTCTGAGAGGAAGATGAAGAAGGGATTGTGTCATGGCCATCCCCAGGGAGTGATTTCTAGCTTTCTGTCTCTCTGTCTCTTCAGCAAGCATATGCGCCCTATAGAAAAATCTCTCAAAAAAAAAAAAAGTGACATTTATGTCAGAAATTCAAAGTGGCAGAAAAACAAGAATATACATGAACAGATCTTCGTTGTAACTTGCCTCCGCATTATTTCTAAATCTACATTTATTCTTCTTCAAACCTATATCCCACCTTAACCCCAAATTTTACAACTTTCTTCTTGGAATAATCCTAGATTCATTTAGATGTCATTTGCAGTTTCAACTTTTAATCTTTTCATCTGTTTAAGGTATTATTTCCTGACTTTGTGAAATGTATTTAAATTTATATAGATGCCTCAACTTTATGGTTTAAATCAGAGGTTGACATATTACAACCACCTGTTTGCTAAATAAAATTTAGTGGATCACAGACTTATACATATTCATTCACATACTGTGTCTAGTTTTGTACTACAACAGCAGAGTTGAAAAATTGGAATAGAGACTGTGCAGCCCTCAAACTGTGAGGTATTTACTATCTGATCCTTTACAGAAAAAGTTTGCTAACTCTTGGTTTAAATCATAGCTCCAAGCCACCCCATTGCCTGATGATTATGGCAACTGCATGCCACATATCTGGTTATTCAGTTCAAGTCTGGACCTAGCAACTTGAGAAATGCATCAGGCACATATGCATATGTATCCAAAATCTCAAAAAGGGAGAAAAGATGGAAGAGAAGGGATTGTGGCATGAACATTCCCCGTAAGGGGGACTTTTTCCTCTGTCTCTCTCAGGCGAGCGTACATGCCCTCTACCATACATAATTTAATTAATTTTAAAAATCATAGCTCCAAATTAAATTAATAGCTACATAAATAAGGTCCATCAAAGTCTAAAGCTACACTAACTAATACGACAGCCAATGCACATTTAAAACATAGTTAACCAGATCTGGGGACCAGCAGTTAGCGTAATGGCTATGTCGCTGGACTCGCACGTAGTCAACCGCGGTTCGCGTCCTGGACCCGGCGGCTTAAACTCACGCCGGGCGCGTGTGCGTGCGTGCCCAAGATCCCGAGAGGAGAATGGAGGAGAAGGGATTGCGGCGTGGCCATCCCCCCAGGGGGGTGATTTCCTGCTTTCTATCTCTCTGTCTCTCTCTGTCTGTCTGGCTAGCGCACGCGCCCTATAGCAAAAACCTCTCCAAAAAAAAAAAAAAAAAAACACATAGTTAACCAGATTTAAGAATTCCAGTAAGTCTAAAATACACACCTACTTTTAAAGACTTACTGTGAAAAAAAAAATATAAAATATCTTGCTTATACTTTTATGCTGACTATATTTTGAAACAAATTTTTTATTGATTTAAATACAAATATTTATTAAAATTAATTTATTTTACTTTCTTCAATATGACTACTAAAACAATTCAAGATTACTTAATGTGGCTTGCATTATATTTCTACTAGACAGCATTGCTCTGGGAAAACTTATTTAGGCTAACAAATGAAGTTTCTATACAATGAACTTAAACACATAATTCATCATCCAACCAGGGACATCACTGAGAGTGACTCAGGTGCTATTACCACAGAAACAATGGGCACAGAACCAGAACATGTGAGAACCCTTTAGAGAATATGTACATAAGCCGACACATAAATTCACATATTTTCTATGAATATCACCCTTCTACACTATGTTTTTGTATATTTTTTAGATTCTTGGTTAATTCCATTCTTCTATGAATTTTGTTCTTATAAATTCTATTTCCCACATTACTGATTTATCCTACCCACACAATAAAGGAGTTCCCATACTATAGGAAGTATAAGGAAGGTAATTCCCTTTCCTTTCATTTGATGTATAGTTCCCCAAATCAAAAATTAGTTGGCATTTATGTGCACTGGAGGGATACGCCTTTTAAAATTCTGAAACACAAGCACCTGGTGCTTTATTCTGTATCTAAAATCAAATAAATTGATCTGACTTGAAACCTGCCAATAAAAATTAACAATTTTTCATTGGTGGGTCAGCCCAGTGACCTGGTGATTAAGGGAGCCTGACCCTTCGTGGCCAACCAGGTGGTCTGAATCCTGGTGCCATGGGTTGAGAAGCACATTATGCATGCATGCATCCATGCCCAAAATCCCGACAGGATCCAAAGATGGAGGAGAAGGGATTGTGATATGACCACATCACTTTGGGGAGTGCTTTCTCCCACTCCCTCTCTCTCTGACTATCTCTAGTGAGTGAACACGCCTTCTGGCCAATTATTTTTTTTAATATTTCCTTAGTTCCAACTTCGTAATCAGAAAAGCATATCTCAATTTTGAAAATGTGAATTTGAAACAAATGACAGATTTAGAAATTTACCACCTTTCAAGAAGCAACCTTATGAAAGACCCCTAGATGGGGCTATAACTTCACAAATACAACAGGTTCTCAGTATCTACAGTAATTTATACAGTCTAGAATGTTGGTATTAAATTTAATGTCATTCTAAAATCACAATCTTGCTGATTTTCTTTTGTATTTTTAATTCCATGTATTTTGGGCATACTAAGAACTCATATAAAATTGTAGTCATTTCTCTTCCAATAATCCCTTGTATTAAATAATTCAATAACAATTAGATAGTACGAATGATAACAGTAAATATGTTTATTCCTAGGTTTTTGTTCAGGAGGACTTGGGTTAGGGGAGGGAAGGGGAAGAGAGGAAACCAATTTGGTTGCCATTTACCTGGGCCCAAAATGTTAGTGCATCTTCTACATGACTTCCAACCACATCTTCAACTAAAACCAAATCATAATGCAAAGAAAATTAGAAATAAATCAGTATCTTCTAGCTTTTGCACCCAAAGATAATTTTTAGTATCAGTACCTTTATTGTAATGTGTTTCTTCATCCATTTGGACAATTCCTGAAAAACTAAATTCCATACTTGCATTAGATAATAATAATTCATCCATTAACAATTAATAAAGACTAAATCATGTAATGCTTAAATTCTTTCAAGTATGTTTTATCCTAAACAAAGGTAGCAAAATCCAAACTCTATTAACAATTACATAAAAGTTGGGGTCACCAGGTAACATGGTGGTTAAGGCTCTGGGTTCCCACATGACCAACAGAGGTTCAACTCCTGGACCTGACAGCTTGCAAATCTTGTCAAGCCCATGTGCATGCATGCCCAAAATCCCAAGAGGAAAATGGAAGAGAATAGATTTTGATGTGGCCATCTCCTTCGGGGGATGACTTCTCACTTTCCCACTCTGTCTCTCCAGTAAGCACACCTGCCTTATGGCAAAAACATTTTTAAAAAATTACAGCAAAGATATTTTCTTCAATAATTATTTCTTGTCTTGAATATATTGTAGTTTGTAAATTCACCATATATAATCTCTATCCTTAAAATTATCTAAACTTTAGCTAAACTTTTACAAATTTACTCTGAAGTGGATTTGGGTACATTTTGATCAGATACATAAATTATTGCTTTGGAACAATGTGCATATTCTATTAAAAAATTAATGCCTGCTCAAAACAAGAGTAGGACTTCTACAAAGTAAACAAAGAGAAACATTGCAAATACATCCAAAACAAATGCTTCAGACCGGTAATCCATTTTATTTAAAAGGTAGAGCAGTTACTACTTCTGAAGATATGCTGAAATTAAAAACTGCATAATAAATCAAATTTTGTCCAAAATCCCAAAAATAATTTTCATTAGAGTATTATACTTTATCAACCAACTGCAAATTTTTTCAAAAGAAATGTCTACTACATAATTTTACTCTTAGTACACTAACTAGAATATTGTACTTTCTATTCATAAATGTTGAAGGAAATTGAAAATATTAAGTTTAAAAGTTACCTAACAACACCACTGCAACAAATTTCTAATGTTCTCTTAATGTGAGTCATTAATCCTTTATCAAGGTTAAAAATAAATAAATAAATAAATTTTCTGAACTATTCTGATTTTTGTAAGCACTTAAATTGTTTTTTAAATACAGACAGGCACCAAAACATCTTCAAAACAGTCTTAACGCTGGTCAAAAAAATATTTGTTTATTGAATTGACCTAAAAGTGGTAAAACCAAGTTGGAATTCTTTAGGGAGATTATATATTTCTCTCAAAGACAAGAAGTCTTAAATAGCAAAAACAAAAATGTTTACTCTGAAAATCCCGCCACATTCTAACAAAGGATACATTTTAAATCTTAAAGTGACTCTCCCATGATTAAGGAACTGACGCTGTATCCACTTTCTGCCAACCTTGGATTTACCAAATGGCGTTCCCAAATCTCCACTTCGAGTCGAGAAAGGGAAAAATTCGGGTACAGGCAGTTCCTAACATTTGGTTCCGGACGGAACCTTAAGTATAAATAGTACAGTAGTTGAGAGAAGGGGAAGAGAGCACAGGCCTGCGTGTTCCTATCTCCACCGAGAACACACACACCTGAGTGATTTGAACACCATTCTTGCATCCCAACACGCACTCTAGAGACTTGGGAGTGGTGGGTTGACGGCAAAGTAAGGCCTGAAATTGGCCTTCCCTGAAGGCTTGGAGCCCTAAAACGCAACCAGTGACTAAAACATGATCCTTGAAGTGGTCACCATTACCCCTACCGTAAAGACTACTACTGACCTCACGCCTCCTGCCACAGACGCTGCTGAAAGGTTATCCCGGCACCACATGCTGGGCCTTGGGCCTTCCGCGAGTCACGAAGCTCACCCTCCGCTCGCTCGACGACGCACTTGCAGAGGCTTACCGCGCATGCTTCGTTCGCCAGGAGCCCACACTGCGCTTGCGCTTTAGGCCCTGGGGTCATCAGGGTTTGGAGGGAGCATACAGCTGAGTCACATGGGTGCTGAGGCCCAGGCCTGCAACAAGGCATGCTGGGAAGGGCCGGTTCTCGCCCCTTTGGGCCTGCCAGTCCTAACCATCTCACTGAGGCTGCACGCAGCGGGTATATCGTTGTCGGCATATATAGGCCAGTTCCTTTAGCGAGGTTTTAAACGACTTAAGACTGTGACGTGGGGTTTCGTGGGCTTCCCTAATTTCTCCATGTGTTTTTAAACTTTAAACCACCCAAATTAGAAGAATCCCAACATTCTTTTTACATGACAGGAAGCAAAAAATTATTGTGGTAAATGAAAGGTGTGTTTTTTAAATTTGTAGTTTTGCAAGCATTTCTCAACCCAGTCTTAGCATCCATGTTTTCTCTTATGTTGTAGCTTTTTTTCCACATTAAGGGGGTAAAGTTCGTGAGGCTTAGCTGTCCAGTTACATGCAGAGAGTGAACTATGGGGCAAACCTGGCACAAATATTGAAAATGGTCTCCATTTTATGTTTAACAGCTTGATAGAGGTATAATTAATGTACAATAAACTGCAGATATCAGAAGTATACGGTTAAGAGCAAAGATGTTGAAATCATCCTCAAAATCTAGATAAAAATTTCCATACTGCCCCAAGTCTCCTCATGCCCATTTATTATATACCTGGCTTCCCCCCACCTACCTTTCTGCTTTCTCTCACTATACATTAGCTTGCATTTTCCAGAATTTGATATTATTGACATCATACAATATGTACATTTTACCTGGCTTCTTACAAAAGCCTCTTTAAAAAGGTGTGGTGGTGAAGCTTTATTTTCAGATTCACTTAAAATAGTATGTTGCTTTTTATTGCTGAGTAGGGTTCCACCACTTGAATATAATACAATGTATCTACCTTTTGATAGCTATTTGGATTGTTTACAGTTTGAGAGTGTTTCAAACAAAGTTTCTATCAAGTACAAATCTTCATATGGACATATACTTTCATTTTTCTTAGGTTAATACCTAGGAGTGGAATGGAACTGTTTGTGTAAAGAACTGCCACATTGCTTTATAAAAGAATTGTTCTATTCTATGATATATTCCCACCCAAAGCAAAGAGTTCAATTACTCCACATCCTCACCCTCACTTGATACAGCACGTTTTTAGATTTAGACTTTTATATATAGTGCTATCTCCTTGTAGTTCTAACTTGCGTTTATTTCTCTATTGACTAAAAATGTTGAGCATGTCTTGTGTTTATTTTCTATCCATGTATTTATTATGTGACGTAACCAGCTTTGGGTTTTTTGGGGTTTTTTTTCCCGTTTTTTAACTGGTTTGTTTTCTGAATTGCTTTTACCCCCACTGTCCTAAATTGTTTATTAGGTATGAATTTTACAACCATTACTTATGGTAGCGGTAACAGTGGAATTGAAGAGTGTCGTACCTTCTCCAAGCTGCACAGTGAAAACCGCCAATAGGGCAGTGGAATGTGGGACCCTTTCCAAGGCCATGGCTCTTGTTGCTGCAGATGTTAGTACACACATCTCCCTGCACTTGTGGACTGGTTTGGTAATCCACTGAATGTCAGAAGAAACCAGCTTTATGGAATGGATCAATGAGGATAACCTCAAAGAATTTGTATGTGGAATCTTCTTCAACCCAGTAACAATTCAGGACTCTAAGAGCCCCACAGTGGCATCCAGTTCACTCCCCTGCAATAGACTGGAGGCTTCTAGCAAACTTTAGCTGGTTAACACCATGGTGGCCCGGCTTGCTATAGGTTGTACCCCCAGAACTGGCCTCCACAATGCACATGATCCTTATATATGACATAACCTTGCTTAGCCTTATATCCCAGTCTTTCACTTTATCCGGCTAAACGGGTACAAGGAGCCCTTCCATGCTGCACAGAGAGCTGGTAGTACTACCAGGAGCAGACCCCCAGAAGAAAGCACTTCATATCAGACTGCTTCTTCCTTTGTAGCTCCTGAATGTACTTGTTTGCACCCATCGTGGCTTACCTGATGGCTGCTGCCAGATAGAAAGGAATTTTTAGTAAGTTTTAAAAGTTCTTTATATATACATATAAAATTTCTTCACATTTGGGCCAGGAGGTGGCATGGAGATTAAGACATTGGATCCCATATGGCCAACTGCCTGGTTTGAGTCCTAGACACAGAGGCTGGCAAATCACACTGGGTACGTGTGCATGCATGCCCAAAATTTCAAGATGAGAATGAAAGAGAAGGGATGGCTGCTCGGCGATCACTCCTGGGAGTGATTTTCACTTTCCCTCTCCCTGTGTCTCTTTCCTGTGAGTGCATGTGCCCTATAGAAGGAAAACAAAACATCTGAGGCCAGAAGGTGGTATGGTGGTTAAGGTGCTAGACTACCACGTGGCCAACTGCAGTTCAAGTCCCAGACCTGACCTGACTGCTTGCTTTCTCACTTTCCCTCTCTCTCTCTCTCTCTCTCTGGTCAAATTAAAAAATAGTAATAATAAAATTAAATAAGTAATTCAAAAATAAAAAAATAATTCTTTTTAAAAATCCTTCAAATTTGCAAATATTTTCTCCCAGTCTATGGCTATCTTTCTACTCTAATAAATCAGTTCAAAATTTTTCAGTTCTTTATTTTGATTAAGTCCAGTTTATCAGTCTTGTCTTATAGATTATACTTTTGTGTTATATCTAAGAAATCTCTGACTAACACAGCTCACTAAAATTTTTCTTCTATATTTTCTTCTCGATGTTTTATATATTTAGGCTTTACATTTAGATCTACAATCCTTTTTCAGTTAATTTTTTAATAACATGTGAAACATTAATTAAAGTTCACTTTTGTACAAATGGATATCCCATTTTTTCCAGTACCATTTGCTGAAAACACTATCATTTCTCTATTGAATTGTCTTTGTACCATTGTCAAAGGTCAACTGACCATATATGTGCAAGGCTATTTCTATATTTTCTGTTCTGTTACATTTGATCTATTGCTTCCTTTAGACTAATAGCATATTGTCTTGATTACTATAGCTTTATAATAAGTCTTTTTTTTTCTTTTTTTAAGAGGTTTTTGTCTTAGGGCACATGTGTTCACCAGAGAGAGAGAGACAGAGATAATTAGAGGGAAAGAAAGAAATCACCCACAAGGGGATATGGCCACACCACAATCCCTTCTCCTCCTTTCTCCTCCCAGAATCTTGGGCACATATTCACATGCACCTAGTGTGAGTTTCAAGCCACCGGGTCAGGAACTCAAACTGTGGTCGGCCATGTGGGAGTCCAGTGACCTAACCATTATGCCATCTGCTGGCCTATAAGTCTTGGAGATAGGTACTGGAAGCCACCCAATACTGTTCTTTTCCAAAGTTGTTTTAGCTTTACAATTCCATGAGATTAGAGGAATCGATTTGTCAATGTACACACACATCTTAAATGTTTGCTTTCTAAGGCTGTTCCAGTTAACCAGCTTAGGCTGAGTTTACCAGCACATACTCCTCTTCTCCCAAAAAAACAAGGCCTAAAGTCTCACGTACATGTAATTCCTTTGGGAAGTGATCTGAAGGAATCAGAGGGATGGTGGAGTGGAAAAGGGAAAAAGAGAACGCTAACATGAGGATGTATTACTGAGTTGGCCACTGCTATGGATGACTGGTGCTCTGTTCCACAGGATTTTCTAAGGAAGCCTATGTAATGGATCTCACAATTGTCTTGCCAGCAGATGGAAAGGGGAGTATAATATTAGCTTCTGCTACCCATTAGTCAAGGGAGGTTTCAAGGTCATTAGCCTCCCCATATCTTTAGGCTGCATGTGTATGATACAGAGAGGTTCCAGTGTGTATCTTATGGCATCAGAGGAACCTTGCAGAAAAAAGCAAAAGACCCATGAATGGACCCAAGACAAGATGCCAGGCAAGTGGCTTCCACATGAAGCTGTCAGAAGTCTGCCTAGAAGTACCAAAGTAAGAGTGGGGCCAAAAGGACTTTAAGTGCCACAGTTACACACAATAGATAGTTAGCAATACAACTTAAAAATCAGTAGATATCACTTGAAACAGGTTGTATAATTTTTTAAAATCTTTTATTTAACAATGCAACAAAAAGTTTGAAAAATAAAAATAATTGTAACTTACTATTTTTAATCAAAAAGTTGGCCCTTTATGTATTCTTCGAAACCTTTGATAAAATCTTTATTTTTTTAAATATCCTGAAAAACTTAAATTATGATAAATTAAAAATACTTCCTGTATCTTCAGTTCTTCATCTGAAAATAATCTCATTTTTAGGACAGAGAAAAGCTATACACAAAGTTGTAAGTCATGCATTTTTACAAAAGTAATGTACAGTAGTTTCACTTATTTAAATTAAGGACATATCCAAAAAGACATATTTACATAGTAAAAAAAAAGTAAATACTTGAAGAAAATATTAATGAACTGTATCATTATATTTAAATAAACATGAAAAAGATATACTTGAATGATGGTTTAAATTTCTCTGGTAGTGTTCATGAATGTTTTGTAGTTGATGGCAATGGAGCTTTTCCTTTCTGCTTAGCGGCCTTTTCCATTTTTATCTGTAAATTTAAAATATTTATTGATATTATAATTAATAAGCAAGTCTAAAGAAAAGAATAGTTGGACCTACCTCATGTCTTATTTATCACAGCCATTTCACATGCTTATTAAGTTGCTAAACATTAAAGCCAAAATCTGATAGTTAAAGGGATATCATTGCATATTTTTAAAAGGTTTGATTTTACTTTACAGAAGCATTTTAATAAAAATAACATAAAAATGACTATCACTTTAGAGAAAATAGTAATTTCTATTGTCACTTGAGGAAATGAACAAAAATGCTGACATGCCTAACCTTGCTTCTAGCCTATGTATATCCTATACAGTTATGGAATATGTCTAATCCAGTTGTATTGGATTAGGGCTGCTTTCATGATATTCTTCTAGAATTTCCACAGTTACCTGATGAAGATTTTTGTTCCCTGCACTGTAGTTAAAGCAAAGAAGCACCACACACCCTAAGTAGTGGCCTTCTGTTTAGATACATACAGACCTTTTCTGTGCATCTAAAGATCTCAGAGAACACAAAGCTCACTTGCCACTTACTACCACTCATGATCACACACCAATTTCCAGAGGCAGCATCCTGCCTTACTTCTGCAAGAAAAGGGTGACAGGGCCAGCAAGTGATGTGGTGGTGAAGGCACCAGACTCCCACATGCCCACCCATGGTTCAAGTCTTAGACCTGGTGGCTTGCCTTCTCACTTTCCCTTTCTCTCTCTCTGTGCTGCCCTATAGCAAATTTAAAAATAATAGTAGTATTAGTAATAAATAAAATTTTAAAATGCATTAAATGTTAGGGAAAAAAGAGAAGGGGAAAGAAAACAAGAGCACAATAGTAGATGCAGGGCCTCCTACCTTATAAAGTGCTGAGGAATAAGATCAAGAAACCAGGAAAGACCAAGTAAAACAGTTTATATAATCCATCAAATTGAAAATAACAAATTCCCAAAAATAAAATCAGATTATTCTTCCCCATTTTTTTTTTTTTAATCTTTGTCTCCTCTTTGAATTGGTTAGGAACCTCACTCAGAAAGCATATCATTCTTACATATTCTATCAGTCAACTGGTCAATAGACCCCCAAAGAACACCTTATTCTAAAGCAAATATTTTAGCTTTTAAAGTCAAACAGAAAAGCATTTGACCTACCTATACCATTTATTAAACATTTGCGTCAGTTACTTAAAATAGTTTCTCATTTGTAAACAAGGTCATAGCAATAGAACTTCCTGGGGTTGTTCTAAAGATATAAATAAGATGACATATATCAATACCTGGACACTTAAAAAGCATTCAAATGCTAGCTCCTTTTCCCCATCTCATTTAAAGCCAAGTATAAGATTTACAGTGACATCGAAACCCACCTCCTAGACTCACAAAATATTCAGACAAGAAGTCATTTTAAAGCTGAAGTGTGTCCTGGTGTGTTCAGGGAAGCCATGCTCTAAACCCACCTCCTAGACTCCCAAAATATTCAGACAAGCACTGTGGAGGAGAGATTTTGTCACAGACTGACCAGAAACAACTGCAGCGGTACAAGAAACATGAGAAACCAAGAAAATGTCTCTCCTATAAGGGAAAAGAATACCTCATCATCTACAAACAGTATAGTAGAATTCTTTGAAATGTCTGATAAAGACTTCATAAATATTCATATTGACTAAACTACACGAGATGCAAGAACTGAGAGATAATGAACTCCAGAAGATGCAGGAGAAAAGAGACAACGAGTTCCAGGAAGTGCTGAAGTTCTTTCATGATCTGAAAGAGGAAATACACAACGTGAAAAAGAATCAAATGGAGCTATTAGAGATGAAGGCTGCCCTTCAGGAAATCAAATGTCCCTAGAAAGTATTAAAAGCAGACTAACCCGTGCAGAAAATTGAATCTCATATGGTAAAACCTCTGATCTAGAAAAAACAACCAAAAAAACTGAGAAAATAACCAAAAAAAAAAAGAGAATACTACGCAAGAAATCCTAGACAGCGTTAAGGGTCCAAACATTCAGATAATTGGTATCCCAAATTAGTGAAGAAACTAATAAAGGCACTGATAATCTATTCCATGAAATCCTGGGAAAAAACTTTCCAAATCTCAAGAGGGATTCAAATATCTAGACCCAAGATATACAAAGGACCCCTAATAGAATCAACCCAGGAAGATCTTCTCCAAAACACATCATAGCCAGACTGATCAAGTCTACAGACAAGACAAGATACTAATATTGGCAAGAGAGAAACATCAGGTTATTTATACAGGCTAATCTCAGACCTCTCATCAGAAACAATGTGAGCAAGGAAAGAATGAGGAGATAAATTCAAAGTGTTAAGTGAAAAACAGTTTCAACCAAGAATACTATACCCAGCAAGATTATCTTTCATATGGAAAGAAAGAATAAAAACATTTTCAGATAAACAAGACTTGAAAGAATTTGCCAGTAGTAGACCCACTCTTCAAGAAATTCAAGAGTGCTTGACCAGTGAAACTAAAGATACATACAGAAATAAGAGAACAAAAGGCAACCAAGAAAATAACCAATTTAATGCCAGGGACAAGAAATACCAATAACAATGTAGAATGTTAACTCCCAGGATTTAAATGGAAAGATTAGACCACAGTAACACTGCATATTCAACAGAAGAGAGTTTGAACATAAGACAGAACTGGCAAAATAGAATTTTATGGCTTTTGAGTAAAACATTACTGACTTTTTTTTTTAACTATGCTTTGTTTTCCCAATTTAAACAGTTTACTGTCTTTTGAGTTGTTGATAGGTTTAGCAATATGTTAAAATATTTTTCTTGTTTCTTTAAATGGAAACAAAGTTTTCTTCCTTCCTGATCCTTCTGGAATTGGAAAATATTTGGGAATGTTCTTATTTTGTGGGAGAAGGGTTATTTGCATAAATTCAATAATGCTTCTTGGATTGATTCAGAAATCGGAAATACTCATTATTGGGCAGGGCTTTGACTGGAATGTCATATCTGAAGATTAATTAGAAAACTATGGAACTAAGGTAGATCTCAATTAAGCTAACAGAAGCTCTTAAAGAGATGGCCTGGTACCTTAAATAGTTCTGCCTGGCAGAGAGGATTAGAGAAGATATATGAAAGAATGTATAACATAAAATAACCTGGACTTTTCCAGCCCAGCATTGTAATCAGTAGAGATTGCAAAAGAGCAACCACACCAGAGAATTATCTTGAGAAAGATTTTGAAGGAAGAAAAAGAGACTAATCTTTGCTAGCAGATGGAATATCACAGAATACACTTGGGCAGGGATGAATTGAGGTTTATGTGTGACTAGTGTGCTGGGCATTTGCTTTTCAACAATTTGAGTAGCTGACATGTAAATATTTTCTCAAAAATATTTAAAACCATACTGTTTCTGTTGTTATAGAGTCACATACAAAATTATAAGATATTTTGAAATTTTGAAAGCTGTTTATTAACTTTCAAGAACTATGGAATATGAGTTAAAATTTATCGATATGAAAAGTAAATGTTTGTGGAAAAATGTAAAAATAAATTAAGAAAAAAAATTTTTTTAAAGAAACAAGAAAGAAAGAAAAAAAAAAGATTTACAGTGACACCAAAAAACAAAAGTGCGAAGATAAACAATAAACGAAAGCCAAAGCAATGATTGCTTATTTGGAAAAGTGCTTAGCAAATATGCCTGTCTAGACTCATAAGAACAAAGATACCCCCTCCTTTGATGATACGTGTTTTCTTTCTTAGGAAAGAAACCCAGGGTTATCTACAGCACACATTTAAAAAGTTATCTGACCTGATAAATGAAAGTTATAACTTTTCAGTAACATCTAAAAGTAGGTGGTAGACTACATGAATACAAGCTTTGATTATTAAAGCCAACTTAACACTAATCATTAGTTCCTGCCCCAGCCAAATGTAACCAATGATTAACAAAGGATACGAGGCTGGCCCTGCCCAGTGGTAAGGGGGACCAGATCCCACATGGCCAACTATAGTTCAAATCCTGGCTCCTATCAGAAACATATACATGTGTGTCCAAAATTCCAAAAAGCTGGAGAAACAGAAGAGAAATTATGTTGTGACCACCGTCCACTGGGGAGCACTTCTCTTTCTTCTTCTCTTTCGCTGGCAAGTACACACACCCTCTGGCAATTAAAGCATTTTTTTAAAAAAATACAAGAAAAAACAGATATGCATTTGGCTTTCCTAATGAGAGAGGCTCTGGACCATCAGATATAGCTTTTCTTTTTTCTCCCTAATATGCCAGAGGATGCATGCTCTTGCTGAAGAGAAAGAGGGAGAGATAGAAAACAAGAAAGCACTCCCCCATGGTGAATGGTGATGCCACAATCCCTTCTCCTTTGTTTCTCCCTTCAGGATCCTGAGCAAGTACACACATGAACCCGGCATGTCTTTCAGCCTACTGGGTCCAGGACTCTAATAACGTGGTTGGTCATGTAGGATCCAGCTGCCTTATCCACCAGGCCAGGGGCTGGCCTCCTAATCATCAGTTTTCTCTCAATAGTTCTGGAGTAAAAGATGAGTACTAACAAGGTATATGGTACATGTTAGCTCAGAAGAAATCATTTGGGTTTGGGCATCTCAATTTTTATACTCCATTAATCACATAGATTGGAAAGTTTATAAGCTGTATCTCCAAAGTCCATAAATCGCATGGGCTGTGGAGTTATAAACTATACCTCAGAAGTCCATAAACTCCAAGTTTATTTTTAAAAAACAATCTGCCAGGCTAAGTATATACTTTAAAACATTCTCAAACAAGAATGGCTCTATCTTCCCACAAGCAAATATCATTGGCATGTTTTCAAGGCAGCCAACACTACCCAGGCTACTGGAAGAGAATGAAAAGTTCTAGAACATAGTCAGTCCCCCACACGCTGTAAAGAAAACTAAAATTCAGCTGTGAATGCATATGTTCCAAGAACGGAGACTGTTTTGATTGTAAATCCTGCCCTTGATGACGCTGTAGAAACAGCCTCTTCTTTCATCACTCTGACCCAACCCCTGACATCCTTTCCTTTACTGTGGTCTGAATGTTTGTGTCCTTCCAAAATTCATATGCTTAAGTATAAACACCAATGTGATGGTATTAAGAGGTAACAGGGTCTTGGGGCCAGAGCCCTCATTAATAGGATTAGTGTCCTTAGGAAAGAGACTACAGAGATCTACCATGTCCCTTTTCACCATGCGAGAACACAGGAAGAAGCATCATCTGTGAAACAGAAAGCAGCCTTCACCTTACACCAAATGCACCAGCACCTTGATCTTGACTTTCAACCTCCAAGAACAGTGAGAAATAAATTTCTGTTGTGTATAAGCCACTCTGTCTATAGTACTTATTATAGCAGTCCAAACAGACTATAACACTTTTAGACCAGAGCTTTCCGAAAGAATGTGGTGCAATGACAAAACCGTTTTGTCTGTGCTATCCAAGAAGACAGCCACTAGCCACACTCAGTAGCTCCTGAATACTTAAAATGTGGCTACCGTGACTAAAAGAATAAATTTTAAATTTAAATTTAGACCTATCAAGTCAGAGATGACAAATGGCCACAGTGCAGTTATAAAGTGTTTCCACCACCGCAAAAAGTTGTACTGTCTAGCTATCTTGAATGATTCCAGGACTCTCCCCCTCTACTCACTTCCTCTGCTCTTAGTTGGCAAACTCGTCTAATGTTTAAAGCATCTGTACACATGGAAAACTGAAAGCTATAAACACATCAAGACTATATGTTGAACTCTAGAAACTTTTAAAATATATTTATGTTTAGTCTATTCTTTCTTGTTTTTTGTTCATTTGAGGTTTTTACTATAGGACATGTGCACTCACCAGAGAGACAGAGAAAGACAGTGAGAGGGAAAGTGAGAAATCATTCCCCAGAGGGGTTGGCCACACCACAATCCCTTCTCCACTCTCCTCCTGGAATTTTGGGAACACACACACACATGCCTGGCATGAATTTAAAGCCACCAGTTCCGGGACTCAAACTGTAGTCAGCCATGTGGGAATGCAGTGCCTTAACTACCATGCCACCTACTAGACCCTTTCTTTTTTTTTTTTTTTTTTTTTTTTTTGAGAGGTTTTTGCTATAGGGCACGTGTGCTCGCCAGAAAGACAGAGAAAGACAGAGAGAGACAGAAAGTGAGAAGTAACCCCCCCCACCAGGGAGGGGGGGGGGGGGATAGCCACGCCACAATCCCTTCTCCTCCATCCTCCTCTCGGGATTTTGGACACAACGCTCCCGGCGTGAGTTTAAGCCACCAGGTCCAGGACTCAAACCGCAGTCGACTACATGGGAGTCCAGCAACATAGCATTATACCATCTGCTGGTCCCAGCCCCTTTCTTTATTAAAGGCCATTGGGTAAAATTTTTTTCTTTCTTTTTTTCTTTTTTTTTTTCCACCAGAAAGAGAGAGAAAAAAGGAAAGTATCCCCATGGGGTGAGCTCTAGCCGCAATCCCCTTCTCCTTTTCTCTCTCCTTGCCAGAATCTGGGCATGCATACACACATGTGCTGGCATGTTTTTCAAGCTGCTGGATCCAGGACTCCAATCACACAGTCAGCCATGATCTACTCACTCCCATCACCAAGCCATAGATTGGCCTGGCTACTGGGTAATTATAACTTAAGTCTGTATATACCTAACAGCCTCTAAGAAAAATAGTACATATTAAGAATTCAAAATATATTCAATTTTTATTTGAAAAATATTTTAAAATAAAAAGTAAAGACACATTTATTAAAAAAGAGTTCAAGATACATAGAATTTATAAATCTGCAGATAGTTGATGTCTACTACTAACCATTTTATGTGTGTATTTAGTCAATGTTTATGACCTTCATAAACCAGCCAGTATATTACGTATCATATTATTCATTAGTCCTATTTTTGTATGGTTTAAGTAATACTAAAGGCCTAACACGATCTGTAAGTAAAGACTTTATAAATGTTTCTCGTTTGCCAGAGTGCACATGTGCTCACCAGAGAAAGCGAGAAAACGAGAAAGAAAGACATCAGTCTCCATGGAGAATGGTCACAGTGCAATCCATTCTTCTCCATTTCACCCTCCTTTTGGAATTTTGGGCATGCATACGCATGTGTCCAGTATGTTTTTCAAGCCACCATGCCAGGACGTGAACCATACAATTGGCCATACAGAATGAAACTGTCTTAACCACCATACAACCAGCTGGCCCTAAAAATTATTTTTAATGATGTTCCACATTCAACATATAATCATTTAGCAATGTCTGTTATAAGTAAATGCCTAATGATTACAAAAACCTAGATATTTGAGGACAAAAACCTACCCTTTCCTGGTATCGTCTTTCAAAGAAAGCCATATCGTCCTCTTCGGGTCTCCTTAAGGAAGAAACTTGACTACTTGTACCTACTAACAAAGAAAAAAGAAAATCTATGTATTTCTATCGTTAAATATTTCCCTGACATCAAAAAAAGAAAGAAATGTTTCCTCTTGCCCAATGATAATGTTTTATTTTTCAAAGCTGAGATGGCCTTAAGGTGCAACTACCTAATTATTTTTTAGAAAGAACAGCATTTTAAGACAAAAGTAAGTTTTACTGACATTTTCCAAATATTCAAGGGCTCATATTAAATAACAGCATGTAGACTTCCATCTTTCCCTGGCATGAGGCAGGGCTCCCTCTAGCTGCATGGGAACCCCCAAGCCAGACACCCCTATCCTGTCAGCCAGGAATGCCCTCAGGATCTCAGACCCATGGCAGAAGGGACTCTGAGGCAGAGCTCCCTATCCAGCTGCAGCCCTGGGACCCCCAAGTCAGAGACCCCTATCTCTGTTAGCCAGGAACACCCTCAGCTCTACAGCCACCCCACTTCGATCTTCAGACCCCTGGCATAAGGGACTCTGAGGCAGGGCTCCCCACCCAGCTAGAGCCCCAGGACCCCCAAGCCAGAGACCCCTATCTCTGTCAGCCAGGTAGGATTTTTCTTTCCTTCTCCTCTCTTTCATTTGTAAATTTCTCACTTCTCCTTGCCACACAGGAACGCCCTCAGCTCTACAGCCACCACACTTCCATCGTCAGACCTCTGGCGAAATCGCGCACAGCGCCCGATTTTTTCTTTATTCTCCTTATTATTTTCTTCCCACTTATTTGGTCCTCTCTTCCTTCATCTCCACCTTCCTGGACGGTCTAGAAAGGTCTAGAATTACAGGTCTGAAAAATTCTAGTATTTTAAGACTCTCTGGGATCCTCCCTTTTACTGAACAACCTGTGAAAAAGGAGATACTTTTCTTCATACACCTGAATCGAATACGCCCCCTTGGATCACATTGCTAAACACAATAGAAGAGAGACTTCAGCAGTATCCAGTCCACAGCAAAAGGGAAACACACTTGCTCCTATTCAAGGAAACGTTCTCTTAAAAGGTATTCCAAAGGGAACACATCTCCCAATGGTTAGAAGTGGAAGAAGAGTCTCAGGACTGAATGAAGCAGGAAGTATGTCTCCATTAAAAGAAAACAATGACTCCCTTCCATTTCTTGAAAAAACAGAGGACGTTTCCAAAATGTCCAAGAAAGAATTTAGAACATTCATGATGAACAAATTCTATGAGTTGGAAGAGAAAAGAGACAATGAACTACAGGAAATCAGAAAGTCTTTACACGATATGAAAGAAGAAATGACACTCTAAGAAAGAATCAGATGGGGACCAGCAGTTAGCGTAATGGCTATGTCGCTGGACTCCCATGTAGTCAATGGCAGTTCGAGTCCCGGACCCGGTGGCTTAAACTCACGCTGGGCGCGTGTGCGTGCGTGCGTGCCCAAGATCCCAAGAGGAGATTGGAGGAGAAGGGATTGCACCGTGGCCATCCTCCCTGGGGGGTGATTTCTCGCTTTCTGTCTCTCTGTCTGTCTCTGTCTGTCTGGCGAGCGCACATGCCCTATAGCAAAAACCTCTCCAAAAAAAAGAAGATAAAAAAAAAGAAAGAAAGAATCGGATGGAACTATTAGAGGTGAGGTCAGTAATACAGGAAATAAAAAACGCTCTTGAAAGTATTAAAAGCTGATTAGACCATGCTGAAGATCGAATCTCTGATGTAGAAGATAAAACTTTTGTCCTAGAGAAAACCACCAAAAAGATAGAGAAAATACGAGAAATACTAGATTCCATTAACACCCTAACATCCGAATAATTGGTATCCCAGAAGTTGAAGAAACTAATAAGGGCATGGAAAAGCCACTCCATGAAATCTTGAAAGAAAGTTTCCCAAGTCCAGAGAGGAACTCAAACATCCAGACCCAAGAAATTCAAAAGACCCCAAATAGAATCAACCCAAGAAGACCGTCCCCAAGGCAAAGACCACAGATAAAGATAAGATACTAAAACTGGCAAGAGAGAAACAACAAGTGACTTGCAAAGGTCACCCCATCAGGCTAACACCGGACTTCTGAACAGAAGATGTACTGAAAGTGTTAAGAGACAAACAATTTCAACCAAGATTATTATATCCTACAAGATTATCCTTCATATGGGAAAAAAAGATGAAAATCTTCTCAAACAAAACCTAAAAGAATTTGCCAACACCAGGCCAGCTTTCCAAGAAACCCTGAAGAAAGTACTGTTCCAGGAAAATTAAAGAAGTAACAGCCAGGAAAAAAAAGGAATAAAAGGCAACTAAGACAATGGCCAACTTAAACATCGGGACAGGTCCACTAACATCGATAAAAACATTGAATGTTAATAGACAAAATTCTCAAATCAAGAGACAAAGACTGGCTGAATGGATTAAAAAGCAGAAACCTTCTATCTGTGGCCTACAGGAAACCCACTCCAAGGATAAAGACATACATAGACTGAAAGTGAAGGGTTGGAAAAAATTTTTACATGCAAATGGGAACCAAAAAAGAGCTGGAGTCATGATACTAATTTCTGCCAAAATAGGCTTTAAAACAAAAACTGTTTGAAGAGACAAAGAAGGGCACTACATTATAGTAAAAGGGTCAATCGATCAAGAAGATATAATGCTTATTAATATCTATGTGCCTAACACAGGAGCACCCCAATATGTGAAGGAAAGACTGTTAGATCTAGAAGGGGAGATAGACTGCAACACACTAATTGTTGGAGATCTCAAACACTGCACTATCCCCTCTGGACAGATCACCTAGACAAAAAAAAGTAAAGAGATAAAGGATCTAAATGATACCATAAATCAAATGAACTTAACAGACATCTATAGAACTTTCCATCCAAAAACCACAAGATACACATTTTTCTCACCCCCACATGGAAGCTTCTCGAACATTGACCACATCATAGGGCACAAAGCAAGCCTCTACAGATTCAAGGACATAGAAACTATATCCAGCATCTTCTCTGACCATGATAGAATTAAACTTGAGTTTAATTTCAAGAGAAATCCTCAAAAATACTCAAATACATGGAAACTAAATAACCTACTCCTGAATGACTCCACTATTACCGAAGAAATAAAGACTGAAATAAAAAGATTCATGGAAGCCAATGACAATGAAGACAAGAGTTTCCATAATCTTTGGGACACTGCTAAAGCAATCATGAGAGGGAAGTTCAGAGCAATTAGTGTACATATGAGGAAGATGGAAAGAAGGCTAATGGATCACCTAACATCAAGCCTAACATCAGAGAATTGGAAAAGCAACAGCAAAAAAATCCAAAAAATTCCAGGAGAAAGGAAATAATAAAGATCCGAGCAAAAATAAATGAAATAGAAAATAAACGTACTATACAGAAAATAAATGAAAGTAAAAGCTGGTTCTTTGAAAGGATAAACAAAATTGATACACCACTAGCGAGACTTATTAAGAAGAAGAGAGAAAGGAACCAGGTGAATCAGATCTGCAATGAAGCAGGCAAAATAACAACAGACATAGTAGAAATACAAAACATTAAGAGAATACTATGAACATCTGTATGCCAAGAAACAAGATAATCTGGATGAGATGGACAAATACCTGGACACATATAATCTACCTAGATTGAGCAAGAAGGATATAGAAAGTCTGAATAGGCCCATAACAAGCCAGGAGACTGAATCAGTAATAAATAACCTCCCAATAAAGAAAAGCCCTGGCCCTGATGGATTCACCTCTGAATTCTACAAAACTTTCAAAGAAGAGTTAACCCCCATTCTGCTCAAGTTATTTCTAAAGATACAGAAGGGCGAATCTCTCCCTAATTCATTCTATAAAGCCTCTATCACCCTTATCCTTAAAACAGATAAAGACAAGACAAGGAAGGAAAACTATAGACCAATATCTCTGATGAATATATATGCAAAGATTCTCAACAAGATACTAGCAAATTGTATCCAGCAACTTATAAAAAAGGTTATACATCATGATCAGGTAGGCTTTATTCCAGGAATGCAAGGTTGGTTCAACATACGCAAAACCATAAATGTAATACACCATATTAATAGGAAGAAAGTTAAAAACCATATGGTCATATCAATTGATGCAGAAAAAGCATTTGATAAGATACAACATCCCTTCCTGATCAAGACTCTCAGCAAAATCGGCATAGAAGGGTCATTCCTCAACACAATAAAAGCTATCTATGAAAAACCCATAGCAAATATCATCCTGAATGGAGAAAAGCTGAAAGCTTTGCCACTAAAAACTGGTACAAGACAAGGATGCCCACTTTCTCCACTCCTCTTCAATATAGTACTGGAAGTTCTTGCCAATGCAATCAGAAAAGAGGAAAAAATAAAAGGCATTCAAATAGGAAAAGAAGAGGTGAAACTCTATTTGCAGATGACATAATTTTATACATAGAAGACCCAATGGTTTCCATGAAAAACTTTCTGGAAGTAATACATGAATACAGTAAAGTTACAGGATACAAAATTAATATCCAGAAATCTATAGCATTTCTATAAACGAACAACAGACTGAGATAGAACTGAAAAAAGTTATTCCATTAACCATAGCCACAAAGAGAATAAATCTAACCAAAGAAGTTAAAGACCTCCACAAGGAAAACTATGAGAAGATAAAAAAAGAAATTGAAAATGATACAAAAAAGTGGAAGGATATCTCATGTTCCTGGATTGGAAGAATTAATATAATCAAAATGATAATTCTACCCAAATTAGTCTACATATTTAATGCAATCCCAATCAAAGTACCAGACACATTCTTCACAGATCTAGGAAAGACAATCATAAAGTTTGTCTGGAATCATAAAAGACCCCGTATTGCCAAAGCAGTTCTGCACAACAAGAGTGGAGTGGGCAGCATCTCACTCCCTGACCCAAAAATATACTACAAAGCTGTAGTAATCAAACAGCATGGTACTGGCACAGGAACAGACAGGTGGACCAATGGAACAGAATAGAGTCCCCAGAAATAAATTCCCAAACATACAGCCAACTGATTTTTGACAAGGGGTTCCAGTCAATCCAGTGGGAAAAAGGAAACCTCTTCAGCAAATGGTGCTGGAAAAACTGGATTTCCATCTGCAGAAAGATGAATCTGCACCCCTACCTCTCACCTCTGACAAAAATCAAGTCAAGGTGGATCAAAGATCTAAATCTAAGATCTCAAACTATAAAACTGCTCCTGGAAAACACCGGGGAAACTCTGGGAGACATTGGGGTAGGGAAAGGCTTCTTAAATAAGACCCCTAAAGCACAGTCAATAATCCCCAAAATAGACAAGTGGGATTACATCAGACTAAGAAATTTCTGCATGGAAAAGGACATAGTAATTAGTGTGAATCGATATCCCTCAGAATGGGAAAATATTTTTGTAAACTATGCGTCAGGTAAGGGACTGATAACCAGAATACACAAGGAACTCAAGCAGCTATTCCGAAAAAAGACAATCAATCCTATTAAAAGATGGGAGAATGAGTTGAAAAAAAAAAAAAAAAACACTCTCTAGAGATGACAAACAAATAGCTAAAAGGCATATGAAAATATGCTCAATATCCCTCATTGTAAGGGAAATGCAGATCAAAACAACAATGAGATACCACCTAACCCCAGTCAGAAGGACTAAGATTGAAAAAACAAAAAACAATAAGTGCTGGTGGGGGTGTGGTGAAAGGTGAACTCTCTTACACTGCTGGTGGGAATGAAAATTGGTCCAGCCACTGTGGAGAACAATTTGGAGATTCCTCAAAAATCTACAAATAGAACTACCATATGACCCAGCAATCCCACTCCTTGGTATCTACCCAAAGGACAGAAGAATACTTCATCGGAAAAGTGCTTGCACATCGATGTTTATTGCGGCACTATTCACAATTGCTAAGTCATGGAAGCAACCCAAATGCCCACGAACAGGTGAATGGATAGAAAAACTGTGGCACATATACTCAATGGAATACCGGTCAGCCATTAAAAATAATAATAATAAAAAAATAAACCTGGTTTTTGAAAGGAAGTGGATGAATATGGAAGATTTACTGCTGAGTGAAACCTGCCAGGCTATGAGGGAGAGGCATTGCATGACCCCACTTAATATATGTGTTTGCACTCTGTGACTTTAGCTAATTGACTGAAGCATATAGAAACATAGTTAATAGATGTAAATATCAGATATAGTGAGTGTGAAGGAAGAGGGTCTGAGGAAAGACATTTAGAACAAAAATAGGGAGGCAAAGCATTAATGGCACAAAGAAATGTGGCATTATCTGTTAAAGATATTTTGTAGTTTTATCAACTGTACTAGGGAGAAATGTTCACCTGTTGAAATATCCATTTTGTAAGCCAAATAATAATGTGATTGAATGTATAAAAGAAAATAAAATTTAAAACAATAATAATTTTAAAAATAAATAAATAAATAACAGCATGTAGCTATTCCACACCAGAGTACACTCAATTTTGTCCATGGACTTTTTACATTTTATAACTGGAAATTTATGCAACATTTTATGAGATAATATACACAGGTAATTATTAAGGCTTTGTATTGGTCACTATGATGGTAATACAACCTGCTTCAAATGTTTTCAAAATTAACATAGTGTTAGCTATTTTTCATGGTACTCACTTTGAACCAAACACTAGTTTATGTGCTAAAAGGAATTTAAAATTGTTTTGTTAGGGAAAATCTGATTTTCTTTGTAAGCACTCCAAGAGCCTAATATCATGGAAAAGTTCACTTTCATTGCAGGGGAATGTTTTCATTGGGACCTTTCATTTCCAACTGAGTATCAATCCACATACCTGTTTTTCTAGTCTCTAAAGCATGGAAATTCTCTCAAACAGCAACATAAGTACATGTAACTCCAGACAATTACAACAGACTATCTTTAACAAAAGCCTTGTTGGAAAAAATAAAATTAAAAAACTTATTTAGAATGTGTGCAATCTATTCATTCTCTGGAAACTCTGGGTCTATCACTGGATCAGAATGGACTGTTTGAGCTAAACCTCTTGTAGACTCACCTTCATAGAGCTGTATTTTAACGGTATACACTCTTATCAAAGGTAACTTATCAGGCTTAGTGGTTAACAGAGTCAGTGCCCACACGGTCTACCATATGGTTCAAATCCTGGCCCTGAAGGCCTGAAAAACACGCCAAACAAGTGTGCGTGCATGGCCAGAATCCTGACAGAGTAGAGCGATGAAGAGGAGTTACAGCGAAACCATTCTTCATGGAGATTAATTTTCTCCCTCTCCCTTGTCTTTGTCTCTTTCTCTTTCTCTCTCCAGCAAGCACATGTGCCCTCTGGCAAATTTAAAAATACTTTTTTAAACAGATGACTATCAGAACAACTAGCCACATGCTGTACTTGCTGGAGTATAAAAGCTTTCTAGGACCTGAGCTACTGCATCATTGAGGATCACTAAGCAGACTTCTTAAAAATCTAGTATTGGTTGGGCCAGCAGGTGGCACAGAGATTAAGACACCTGGACTCCACATGGTGGACTGCATGGTTCAAGTCCCAGACCCAGTGGCTTGAGAATCACACCAGGCATGTGTGCATGTGTGCTCAAAATCCCAAGAGAAAAAGGGAGGAGAAGGGATTGCAGGATGGCCATCCCCCATGAGGTGTGATTTCTTTCTCTCTCTGTGCAGTTAGTACATGTGCCCTATAGCAAAAACTAAAGAAAAAAATCCAGCATCAGTATAACACTCATTAGCATGAGGAACTCATGCTACGCCCTTTCTAATAAAGAAAACTATATACCTAATCTTACCTTTCTCTGTATCTTGGCACCACTATGCTCAGTTAAAACTGAGGTTTAACACAGCACTTTTATCAACCTTGAAAGCTGGCACAATTGTGTCCTTTTTCTTGGTTTTGATTGTTTCATCGATATCACTTCATTGTGTGTCTGTGTGTCTGTGTGTGTGTGTGTGTGTGTGTAGATATAGATATATAGATATGCATACTATAGTTTTTATATTTTTAAATATATATATATTAGAAAGAGAGAGAGATTTTTGCTATAGGGTTGCGTGCACTTGCTCGAGAGACAAAGAAAGAGACAGAGAGATAGAAAGCAAGAAATCATCCCCCAGAGAGGATGGCCATGACACAATCTCTTTTCCTCCATTCTGTTCTTGGGATTTTGGCCACGCACACACATGCGCCCAGCATGAAGTTTAAGCCACCAGGTCTGGGACTCAAACTGCAGTTGACTATGTGGGAGTCCAGTGATGTAACCACTAGGCTATCTGCTAGTCCCATTGTATATTGTTTTTAATAAGGAGTCTTGGGCCCAGAAGGTGGCATGGTGGCCCATGTGGTCAAATGTGATCTGAGTCTCAGAACTGGCAGCTTGAGAAACACACTAAGAGCATGTGTGTACAAGTCCAAAATCCCAGGAGGAACTTAGAGGAGAAAGGATTGCAGTGTGGCCATGCCCCCCAGGAAGTGATTTCTTACTTTCCCTTTCACCGTCTCTCTCCAGCAAGTACACATAACCTATGGCAAAAATCATAAAAAAAAAAAAAAGTCTTAAAATCCTCTGTGGAGGGCCAGCTAGTGGCATGGTGAATAAGGCATTTAATCCCACATGACCAACTCCATGGTTCAAGTACAAATCCAGTGGCTTGAAAACCACACCAAGCACGTGCATTCCCAAAATCTTCACAGGAAAATGGAGAAGGGACTTCAGAGTAGCCATACTCCACTCGGGGTGATTTCTCACTTTCCCTCTCTGGCTTTCTCCAGCAAATACACATACCCTATAGTGAAAATCTAAAAAAAAAAAAAAACCTTTATGGAAAGTATCAAGGTATATAAAATTCAAATAAGTTAAAGAAAACTATCATTTAAAAAATATTTTAGGGACTTGCCCTCTGGCCTTGTAGTTAAGGGAGTCAGTTCCCACATGACCAATGGTAGTTCAAATCCAGGCCCTAGCAGCTCGAAGACACACCAGGCTCATTTATATGCATGTCAAAAACCCAACAAGATGGAGAAATGAAGGGGTTACAGTATGACCATGCCCCACTGTATGTAGAGGGCAGTGCTTTCTCCCTCTCTCTTCTTCCTTGTCTCTCTCCCTCTCTCTGGCAAGTGCACATGCCTCTAGTACTTTTAAGATTTTTTTAAAGGGAAAATATTAGGTCGTCGGAAAAGTCGTGATGTATTTTTCCGTGTTTTTCTATGCAAAAATGTGTCATGACTTTCTCAACAACCAACAGTAACTTTAATTATTTAGTTAGTTTTAACTACCAGTGGTCATGTGTGTTGTTAGAGAGACAGAGAGACAGAGAGAGTGCACCTCCCAATAGGGTGTGGTCATGCCACAATCATCTTTCCTCCATTTCTCCTTCCTGTCAGGATCTTGGGCACACACACATATGCTCCTGGCCTATTTTCAAGATGCTGGGACCAGGACTCTAACCACAGTCAATCATGTGGGATCCAATTTCCTTACACAACACTTAACTGCTATGCCATGGAGGCACACGCATGCACCCAGCATGAGAGAATTTTTTTAAATAACCTTAAATACTCGGGACCAGCAGATTGCATAATGGTTACGTCACTGGACTCCACATAATCGACTGTGGGACTGGACCTGGCAGCTTAAACCTCATGTTGGGTGCATGTGCGTACATGCCCAAGATCCCGAGAAGAGACTGAAGAGATGGAATTGTGACATGGCCATCCCGCTGGCGGGGGAGGGGGGTGGTTTATTGCTTTCTTCTCTCTGTCTCTCTGGCGAGCACGCGTGCCTTATAGCAAAAATCTCTCAAAAAAAAAAAAAAGTCCTAAATACTTTTTTTTTGGGAGAGGTTTTTGCTGTAGGATATGTGCACTCACCAGAAAGAGAGAGACAGAGAGACAGAAAGCGAGAAATCACCCCCCGGGGGGATGGCCATGCCGCAATCCCTTCTCTTCCATTCTCCTCTCAGGATCTTGGGCATGCACGCACAGGCACCCAGCGTAAGTTTAAGCCACCAGGTACAGGACTCGAACCGCGGTCGACTACATGGGAGTCCAGCGACATAGCCATTATGCTAACTGCTGGTCCCAGTCCTAAATACTTAATAAATCATACAAATTTCTCCTTTGGTGTTTTTATTCTTTTCTATAAGGAGATATAGAATACTTGTACCTAAAAAATAAATTCTATTTACTCTTTTTTTTTAATTTGCTACAGGGCAAGTGTACTCACCAGAGACAGTCAGAAAGAGGGAAAGTGAGAAAGTGCCCACCAAAGGAGACTGCTACCCCATAATCCTTGCTCCTCTATTTCTTATTTTAGGATTTTGGGCATGCACACACATGTACATGCACCTAGCAAGTTTTTCAAGTCACCAGGGGGACTCAAAACCTGCAGTTGGCCATGTGAGATCCAGCTGCCTTAATACCAGCTGGCCCTATTTATTCTTTACTTATATGATAAATCCTGCTAACCTATGGTTATCATTGAACTACATCACCATTGGGAATGCTCAAAGGATCAAGGTAATTATTCTATCAGAGGGCCCCTTTATTAAAACACCAGAGCAATAACATGTACCAGAATAAGGTTTAAAACCTAAAACTAAAATTTTCAGAATCCTCATAATTCTGAGATTTAGCTACTTTTCCCAATACAAAAATGAAGCTGCTTGGGAACCGGCAGTTAGCATAATGGCTATGTCGCTGGACTCCCACGTAGTCAACCGTGGTTCACGTCCCGGACCCGGTGGCTTAAAACTCACGCCAGGCGCGTGTGCGTGCGTGCCCAAGATCCCGAGAGGAGAATGGAGGAGAAGGGATTGCGGTGTGACCATCCCCCCTGGGGGGTGATTTCTCGCTTTCTGTCTCTATGTCTCTCTCTGTCTGTCTGGCGAGCGCACGCGCCCTATAGCAGAAAAACCTCTCCAAAAAAAAAAAAAAAAAAATGAAGCTGCTTGCTTTTTCTTAGGGTCTGGCCAATATAAAAGAAAGTACAACAGGCCAGCCAATGGTGTGGTGGTTAAAGCAGCTAGATCCTACATGGCCAATTATGCAGTTTGCGTCCCAGACCCAGTGTTTCACTGAGTGTATGCACATGGAGTCCCAAGTTCCCAAAAAGAGGGAGGGATGAGGAGAAGGTACTGCAGAATGACCATCCTCCATGGGCGGTACATTTTCATTTTTCCTCTTTCTCTTTCTCTGTCTCTCTCCAGCAAGTTCATGCACCCTCTTGTAAATTACAAAGCCAAAAATTATAAAATGATAGATTCGCTTGAAGTCAAATGGTGGTAATACTGGGAGGAAAAAAAAGGCAGAGAAGCCTAAAAAACTAATCAAAGCTCTATATTCTTATTTACCACATCCAAAAATATTTCTCAATTTAATTTCATTACCATCTGTTAGTGTTTCTGGAGAAGAACTAGACGGTGCTTGAAATGCTCTTAGAAATGGGTGATCCATGGATGTAACTGGAGAGTCTAAAAATTCAACTGAAGGTGCACCTGAGAACAAAATGCATGGAGAATAAAATTAAATCTCAATTTATGAGGAAACAAGCAATTATTATTTAAAACATGAATTAAATTGGAATCTCCACAGAATCATTAGAAAAATCCTCACTATAAAAAGAAAATTTTTATTTAGATTTTTTTTTTTTTATCTGCCACATAAGTAAAGGAAAATGGATAAAAGTATTTTTACAGGGCTGGCAGGTGGCATGGTGGTTAAAGGGTGCTGAACTCCCACATGGCCAACTGCAGTTCGAGTCCCAGACCTGGCAGCTTGCTTTCTCTCTATCCCTCTCTCTCACTCTATACCTCTCTAGTTGAATTTTTTTAATAAAGTTAAATAAAATAATTCTTCGTTTAAAAAAAGTATTTTTGCATTGCTCTGAGACCTTTCTCTCACACACACACACAAATTATGTGCTAATGTAACAATGTGTCTGCAGAGAAGTACAAAACTCTACTATAGTTATAAAACACTATTTAAAGCAAGACATTTGTCATAAGATACTTCTGGCTGAAGGGAGTAGAATAAATATTTTTTTTTACTCTATTCCTTGCTAGGATACCATCTAAAAACAAAGTACGAAAAATAAAGAAGAAAGTTTCTCCTTCAATGAAATGAGAAAACATCCCCAATCCCAAACCACAAAGACAACTGCTAACCTTGACTTACAAAAAGGAAGCTGCAGAGAAAATTTGAAACTACTCCATCTTCTTTACAAACCACCATCTCCACTACTCCCCTAACCCCACATCAAGAGTAAAGACAAAGAAAGGAACTTAGTCCTGATTGGTTAAAAGTTAGCCCTACCTATAATGTGAACAGTGTGGGACAGCTGCTGGTGTTTCTGATTCCTTTCCCCAGCTACTCTGTCACATAGCGTGTGGAAATATCAAAGCAGGGGGCTCAGGTCCATTAGGGTCCCTGTGCTGCCCTCTGGTGGCTGCATGTGATACTGACCTGAAACGCTCAAGGCAGACACAACTTGTAACTTGGTTTCTCAGCTTGATAGGGCCTGACGGTCTCACGCTTGCTCCCACCTCCTCTGCTGAACCTTTTAGCTCAGGAGACCCACCTCCCACTCTTCTCTGAGGTCACTTTGCCCTCTGCTATGATAGATGCTATGACAGGCTGACTCACAGCTCAGCTGCCTTCAAAGCATCCCGATAGCTGGGAATTATGGACTGCTTCTGAATTATAAAGAAACCAAATTCCAATCAGAGGTCATCTGTCTGGGACTCTAAATGACTAATAGAGCATAAGTCCCTCTGCCCTGGGCACCCCCACACCTGAAATCAGGAGAAACATCTTACATTTCCTCACTCTCACCTTTCTTCACCCCACCATCCCTCAATGGCCAAAAGAATGAGGAGTGCTTTCTTTACACAATGAAGATACTTAAATGATAAAATACTAGAAGTCACAAGAAGGTAAGATGCTAGCTCCTATTGCTGTTATTTAGCAGTATCCTGAAGTACTAGCCATTTGGATTAATCAAGAGTAAAAAGAGGGGGAACCAGCAGTTAGCGTAGTGGCTATGTCGCTGGACTCCCACGTAGTCAACCGCGGTTCACGTCCCGGACCCAGTGGCTTAAAACTCACGCCGGGCGCGTGTGCGTGCGTGCCCAAGATCCCGAGAGGAGAGTGGAGGAGAAGGGACTGCGGCGTGACCATCCCCTCTGGGGGGGTGATTTCTCGCTTTCTGTCTCTGTCTCTCTCTCTCTGTCTGGCAAGCGCACGCGCCCTATAGCGAAAACCTCTCCAAAAAAAAAAAAAAAAAGCTAAAAAAAAAAAGAGTAAAAAGAGGGACCAGCAGTTAGTGTAATGGCTATGTCACTGAACCACTGAACTCCCACATAATCGACCACGGTTCAAGTCCCGGACCTGGTGGCTTAAAACTCACGCTGGGCACACGTGCATGCATGCCCAAGGTCCCAAGAGGAGAATGGAGGAGAAGGGATTGTGGTGTGGCCATCCCCCCTGTGGGAGTGATTTCTCTTTCTGTCTCTCTTTGTCTTTCTGCAGAGTGCGCACGCTCTATAGCAAAAACCTCTCAAGAAAAAAAAAAAGTAAAAAGAGAAGAGCCAATGGATGGCATAGAGGTTGAAGTGGCTGAATTTCATGTGGCTGACTGTGCAGTTCAAGTACTGGACGCAGTAGCTTGAAAAATATGGTAGGCACGTGTACGTGCAAGCCCTAAGTCTCAAGAGGACAATGGAGGAGAAGGGACGGTAGTGAGGTCACCCCCCTGGAGGGATGCTTCTTCACTTTCCTTGTTTGTCTCTGTCTCTACTGAGTGCATACATCCTATAAAGAAAATTTAAAAAATAAAAGAGAGAGACTGGCCCTGTAGCACAGAGGCTTGGTGCTATACAAAGGAAGCCAGATTCCATATGGCCAGAGTTTGAGCCACAGCCCCACTACTCCACACTAAAAATGTGTGTGCATATCCAGGATCCTGACATAATGCAAAACTGGAGGGAAAAAAAATTGCAGTGTGACCAGGCCTCATTCAGGAGTGCTTTCTCTCCTTCAATCTCTGATTTTCTCATGCATGTACACATGACCTCCAGCATTTAAAAAAAAGAGAGAGAGAGAGAGTAAAAAGAGCAATAAATATTGTACAGGAAGAGACAAAAATACCATTATTTGCAAAATAAACTAAAAATTTATTTAAAACGCTCACAATTAAGTAATGAGACTCATGATAAAAACAGCAGGAAAAAAATACATTCTTATTTTTTTAAAAATCTGTAGAGCTGGCCCTGTAGCATAGTGGTTAAGGAAGCCAGATTCCGTAAGTCCTGGCCCTGGGAAACACACCAGGTGCGTGTGCACGTATACCAGGATGCTGGCAGCATGGAAAAAGGAGGATTGTAGCATGACCATGCCACATTGAAAAGTGCCTTCTTTCTCTCTGGCTGGTACACATTCCCTCTAGCAATTAAACACACACGCGCACACACAGACACACACACAGAGAAGTGTTTAATGCACAGGAAACGTATTTATTCCACTCCCCAATCCCATTCGACTCTCTAAAAGACACAGTTACCTTCAATAGTTCAGGATATATATATCCTATTAAAGTTTCCTCTATATTATTGTTTTCATTTATTTATTATGTTTGTGTGTATGGTTTTCCACTTCTGCATATTATTTTAAACATGTATCCAAGATATATGTCTATGCATACATATACAGATAAACTTTATTACAGATATAACTACATATACATCCATGAACATATGCCTGTATTACCAAGATGAGATGGTTATAATAGCAAAAACTGTACACAACAGGGTAACAGGTGAACTGTTTCAGATCAAATAAAAGAAATATCATTCATCTATTATAAACAACTGGATCAGGATTGGGATTTGAGTATTGGGATTTAGGTACAATACTGGGAGAGTGATATTTTGCCTTGAGTTTTTTGGTTTGAGTTGGTTTTTTATTTGGTTTGGTTTTTGGGTTTTTGCCATAGGCCTCATGCACTCACTGAAGAGATGAAGAGAGAGAGAAAAGGGAAAGTGAGAAATCAGGCCCCCGAGGGGATGACCATACCACAGTTCCTTTTCCTCCATTCTCCTCTCAGGATTTTGGGCATACACACACACGCACCCAGTGTGTTTCTCAGCCACTGGGTTCAGGACTCAAACTGCAGAGTTGGCCATGTGGGATCCAGTGCCTTAACCACTATGCCAGCAGGTCTACTTTGAGTTTTTCAGATGTTCTGTAATGACAGTATATTGTATAGTGGCCATAAAACATTTTTTAGAGAGATTTTTTGATATAAGGTAGATGTGCTCACCAAAGAGACAGACAGAAAGCAAGAAATCACTTTCCAGGGGGATGGCCATGCCGCAATCCCTTCTCCTCCATTCTACTCTCCGAATTTTGGGTACAGACGCACATGCACCCAGCATGAGTTTTAAGCCACCAGGTCTGGGACTTGAATTGTGGTTGGCTATGTGGGAGTCAGTGCCATAACCATTACGCTATCTGCTAGTCACCCCCATTAAATCTTTTTTTTTTTTTTTTTGGAGAGGTTTTTGCCATAGGGGGCACGCACTCGCCAAAAAGACAGAGAGAGACAGAGAGACAAAAAGCAAGAAATCACCGCCCAGGGGGATGGCCATGCCGCAGTCCCTTCTCCTCCATTCTCCTCCTGGGATCTTGGGCACGCACGCACACGCGCCCGGCATGAGTTTAAGCCACCGGGTCCAAGACTTGAACTGCGGTCGGCTATATGGGAGTCCAGTGATGTAGCCATTATGCTAATTGCTGGTCCCCCTATTAAATCTTTTTTAAAAAATAAAAATAAATTTATTTTCTGGAATAAAAACAATGAGTATAAAGGATCAGGTCCAGCCACTGTGACACAGTGGTAACGCAAGTGTCCTGCAAGGTTGGGGGCCACTGGCTGATCACAGGTTCAGATCCACAGGTTCAAATCACAGCAAGAAAAACACGCTGGGCACACAATATATATTTCTATGTCTCAACAAAGATAAGGCTTCACTATTGTTAGCACACAGAAGAACAACACGACAGGCTCACACTTCAAATGTCACTTACCAAGCCCACTGTCATCTAGTCGCATGTAGCCCTCTGCCAGTGAGCTGAACCCAGTTAATCCTCCGGCTGCTGCGTAGGGCACATCCCGTCCCACCGGTCTTCCCTGCGCCAGTCTTTCTTGTTTAGTTTCCACTACCGTGTCGTGGGCATATGCCGGCTGCCCGCAAGCACAAGTGAAGCAGCTGTGGAATCCTGAACACTTGGCACCTGAATCAAGACGTAAAGCAAGTCGGGTGTTTTGTTTTGTTTTTTAATATAAGTATTACACATCTACCCTAAAAACACTTAGCTACGCCACAGCCGGCTGAATCTAGATCCTCAGGCTCCTGCCACTCGGACCTCTGAACTCCCTCCCAACCACTGTTCTTATTTCTAAAAAATGCTAAAGTGGTTATAAGGTGTGTATTAATAGCAGGGGGAAAACAATTACAAAAAGCAACTAGGGCTAAAAGAAATGGGCTTAAACACGGGAGAGCCAAGAAATATAGCCCCTTTCCTTAAAAACTCAGTTAAAAGCAGGTGTGACAGGAACAGCCCAGACAGGTGAAGAGATAATGTGAAAATTCCCTTACAGATTAATTCACCCAAAAAGCCATATTGGAACCCATAGACATAGAAAGATATAGTGGAAATACTGCTCAGCAATAAAAAAGAAGTACTGCATGCTGCGAAATGAATGAATCATGAAAACATTACTGAGTAAAAGAAGCCAAGCACAGAAGATCATGTATTGGATGACTCTATTTATACAAAATGTCCAGAATAGGTAAATCCATAGAAACAGAAAATAGATTATCGAGTTGTCTGGGGCCAGAGGCAGAGGGAAAAAAAAATAAAGAATGACTCCTAGTGAAAATGGAATTTCTCAGAACCAGTAGATGTGTAGTTGCGTCGCTGGACTCCCACATAGTGACTGCAGTTTGAGGCTTAAAATTCATGCCAGGCACATGTGCGTGCGTGCCCAAAATCCCAAGAGGAGAGTGGAGGAGAAGGGATTGCACCATGGCCATTCCCCTGGGGTGTGATTTCTCACTTTCTTTCTCTCTGTCTCTTTGGTGAGCGCACACACCCCATAGCAAAAATCTCTCTAATAAAAGAAAATGGAGTTTCTCTTTGGGGCAACACAAATATTCTGAAATTATTGTGCTGATAGTAGCACAACGTTCACTCTAAGTGAAAAAAGATATTAAATTGTACATTGTAAATAGGTGATCTATATGGTATATGAGTTATACCTATTTAATAAAGTTGTAATATAAAAACAAGCCATATTGGAATGGAAGCCAGAAATACACCATTAAAATCCTTACCAACTCACACATCTAACAAATGTGTATGGGAACCAAGGAACATAAGAAAATAACTTTTACTTAATTACTCCCATTCTAGGCCAATGAAATATATTTATTCCTGACACTGTCATTAAAAGGGTTCTATTAGATATTCCATCACAACATTTTGACTCAAACTACTACAAAAACAACTAAAATAACTATCTTCCAAAGGAAATAGTAAGCTAACACTCTACTGTTTCAAATGACAAAAACCAACAGACATACAGGGTGGAGGTTGGGATTTGGGTAGATGTATTGAGGTAAGGGTGCTATTGCATGTGAAGTATTAAAATTATCATATTTACTTTTCCTCTCACCCTATATTTTAGGCAATAACATCATAATCTACCAGCAAATTAGAAAACATTTTTGATTTATAAAATCTTTTTAATACACATATAGCATTTAGTTGATTAAACTCCTACTATCAAAATTTGCATCAGATCACATCCAGTAATATTTTAATCTATTGCTTAAATTATTTTAATTACATGAGATTAGGATTTATGATTGCCAATCACACCAATAACTCTGTTTTTCAACAAAAAATGAAATTTTAGAGTATCTATCCATTGAATTTTCTTAGCTGTTTAATATTAACTCTATAACCAAATAAAACTGATAAAAAGACATATTAAAATATTCAATAAAGAGGGGCCAGCAGGTGGCATGGTGGTTAAGGTGTTGTATTCCCACATGGCCAACATGGTTTGAGTCTAGACCTGGCAGCTTGAAAATCGCACCAAGTGCACATGTCTGTGTGCTCAAAATCCCAGGAAGAGAATGGAGAAGAAGGAACTGAGGCTTGGTCATTCCCCTGGGGGGTTGATTTCTCACTTTCCCTCTCACTATCTCTCTGTCTCTCCCCAGGAGGTACACATGCCCTATGGCAAAAAACTAAAAAGAAGAAAAAAAAATCAATACCGAAATTAGGGGACCAGTCACAGGTAATGCAGTGTTCTGCTGGATCCAAGGGAGGTCCCAGGTTCATTGGCCTGGGGCTCTCTATGCACACCAGACCTACATGCACAAAGCCATAACTCAGGATGGCAGAAAATGGGGGTGGAGAATGGTGTGAAGATTCTATAGGGGTTGACTGACTGTCTGTCTGCCTCTCCCTGCCTCTCTTTCATAAAGAAATTAACTTTTTAAAAAAGAAATTAAGGGACCAGCAGATGGCATAATGGTTACATTGTTGGACTCCCATGTAGCTGACCTCAGTTCAAGTCCCAGACCAGAGGCTTAAAACTCACCCTAGGTACATGTGCATGCATGCCTAGGATCCCAAAAGCAGAATGGAAAAAAGATTGCAGCATGGCCATCCCCCCCGGGGGGGAACAGTGATTTCTCACTTTCTATCTCTCTGTCTCTCCAGCAAGCACACGTGCCCTATAGCAAAACAATCTCTCGCTCAAAAAAAGAGGGAACCAGCAGGTGGCATAGAGGTTAAGCTGCTGGACGCTCCCACATGGCCGACCATGGTTCAAATCCTCAAGTCCTGGACCTGGTGGCATGCTTTCTCACTTTCTCTCTCTCTCTCTTTCTGTGTGTGTGTGTGTGTGTGTGTGTGTGTGTGTAGTCAAATTAAAAATGAATGAATGAATAAATAAAATTAAATAAATAATTATTTAAATTTTATTTAAAAAGCAGAAAAAAGAGAAAGCACTTAAAATAACTGTGTTTGTGTATGATAATGTCACTTACATGCGTTGCATGCAAAGCCTGGTGCAGGGCTGTGCTGATCAGCAAAGTGTTTACATCTGCAACGAATGGGCTGGGTGCCATTCAAGGGGACATACAGGTAAGCTCTGCACAGGCAGCCAGTCACTCGGCAAGGCAGACTGATGGGGCGCTGCTGGGGAATCGTTTCAAAGTCAGTTTTATGTTGTTTATATCTGAAAAAAAAGAGGAAAAAATATAAACACAATGCAGGTAGTGTCAAAAATTATGACTTATATTCTGCTAAATGCAAATATGATTCTTTTTTCATTTTATTCCTTATTGTTCTGTTCTTCTTTGTAGTCAGGTAAAACTAAACTCCCATAACTGTAGTATTGCTGTCAACTGTGTTGCTTTGGTCAGAAGAAACCTTCACTTGGGACCAGCAGTTAGCGTAATGGCTATGTCGCTGGACTCCCATGTAGTCGACCGTGGTTCGAGTCCCAGACCCGGTGGCTTAAACTCACACCAGGTGCATGTGCGTGCATGCCCGAGATCCCGAGAGGAGAATGGAGGAGAAGGGATTGCAGCGTGGCCATCCCCCCTGGGGGGTGATTTCTCGCTTTCTGTCTCTCTGTCTCTCTCTTTCTGGTGAGCGCACGTGCCCTATAGCAAAAACCTCTCCAAAAAAAAAAAAAAAGAAGAAACCTTCACTCTTAGATTTACTTTTTAGGTATTTAACAACTTTCACAACAGTAAGTAGAAATATCATGTAATCCCCTTAAAATACAAGGGAGTCTCCAAATGTTTGTGTAAAATATGAAAAATAAGTCATAGATTTTAATTTTTTTGGATAAAAATAAACTCATACATTAATTACATTTTTTCTATGAACTTTTGAAGTTCCCATGTACTTACCTCAACAGAATTTCTAAGAGTAAGAAACAATTCTTCATAAAAAATTTTTATCAAATTTATTTTCATAGGTTTGCTATTTAAAACTGAAATACATTCAATAAACATACACTTACATTATTTATTTATTTATTTAATTTGCCAGAGGGCACACACACTCACTGGAAAGAGACAGAGAAAGCAAGACAGAGGGAAAGTGAGACAGCACACCCAAGGGTGTACACCATGATCGCGTCTCCATTTCTCCCTCCTTTCAGGATTTTGAATACACAAGCACACATGCCCCCACATGTTTTTCAAGCCAGTAGGTCAAGGACTCAAACCACACAGTCAGACATGTGGGATCCAGCCACCTTAACCACCATAACACCAGATGATTCAATTTCTTTTTATTTTTTTAAGAATTATCTATTTTTAGCTTTTCTGTGCTGAAAGCAGGCCCACAAACATGGTGAACGTCCCTAAAATTCACTGGACTTTCTCTAAAAAGTGTGGCAAACACAAACCTCATGAAGTGACACAATACAAAAAGGGCAAGGACTCTCTGCATGCTCAGGGAAAGCGACATTATGACAGGAAGCAGAGTGGCTATGGTGGACAGGCTAAGCCTATTTTCCGGAAAAAGGCAAAAACTACAAAGAAGATTGTGCTGCGGTTTGCACGTGCTGAGCCCAACTGCAGATCTAAGAGAATGCTGGCTATCAAGAGATGTAAGCATTGTGAACTGGGGAGGAGATCAGAAGAGAAAGGCTCAAGTGATCCAGTTCTAAGCCTCATCTTCCCTATTATGAAGACAACAAAATCTCGAGGTGAATGTGCACCTCACTTGATTACAGTTGGTCTATTTGTGAGGGAATAAAGTAATCAATAAAATTCCCCTTTTGGGGAAATGTGATTTGCAGTACTACTTGTTTGGGATTGAATCTGACCAGCTGAGCTCACATCAAATGTTGTGATTATCTAATTTGGCATTTTAACCACTGGGGGCTATGTGGGATCCTATTAGCATTAAAAAGCAAAGGTTACTGGTTATCAGATTACTCAGTAGGAATTCATGTTTCAGGTTAATAAGGAATTCTGGCCTGATCTCAAGGCACAGGACACTACAATATGGAAGTGTGACAAGTTATGTAAGTCTTCAGACTTAATAATCTCATACTGCTTTAAATATTTTTTATGTGGAATAACTCAAGGAATATTAGAATAGGATTTCTGGGGCATTAAGCCCCCCAGTGAAATCATACAGGATATTCTAACCCTTAATTTAAAATGTGTCTTAATAGTTTCAAATTATACATCCTATTCAGTCTCATTTATGATTGCACAGTAATTGTATGTGTTTCTGGAATACAGCCTAAGGTTTTGATACATGCATACACTGTGTATGGACCAAATCAAGTAGAAGCCCTATCCATCACCTTAAATATTCATGATTTCTTTGTAATGAGAACAGTGAATATCCTGTCTTGTAGCTGTTTTGAAGTACACATTGCTGATAATCCTACTATGGGATAAGAATTGACGCCCATCTAACGTACCAGTTGACCGATCTCAACTGTCTTCCCCCTCCTCCAGCCTCTGGTAACTACTATTTTCTACGTCTAAGAAAACAACTATGTTCAATTCTACCCATGACTTAGATCATGCAATGTTTCTTTTTGTGTGGGGCTTAAATGTCTTCCCAGGGCATCCATGTTGCTGCAAGTGACAGGATTTCATCCTTTTTAAAGGCTAGTTTTCCATCGTTTATATATCACCACAGGTTGGTCCATCCTTTCATGGATGCTTAATTGATCAGCTATTGTGAATAGTACTGCAATGAAATGGGAGCACAGAAAAAAAGAATTATTTCTTTTTAATTTTATTTGCATTTTTTAAAATTTTGACCAGAGAGAGAGAGAGACAGAGAGACAGAGAGACAGAGAGAAACCAAGCCACCAGGTCTAGGACTCAAACCATAGTCGGCTATGTGGGAGTGTCCAGAGCCTTAACCACCACGCCACCCACTGCCCCCAATTTTGTTTAATATAATTTAAATTGTAACTTTTTACTTCAAAATAAATTACCGTTAGTTTTTTTTAAAGCCAATGCTTTGTTAAAATACTGTAATTTTTTTAAATAGACCACTTTGTTTCTTGTCATAAGGTGATACTCAGTAAAATAATATAAGTTTGTTAAATGCAATGCTAATCTAAATGCAAATTAAACTAACAATGAGATACTGGGTCAGCAGGTGGTATGGTGGTTAGGGCACTGTGCAGACACTCCCACATGGCTGACCACTGGGTTCAAATCTCAGACCTCATGGCTTGCTTTCTCACTGTCCTTCTCTCTGTGTGTCTGTCTTTCTCTGGTCATATGAAAATGACTGAATGAATAAGTAAAATTAAATAAATAATTATTTTTCACTTAGCAAAAACGAGTCAACTTTCTAAAAAGTATATGTAACATACAATTACATACTTTATAATTCCATATAGTTGTTGATAATATCACAAAAGAACCAATTCAATTATTTAATAATGTTTCAAAAAACTTCAAGGAAGTTTCAAGAACTTTAAAGTACAGTTCTATCCTTTAACCCAGAAAGTACATTTTGGACAATATAACCTAAAAAAATAAAATAACTCCATTTGTTTATAAAAAAGGCTTTGTGCATAAAGACAGTATCAGCAACATTACTTAAAACAGCAAAAATATATGAGGAGACTTCAAAAAGCTTGTAGAAAATGAAATGAAAGAATGAGTTTACTGTGGTACAAACAATTTTGAGATCCAAGCATTTTTTTTTTCATAATATGGATATTCCATGAACTTTTTGAAGACTCCTTATATAGAAACACTTAAAGGAATGAATAAGTGAATGAGTAGAAAACAGTTTCGAAACATTTTTTTTTTCTTGGAGAGGTTTTCGCTATAGGGTGCGTGCGCTCGCCAGACTGACAGAGAGAGACATAGAGACAGAAAGCGAGAAATCACCTCCCAGGGGGGATGGTCACGCCGCAATCCCTTCTCCTCCATTCTCCTCTCGGGATCTTGGGCACGCATGCACACGCGCCCAGCGAGAGTTTTATGCCACCGGGTCCAGGATGCGAACCGCGGTCGACTATGTGGGAGTCCAGCGACATAGCCATTACGGTAACTGCTGGTTCCCGAGTTTTCAAACGTTTTTTAGCAGTGAAACACTTTCTTCAGGCCACTCTGTGTCATGGTGGTTGGAACCACTGGATCCCCCATGACTGACAACAATTTAAGCCCAGGACCTGGCTACTTGAAAAACACCAGGCACATGTGCAGGTGTGCTCAACATCCTGAAAAGAGGGAAAAACAGAGAAGGAACTGCAGCAGGACCATCCCCCATGGGAGATGCATTCTTTCTCTCTCTCTCCCTCTTTCTCTCTTTCCCTTCAGCAAGTGCATGGGCTCTCCGGCAAATCATCAAGGGAAAAAAAAAAAAAAAAAAACACTGTCTACAAATAAAATCTTTTACAGAACCATAATATATAAACTAGATAGCAGAAATTATTAAAGCAAGGGAAAGAGCTGGAACAAGAGTTTCCCCTTCTAATCTGCCCTTCCGACTGGCACATCACTGAGTCTCCCTCACAACTCTAGGAAATACACAATGACTACCACTGCACTAGCCGAAACTGTGGGCAGGTATTAGCAATCTTGTTTGTGATTACTACATAACCACGCGGGAGCAAATCTCTGTCGTTCTGTCCAGAAAAAAATGGTTTAGTATTTTATACACACACATAAGTAACAACTAAACTATATAAAGAAAAAAATTATATACATATAGTTCCAAAGTATTAAATGCAGCCAGGTGAGTCTTCTACTTTTCCACATATTCATTCATTTCTCTCTCTCTCTCTTTTTTTTTCCCAAGCTTTTGCCGTAGGGTGTGCGTACTTGCCAGGGAGAGAGAGAGGAAAAATGAGAAATCACTCCCCACCCCGGGGTAGATGGTCAAGCATCAATTCTTTCTCTTCCATGCTCCTCTCAGGATTTGGGGCAGGCATGCACACGTACTTGACATGACTTTCAAGTTGCCAGGTCCAGGACTCAAACCATGATCAGCCATGTGCCTGCTACCCCTCTCCATTTCTCTTAATAATCACGTCACTATTTTTTTCATTGCCACCACAATCCTTTCTCCTTCATTCCTCATTCATCCCAGTCTGTTTGGGGCATGTATGTACACGCACATGGCCATTGTTTTTAAGCCACTGGGGCCAGGATTCAAACCACTGTTGGCCATATGGTATCTGGCTCCCCATGCACAGGGCTTTAAACACTACATTAGAAGACTAGCCTCATGAATCACTTTTATAAGAGGGTGGGAAAAAAAGTTTGGAATGAGACCTTAGTGACCAGTTCTAAAGCATAACTTCTCTACTGAAGTTGGATTTAATTTTTGAGGACCAGTTCTATACTGCATAAATACACATAAATAAGAAACTAACATCAAAATTGTACAAGAATAAATTATAAACCTATCACGAATTTATCAAATTCTTCTTCAGTTCTGAAAGATACCAACACATCTCTCATCCTCCATTCCTTCACAGTGTTTTTAGTTGGAGTTGCTACACAAGTTTAAAAACAATCTATTATATATACATTACTCATCCTAGCAACTGCCTAATAACCTTTGGCAAACTGCAACTGTGTAAACAGCAACTATACAAAGAGTCTCTCCTGAAAGAAGAGCCTCAGAAACAAACAGGGCAGCTCCTCTTCAATGGTTCCCTTAAATGGAAAGTTAAAAGTTGTTTACCCAGTAAGGTCCTGAGACCCAGGTTCCATTTTGGGCCCATTATAAAGGCTGGGTGTGGTGGCACGGGCCTGTAATTCCAGTGACTCAAGAGGCTGAAGCAAGAGGCTGAAACAGGAGGATTTTGAGCACAATGATCGCTGGGTAACACAACGAGACCTTGCCTAAAAGCAAAATGGATGCGTAGAGGCTAGGAGGCAGCATGGTGGTTAAGGTGCCAAATTAAACATGGCTGACTCCACGGTTTGAGTCCTGGACCCAGCAGCCTGAAAAATAAGCCAAGCACATATCCCAGAGGAGAAGAGATTGCAGCCTGGCCATCCCCCATCAGGGGTGATTTCTCATTTTCCTTTTCTCTCTGTCTCTCTCTGGTGAGCACACTTGGCAAAAAATCTTTTAAAAAGAGAGAGAGAGAGACAGAGAGAAACAGATGTGATGGTACATGCCTGCGATCTCAGCTGGGCAGAGGATCATGAGATGACAACACTCTGTCTGTAACAAAATGAGGGTGGTGGAGTAAGGGAGGAGGCTGGACCTGTAGCATGGTGGTTAAGGCAGCTGAATTCCACATGCTCAATTGTGTGTTTTGAGTCCTGAACCCAGCATCCCGAAAAATATTTTGGGTGCATGTGTATGGGTCCCCAAAATCCAAAAAAAGAGGGAGAAATTGAAGAGAAGGGATTCCAGTGTGACCATACCCCATAGGGGGTGCTTTCTTACTTTCTCTATCTCCTCTCTCTCTCCCTTCTTCCCTCCCTCCCTCCACTGAGTGTGTGTGTGTGCCCTCTGTCAAATAAGAATAAGGAAGAAGGAAGGAAGGAAGGAAGGAAGGAAGGAAGGAAGGAAGGAAGGAAAGAAGGAAGGAAAGAAGGAAGGAAAGAAGGAAGGAAAGATGGAAGGAAAGATGGAAGGAAAGAAGGAAGGAAAGAAGGAAGGGAGGGAGGGAGGGAGGAAGGGAGGGAAAGAGAAGAGGGAGGTGGAAGAGAAGAAAGAGAGGAGGAGGAGAAGGAAAAGAAGTTCAAGTTGCCAAAAAAATAAGTACATAGTAAGTTTAGTGATTTTTTTTTTTTTTTTTTTTTTTTTTTTTTTTTTTTGTGCTTGGTCATTTTGACCCTTACAACTGTGAGACAGTACTCGAATTAAAAGCAGACACACGGTGGAGCTAGCAGATGGCATAGGGGTTACGTCACTGGACTCTCACATAGCTGACTGCAGTTTGAGTCCTGGACCCAGTGACTTGAGCATGTGTGCATGTGTGCCCAAAATCCAAGGAGGAGAATGGAGAAGAAGGAATTAAAGCATGGCCATCCCCCAGGGGATGATTTCTCACTTTCCTTCTCACTGTCTCTGTCTCTCTCTCTCTCTGTCTCTCTGTCTCTCTCTCTCTCTGTTGGACAAGTACATGCACCCTAAGGCAAAAACTTCTTAAAAAAAAAAAAAGTAAACACACAGCAAAATGCAAACCTCAGGTACAGGTAACACACCTCAATGACTGGAACCTCATGCATTTCCTTTCATATACATGCTTTTCTTGAACCATGCCATTTGTAATAAAAATCAGTATCCTTGTACATATTTTTGTTTGTTTAAAAAGGTATTGGGGCCAACAGGTGGCATGATGGTTGAGGCACTGGACTATTACATGTCCAACCATGGTTTGAGTCCTAGACCTGGTGGTTTGTTTTCTCACTTTCTCTCTCTCTGTCTCTCTTTGGTGAGCAAACATACCCTATAGCAAATTGAAAAAATAATAATAAATAAAATTAAATAAATAATTCTTTAAAAAAAAAAAAGTATCGACATAGTAGTTCCCTGTGGTATGAAGGGCAATTAGTAAATCTGAAGAGAAATGCATCTAACGGCCAGCAAGCAGTGTGGTGGTTAAGGCACTGGACTCCTACGTGGCTAACCATGGTTCGAGTGCCAGAGCTAGTGACTTGCTTTCTCACTGCCCTCTCACTCTTATAAGCACACATGCTCTATAGCAAATTAAAAATCATAATAATAAATAAAATTAAATAAGTAATTCTTTTTTAAAATTTTAAGGTCGGCAGATGGCATAGTGGTTAAGGCACTGGACTCCCACATGGCCAACCACAGTTCAGGTCCCAGACCTGGCAACTTGAAATTCATGCTGGGTGTGTGTGTATATGCCCAAAATCCCAAAGGAAGAATACAGGAGAGGGATTGCAGCAGGGCCATCTCTCCTGAGGGGGGTGATTTCTCACTTCCTCTCTCTCCATCTCTCTGTCTCACCAGTGAGCACATGCATCCTATAGCAAAAATCTCTCCAAAACAAACAAACAAAAAAAGAAATGTTTCTGTTTGTAGATGGGCAGCAAAATCCATGTAGATCAATGTAAGCAACTATTAAAGAAGCCATGCAGACTCACCATCTGTCCTCTACCATGGTCAGTGGTGGGAGAGGTAGATTCTACTACCCACTTGCATTGGAAAACCCCGGGAAAGCTGGCATGGTTTTTACCAATGGCAAGAGAAGAATGGCATAGGGATAGACTCCATGGTGACTTCTAATAGGGTATGATGGAATTTTCAAGATTACAACTAAAAAAATAAAGAACTTTAGATAATTTCTACTACTTATATAAAGGCCTATTTTCAAATGTTTCTTAATCACCACAGAGTTATCAATAAAAGGAAGATCTATCTGACTAGTTTCTTGTTGCTGTTGTTGTTGTTTAATTTTCTAATGATTGGAAAATTGCAATGGGGCTGGCAGGTGGCGTGTTGGTTAAAGACGCTGCAGTCCCACATGGCCAACCACCGTTCGAGTTCTGGATGTGGTGCCTTGCTTTCTCACTTTCCTCCTCTTTCATGCTCTGTCCCTACCTGGTCAAATTTAAATAAATAAATAAAGTTAAATAAAATAGTTCTAAAAAAAGAAAATTGCAATAAAATATCTTACCTATGTGTACAAAAGCACAATGTCTCTGGGCCGACTAGTTTACAATCCATGCCAGTTGGTGACCGCCAGCTCACGAATAACCTGTTCTGTAAGCGCATAGGTAAAACTTTTCTTTTGTATTCTTCATATTCTTCAGGAGTGAAAAGTTTCCCTCCATCATCTTCACCAACAATTCTAAAATAATAAACACTTCTCTTAACTTTTGAGTATTTATTTTCAAGGTTAAAAATACTAAACTCGGGAACCAGCAGTTAGCGTAATGGCTATGTCCCTGGACTCCCACGTAGTTGACCGCGGTTCACGTCCCGGACCCGGTGGCTTAAAACTCACTCTGGGCGCGTGTGCGTGCGTGCCCAAGATCCCAAGAGGAGAATGGAGGAGAAGGGATTGCGGCGTGACCATTCCCCCTGGGGGGTGATTTCTCGCTTTCTGTCTCTATGTCTCTCTCTGTCTGTCTGGAGAGCACACGCGCCCTATAACGAAAACCTCTCAAAAAAAAAAAAAAAAATACTAAACTCTACAATTAAGGTATACTTGTATAGTCAAAAGGCTGCTTCATTCAACTTTGACTTTTCCCTTTAGGCACATGTTAATAAATTACAATAGTAATAAAATGTTTGCTTCTGATACAGTTCAGGTATACCCCCAAAATATGACACCTTGGCATCTGAGAAAACAGCAGGAGGAGAAAGCCCACCTTCACCTTCCCCTCACCCTTTTTCCCTGAAGTCATAAAACTTTCATTCCAGAAGTGCCCTCCTATGACCAGAGGAAGGAAATATCCCTATTTCTGAAGACACAGAGACACAGAAAAGAGTTTGAACAAACAGGTCTTACCAAGTTCTCCTTAGTTTTTAGATCATACCCTTTGTCCTCTAACCATGTTTCTCCATAACTGCCCACTCTTCATCAAGCCTGAACTTTAAAAATACACAGGATTCCATTTCTTTGGGTTTTCATTTTCTAAATGTCCCCACATCACATAAAAATTATATTATTCTAAATAAATATGTATGTTTTTCTCTTATAAATCTCTTATAATAAGTACCTCAGCCATAAGGTTAGTGACAGCTGAGGAAGAAATCTTTTCTCCTCTATACTTCCTATATAAAATAGAATGACAGGGCCAGGAAGTAAAGGAGGCTGGATCCCACATGGCTGACTGCATGGTTCAAGTCCTAGACCTGTCGGCTTGAAAATCATGTGTGTATGCTTGACCAAAATCCCAAAAGGAAAATGGAGGAAAAGAGGGACTGCAGCATGGCCATACCCCCAGGGAGTGATTACTCACTTTCCCTCTCTATCTCTTTGTTTCTCTCTGTGAGTGCACACACCCTATAGTAGAACCTAAAGAAAAGAAAAAAAAAAATTACAAATAAGAAAATCAAGATAGTCATAATATCTAACTTTACTGATCAATGTTTATCAATGGAGAATTACCACTATGTATCTCCATCTCTCCTTTGTTTCTGAATGAAACATGTTCATTCTTCTCATTAAATGTTAAATCCTAACCTGCTAAAAATTCTAACATTTGTTCTACTTTAAAAATAGCCAAGGGGCCAGCAAGTGGCATGATAATTAAGGCACTGGACTCCCACATGGCTAACCTCTGTTCAAGTCCTGGAACTGGCCCCCTGAAAATCACACCAGGCGCATGTGCATGCATGCCCAAAGTCCCAAGAGGAGCAAGAAGGGACTGTGAGGTGGCCATCACCCCTGAGGAGTGATTTTTTACTTTCCCCTCTCACTGCCTTTGTCTTTCACCAGTAAGCACATGCACTCTATAGCAAAAACCTAAAAAACCTTAAAAAAAAAAAAAGGATGTAGCCAAAAAAAAGAACACAAAAATATCAATGCAAAGGCCAACATAACTAATTCTCATACCTGATTCCAAACACTGGTTTAAAATTTAAACTACCACTTAAACTAAAAACACATGGATCTGTACAAGCTCAGATCCACATCTGCATATTGGGTAATCGGAAGTCAGGTTCAAAAGTAAGACCCCAGAATTTTACGGGAAAAATTAAGCCAGAGGGCATGTGTAGCCAGTGAGAGAAAGAACCCCCCAATTGGGCATGATCACACTGCAATCCCATTTTCTTCATTTCTCCATTCTGTCAGTATTGGGGCATGCCCACACATGTCTGACATGTTTATCCAAGACACCCAGGCTGAGACTTGAACTGTGGTTGGCCATGTGGCATCTAGTTCTGCAGTCGGTCATATGCGATCTGGCTCCCAATGCTTAACACATTAACCATTGTGGAATGGGGCCAACCTATAAACTCTCAATATCTCTATGTAAAGAAATTAAGTTTGTCTCCCTCAAACAAAGCACAATTTTAAAAAGTTCTTCAAAATTGAAAAAAAATTCTCCTTGAAATACTCCCTTTTGGGACCAGCAGTTAACGTAATGGCTATATCACTGAACTCCCATGTAGTCGACCGTGGTTCGAGTCCTGGACCCGGTGACTTAAACTCACACTGGGCGCATGTGCGTGCGTGCCCAAGATCCCAAGAGGAGAATGGAGAAGGGACTGCGGCATGGCCATCCCCCCTTGGGGGTGATTTCTCGCTTTCTATCTCTCTGTCTCTCTCTGTCTTCCTAGCGAGCGCATGCACCCTATAGCAAAAACCTCTTCAAAAAAAAAGAAATGCTCCCTTTTAAAAAGTCATGCCAAGCGTGGTTTATAGAATGCTACATAATATCTTTTACAGGAAAGTGTTATTTATGCTCATAAAAAGAATTTCCCACCAGGTCTATCCCAACCATTTTGCAGGCTCTGTAAGAGACACCTGGAAACCCACAGTCCTCAAATCTAAATACAGTCAGGTGCCACATGACAACATTCTCATCAATAACAAAGCACATATACTACAGTGGTCGCATAGAATTATAAGAGTGGGCCAGCGGGTGGCACAGAGGTTAAGTTGGCTGGATTCCATGTGACCAATTGCATAGTTCAAGTCCCAGATGCTGTGGCTTGAAAAACATGCCAAGTGTGTGTGTTTGCATGCCCAAAATCCCAAAAGGAGAATGGAGAAGAAGGGATTACAACAAGTCATCCTCCCTGGGAAGTTATTTCTCACTTTCTCTCTCTGTGTCTCTCTTCTTCATCTCTCTTCAACCTCCAGCAAGCGCACGCACCCTATAGCAAAACTAAAAATAAATAAATAAATAACAAAAAGATTATAATAGAACTGAAAAATTCCTTCACCTAGTGATGGAGCTGTCATATTGTTTTTGTGCAATACATTATTCACTTGCTGTGGTGAAGCCGGTATAGACACACCTACTGTCACGTAAAAGTATGGCACAGGCCCAGATGCTGTGGCGTAGCATTAATACTAGTGCCTGCAATGCTGGAAGCTATCCGGCAACCACAGTGTGGATCTCAGGTCCCCCTGAAGGACATACCAAGTGCACACGTGAATCCTGAGGGGCTGGGAAAGCTCAGGAAAAGGGATCATGCCATGCTAAGACCGTGTCAAGGATGCTTTCTCTCCCACTCCTACCCCTCCATGCATGTGCACATACTTTCTTATCATTAAAAATACAGCACATTGGGGCCACCAGGTGATGTGGTGGGTAAGGAGCTGGACTCTCACATGGTCGACTGCAGTTCAAGTCCAGACCTAGTAGATTGCTTTTTCACTTTCCACTCTCTCTCTGTATCTCTCTCTGGTCAAATTAAATAATAATAATAATTAATAAAATTAAATAAATAATTATACATACACACACACACACACACACACATACACATGTACAGAACATTTGGGGCCAGCTGGTGGTGAAGTGGTTAAGGTGCTAGACGCCCACATGGCCAACCACAGTTCAAGTCCCAGACCTGATGGCTTGCTTTCTCACTTTTTCTCTCCCTCTCCCTCTCTCTCTCTGGTGAGTGCATATGCCCTATAGCAAATTTTAAAATAATAAAAATAAATAAATAATTCTTTAAAAGTGTATTGCAAATTTAATTATGTGTGTATAGTACCTAATACTTGATCATCATAATAAAAAACTGCTACTGGTTTATGTATTTGCTATTTTTTTAATCTTTATTTTAAAATGTACTTCTTCTACTTATCAAAAAAGTAATAATTTTACTGTGGCTCAGATGTGGCAGTGCATGCTCGCTGCTGCTGTGAGGCAGGCTGAGGTCACATAGGAGGCCTAGGTTTGAGTCATGGGTGTGGTCCCAGCTATTCTGAAGGTTGAAGCAGAAGGACCACAACACAGCGAAACCCTCCATAGGTAGAACACCACCGTGTTTTCCCCTCTTTTCTCTTTCACAACACAAATCACTTCTGTGATCCCAAAATATGTGGGAATTTCTCCTGATTACCAAGCAAACAATTTTGTAGCAGATACCAGTTGAGCATCCTCTAAACCAAGTCAATTCAATTCTGATACTATCTAACTAGAGACAGCATCAGATTCCACAGGTTGAAGCTCAATAGCCAAGATTGCCTCCCCCTTCATGGCCTCCCCCTTCCACTTCAGATTCTAGAAGCAGGTCTGGATTTCCAAAACTTCTGACCAACCAGTTACAGGTTGGGGTTCTCACAATCCCTCTCCTCTTTAGGTTTGATTAACTTGCTGAGTGGCTCACAAGACTCAAGGAAACACTGATTACTGGTTTACTACATATTGTAAAGGATACAGATGAAGAGATGCATAGGGCAAGGCATACAGAAGTGGGTACAGAGTTTCCATGCCCTCTCTGGCCCACCACCCTTCAGAAACCTCCATCTGTCCAGCTATCCAGAAGCTTCCAGAACCCTGTCCTTCAGGGGCTTTTTGTTTTTTAAATTTCCTATACAGTGTGTGTACTTGCTGAAGAGAGAGAGAAACAGAGACAGAAAGAAAGAAAGGGAGAGAAAGTGAGAAATCACACCCCCTCCAGGGAGATGGCCACATCACAATCCCTTCTCCTCCATTCTTCTCTTGGGATTTTGGACATGCATGCACATGGTCCAGCATGTTTTTCAAACCACTGGGTCCAGGACTTGAACTGTACTGCTGGCTGTGTGGGATCCAGCCATCTTAATCACCACATCACCAGCTGGCCCTGTCCTTTTGGGTTTCTATGGAGACTTCATCACACATACATAAAAGCTAATAGACACTCCCATCTATCGACCCCAGGCCAGGATCTTCGAGGGAGGACTGCACCCAGTAGCTTCAGCCCCGGGAACCCCAAGCCAGACACCCCTCTTTCAGCCAGGAACCCGCTCAGTTCTACCACACCACACTCCCATCTTTCGACCCTGGGCCAGGATCTTCGAGGGAGGACTGCCCCCAGTAGCTTCAGCTCCGGGACCCCCAAGCCAGATACCCCTCTTTCAGCCAGGTACACTTTTTTTTTCCCCTTTCTTTTTCTGTCCCCTTACCCACAGCTTTCATTTGTAAATTTCTTTCTTCTGATTAACACATAGGAACGCCCTCAGTTCTACCACACCACACTCCCATCTTTCGACCTCTGGCGAAATCGTGCGCCCGCAGTGAGCGACTTTTTCTTTATTCTACATATTATTTTCTTCCCACTTATTCAATCCTCACTTCCTTTATCTACACCACCCCTGGCTGTCTAGATAGGTCTAGAATTACAATTCTGAAACATTCTAGCATTTTAAGACTCTCTAGAATCCTTTATTTCACTGAACCACCTGCGAAGAAGGAGATACCTTTTCTTTGGACACCTGAAGAGAATACTTTTTCTTGGATTACATTACTAAACACAATTGAAGAGAGATTTTGGCTGTCTCCATTCCACATCAGAAAGGAAACACACTTGCTCCTATTCGAAGAAATGTTCTCGTAAAAGGTTTTTCAAAGGGAACACATCTCCCAATGGTTAGAAGTAGAAGAACCTCAGGCCTGAATAAAGCAGGAAATATGTCTCCATCAAAGGAACACAGTAACTCCCTTCCTTTTCTTGAAAAAATAGAGGACATTACCAAAATGTCCAACATAGAGTTTAGAACATTCATGTTGAACAAGTACTATGAGCTGGAACAGAAAAGAGACAATGAACTACAGGAGATGAGAAAGTCCTTCAACGATTATGAAGGAAGAAATGCTGAGGAAGAATAAGACGGAACTATTAGAGGTAAAGTCTGAAATACAGGAAATCAAAAACTCTCTCGAAAGTATTAAAAGTCTATTAGACCATGCTGAAGGTCGAATCTCTGATGTAGAAGATAAAACTTCTGACCTAGAGAAAACCACCAAAAAGATAGAGAAAATAACAAAAAAAATGAAGATAACATACGAGAATTACTAGATTCCATTAGACATCCTAACATCCGAATAATTGGTACCCCAGAAGGTGAAGAAACTAATAAGAGCATGGAAAACCTATCCCATGAAATCTTGGAAGAAAATTTCCCAAGCATAGAGAGGCACTCAAACATCCAGACCCAAGAAATACAAAGGACACCAAATAGAATCAACCCAAGAAGATCTTCCCCAAGGCATATCATAGCCAGACTGGCTAAGACCACAGATAAAGATAAGATACCAAAACTGGCAAGAGAGAAACGACAAGTGACTTACAAAGGTCACCCCATCAGGCTAACACCGGACTTCTCAACGGAAACATTGCAAGCAAGGAAAGAATGGGAAGATGTATTGAAAGTGTTAAGAGAGAAACAATTTCAACCAAGATTATTGTATCCTGCAAGATTATCCTTCATATGGGAAAAAAAGATTAAAATCTTCTCAAACAAAACCTGAAAGAATTTGCCAGCACCAGGCCAGCTCTCCATGAAACCCTGAAGAAAGTACTGTTCCAGGAAAACTAAAGAAGTAACAGCCAGAAACAAAAGAGTAAAAGGCAACTAAGACAATGGCCAACTTAAACATTGCGACAGATTCATTAACATCGATAATAACATTGAATGTTAATGGATTAAACTCTCCAATCAAGAGACACAGACTAGCTGAATGGGTTAAAAAACAAAAACCCTCTATCTGTTGCCTACAGGAAACCCACTTCATGGATAAAGATATACAGAGACTGAAAGTGAAGGGTTGGAAAAAGATTTTCCATGCAAATGGGAACCAAAAAAGAGCTGGAGTCACAATACTAATCTCTGACAAAATAGGCTTTAAAACAAAAACTGTTTGAAGAGACAAAGAAGGGCACTATATTGTAGTAAAAAGATCAATCGATCAAGAAGATATAACACTTATTAATATCTATGCGCCTAACACAGGAGCACCCAAATATGTGAAGGAAAGACTGTTAGATCTAGAAGGGGAGATAGACTGCAACACACTAATTGTTGGAGACTTCAACACTGCACTATCCTCCCTGGATAGATCATCTAGACAAAAAAATAGGTAAAGAGATAAAAGATCTAAACGATATCATAAATCAAATGGACTTAACAGACATCTATAGAACTTTCCATCCCAAAACCTCGAGATACACTTTTTTCTCGCCGCCACATGGAACATTCTCGAAGACTGACCACATCATTGGGCACAAAGCAAGCCTCTACAGATTGAAAAGCATAGAAACTATACCCAGCATCTTCACCGACCATGATGGAATTAAACTTGAGTTTAATTTCAAGAGAAATCCTCAAAAATACTCAACTACATGGAAACTTAATAACCTACTCCTGAATGACTCCACATGCACTGAAGAAATAAAGATTGAAATCAAAAGGTTCATGGAAGCCAATGACAATGAGGACACAAGTTTCCATAATCTTTGGGACACTGCTAAAGCAGTCATAAGACGGAAGTTCATAGCAATTAGTGCACATAAGAGGAGCATGGAAAGAAGGCAAATGGATCACCTAACATCATGCCTCACAGAATTGGAAAAGCAACAGCAAAAAGATCCAAAAAACTCCAGGAGAAAGGAAATAATAAAGATACGAGCAGAAATAAATGAAATAGAAAATAAACGAACTATACAGAAAATAAATGAAAGTAAAAGCTGGTTCTTTGAAAAGATAAACAAAATTGATACATCACTAGCGAGACTTATTAAGAAGAAGAGAGAAAAGAACCAGGTGAATCAGATCTGCAATGAAGCAGGCAAAATAACAACAGACATAGTAGAAATAAAAAACATTACTAGAGGATACTATGAACATCTGTATGCCAAGAAACAAGATAATTTGGATGAGATGGACAAATTCCTGGACATGTATAATCTACCTAGATTGAGCCAGGAGGATATAGAAAGTCTGAATAGGTCCATAACAAGCCAGGAGATCAAATCAGATATAAATAACCTCCCAACAAAGAAAAGCCCTGGCCCGAATGGATTCACCTCTGAATTCTACAAAACTTTCAAAGAAGAGTTAACCCCCATTCTGCTCAAGTTATTTCTAAATATCCAAAAGGGTGAATCTCTCCCTAATTCATTCTATGAAGCCTCTATCACCCTTATCCTTAAAACAGATAAGGACAGGACAAGGAAGGAAAACTATAGACCAATAGCCCTGATGAATATAGACGCGAAGATTCTCAACAAGGTACTAGCAAATCGTACACAACAACTTATAGAAAAGATTATACATCATGATCAGGTAGGCTTTATCCCAGGAATGTAAGGTTGGTTCAACATACGCAAAACCATAAATGTAATACACCATATTAATAGGAAGAAAGATAAAAACCATATGGTCATATCAATTGATGCAGAAAAAGCATTTGATAAGATACAACATCCCTTCATGATCAAGACTCTCAGCAAAATCGGCATAGAAGGGTCATTTCTCAACACAATAAAAGCTATCTATGAAAAACCTATAGCGAACATCATCCTCAATGGAGAAAAGCTGAAAGCTTTTCCACTAAAAACTGGTACAAGACAAGGATATCCACTTTCTCCACTCCTCTTCAATATAGTACTAGAAGTCTTGGCCATTGCAATCAGAAAAGAGGAAAAAATAAAAGGCATTCAAATAGGAAAAGAAGAGGTGAAACTCTCTCTATTTGCAGATGACATGATTGTATACATAGAAGACCCAATGGTTTCCATAAAAAAATTTCTGGAAGTAATACATGAATACAGTAACGTTGCAGGATACAAAATTAATATCCTGAAATCTATAGCATTTCTGTACACGAACAACATGCAGACTGAGATAAAACTGAATAAAGTTGTTCCATTTACCATAGCCACAAAAAGTATAAGGTACTTAGGGATAAATCTAACTAAAGAAGTTAAAGACCTCCACAAGGAAAACTATGAGAAGATAAAAAAAAGAAATTGAAAATGACACAAAAAAGTGGAAGGACATCCCATGTTCCTGGATTGGAAGAATTAATATAATCAAAATGGCAATTTTACCCAAATTAATCTATCTATTTAATGCAATGCCAATCAAAGTACCAGACACATTCTTCACAGATTTAGGAAAGACAATCATAAAGTTTGTCTGGAATCATAAAAGACCCCGTATTGCCAAAGCAGTTCTGCACAACAAGAGTGGAGTGGTCGGCATCTCACTCCCTGACCCAAAAATATACTACAAAGCTGTGGTAATCAAAACAGCATGGTACTGGCACAGAAACAGACAGGTGGACCAATGGAACAGAATAGAGTCCCCAGAAATGAATGCTCAAACATACAGCCAACTGATTTTTGACAAGGGGTACCAGTCAATTCAGTGGGAAAAGGAAAACCTCTTCAGCAAATGGTGCTGGCAAAACTGGATCTCCACTTGCAGAAAGATGAATCTGAACCCCTACCTCTCACCTCTGACAAAAATAAAGTCAAGGTGGATCAAAGATCTAAATCTAAGACCTCAAACTATAAAACTGCTCCTGGAAAACACCGGGGAAAATCTGGGAGACATTGGGGTAGGGAAAAACTTCTTAAATAAGACTCCCAATGCACAGTCTATAATCCCTAAAATAGACAAGTGGGATTACATCAGACTAAGAAGTTTCTGCATGGCAAAAGACACAGTGATTAGTGTGAACAGTCAGCCCTCAGAATGGGAAAATATTTTTGTAAACTATGCATCAGACAAGGGACTGATAACCAGAATTCACAAGGAACTCAAGCAGCTGTTCCGGAAAAAGTCAATCAATTCTATTAAAAGATGGGAGAATGAGTTGGAAAAACCACTTTCTAAAGATGACATACGAATAGCTAAAAGGCATATGAAAAAATGTTCAACATCCCTCACTGTAAGAGAAATGCAGATCAAAACAACAATGAGATATCACCTAACCCCAGTCAGAATGTCTAAGATTAAAAAAACAAAAAATGGTAAGTGCTGGAGGGGATGTGGTGAAAAGGGAACTCTCTTACACTGCTGGTGGGATTGTAAATTGGTCCAACCACTGTGGAGAACAATTTGGAGATTCCTCCAAAATCTACAAATAGAACTACCATATGATCCAGCAATACCACTCCTTGGTATCTACCCGAAGGACAGAAGAATACTTAATTGAAAAAGTGCTTGCACATCAATGTTTATTGCGGCACTTTTCACGATTGCTAAGTCATGGAAAGAACCTAAATGCCCACGAACTGATGAATGGTTAGAAAAACTGTGGCACATAAACTCAATGGAATACTAGTCATCCATAAAAAACAATAAAACCCTGGCTTTTGAAAGGAAGTGGATGAATATGGAAGACCTACTGCTGAGTGAAGCAAGCCATGCTATGAAGGAGAGGCATTGTATGTCCCCACTTAATATATAATATACCGAGTGTCTGCACTCCAAATATATATATATATATATATATATATATATATATATATATTTGAAACCATACTGCTTCTGTTGTTATAGAGTTATAAAATTATACAAAATTATAAGACATATTTTGAACATTATCTGTAAAATTCAGTATTTTGAAATTTTGAAAGTTGTTTGTAAACTGTCAAGAATTACTCCATTTATGGAGTATGAGCTAAAATTTTTTGCTATGTAAAGTAAATGTTTGTGGAAAAATGTAAAAATAAATAAATGAAAAAAAAAAAAAAGCTAACAGACTAGGTGGGAACCTAGCAAGGCCTGTTTGTTCAAGTTCATGGCCTATGTGGATTCCTTCCTCCTGGGTATGGGGCAGGACCCTTCTGTAATGAGGATCTTAAATCTAGGGGAATGTTGGAGTCTCTCTGACCTACCCTGGAGTGAAGGAGAAGGTCATTGTGTCTTTCACTTTTCTCTCCCTAATGTTGTTCTGAAGCTACTTTGGGAACCAAGGACAAAAGGTCAAATACTTAAGAGTCAGGAATCCTGGATGAAAACCAAAACATACATACATATATATAAACACACACACAAAATCATATCACGCCCTGTCTAAAACACACACTACGTATGCACACACACACTTACTATAAAATAGTACGCCACCAGCAGCAGCCTTCTATACATCATATTTATTGCATCTGTTGATTGCATCACTTTCTCTCCTGCTTGATTTAATTTCATGTGGTTTTGTTCAGCATGGTCTTTCCAGTGGGACAAGATATGCTGGTTCATCCAGAAAAAAATCTGAGCAAACAGGCCTTTCCAAGTACCCTCCCACTCCATTTTTTACATTAGATGACCTGATCTTTTGTAGGCCTAGACTAAAATGTGTGCTTTTTCTTAGTTTTAACAAAACAGTTTAAGAAATATTAAAAAAAAAAAACTTTAACAGAACAATCTTATAAAAACATAAAAAAAAATTTTGTACAGCTGTACGATGTGTGTTTTAAGCTAAGTGTTACTACAAAAGTCAAAAAGTTTTAACAAATTTAACAGGTTTATAAAGTAAAAAAGGTTACAGCAAACTAAAGTGAATGTTACTAAAATACTTTTTGTTAGAGAGATTTTTGCTATAGGGTGCGTGCACTCGCCAGAGAAACAGAGACAGAAAGCGTGAAATCAGCCTACGGAGGGGATGGCTACACCACAATCTCTTCTCCATTCTCCTCTTGGGAACTTGGGCACACAAGCACACACACCCAGTCTGAGTTTCAAGCCTCCAGATCCGGGACTTGAACAGTGGTCAGCTATGTGGGAGTCCAGCAACATAACCATTATGCCATCTGCTGGTCCCTAAGAAAAATAGTTTTTATAAATTGAGTGTATCCTACCTGCATAGTGTTTATAAAGTCTACAGGGATGTCCTAGGCCTTCACTTCCACTCACCATTCACTCACTGACTTACCAGAGCAACTGTGTTACCACAGCCTATAGTACTCAGTATAGTAACATACTATACAGGATTGGAGCCCAAGGGCAATAGGTAACACCATACAGCCCAGGTGTGTAGTAGTTCTACCATCTAGGTCTGTGTAAGCACACTCTATAATATTAAAAAATGCTGAAATCATCTAAGCACATGTTCTGGGACCTATCCTGTCATCTTGAAGCAATGCCTAACTGATTCTAAGTTAGCAGTCAACATCAGGACCCATCAACCTACTCCCACAGAGAAGTCCTAGGGAACTAGGCCGGGTTCTGCCCTGGATGAGGGCCGATGGTAGCTGTTTGGACCCGAAACCAATGGTATTACCTGGCCTACCTGACCTTGCGACTGATACTGACCCATCACTCTCACTTTTCTGGCTCAGAATTTCCAGACAGTTCTAAGGATTACACAAAACAGTGGGGCAGTTAGATGGACAGCCAGGTGATTTGGGGCAACCACTCTTAAGCAGCTCCTCCAGCTTGGGCTTCTCAGGCCGAGCCTGATTCGTTGATTCACTGTTCGTCCCACCCAGGCATTCCCCAGCCTCAACTCCCCATCCTCCAGAAATGCCCATTCTCTTAGTTTCCCAATGTCAAAAACCTTTCTTTGGAGTACCCCTAAAAAGAACACAACGCTCCGGGTGCATTCATTAGCCTTCCTGAGGTCCCAGAACAATGAATCTCATCCAGAGCCCAGAGCAATGAGCCAAAAGACCCGATGCATTTCCAGCTTGCTGAGAGTTTTCCCCGAACCAAAATCACAGAAGTGTCGCTTTCCCCCCTGGGGGCCGATTTCTCTTTCTGGCCAGCCCACGCGCCCTATAGCGAAAATCTCTCACACACACACACACACACACAATTATCTCTCTCTCTCTCTCTCTCTCTCTCTCTCTCTCTCTCTTTCTCTCGAAACCAGCACCTAGGGGTTGGCAGTAGTTAGAAGTTCCTCGCTTATCCTATTCCTGAATAACGCGCGATAGTGATGTCTGCTAACAATTATAGGCCCAGAGTACTTAATGTGAAATGTATTCTTCAGTGTCCATTTAGATAACTTGATTGGTCTTTTGCATAAATCTAGAGTTAATAGTCCTTGGAAGGCAACGGAGGGACCTCTTAAATGGCCTCGGAAGAGACATTATTTTACAGAACTACGTGCCATTACAATATCTAATTACAGAACGGCAAAACTTTAAATGAATCTAGGCCTCCGCCGAAAGCCGGAAAACGGATCCCAGGAGCGCCAAGCGCTCGCCAGCCAGGCTCCAGCCCGCGCCACCAGCCCTCCTCCTCCGACGGGGACCCCGCCAGCCCCCGGCGTCCCTGCCCCAGCGGAGAGGCGGGTTGCAGGCCGCAAGCCGCGGCTCACCTCCGGTACTCCAGGTACTCGTCCACCGCCGCGGCGCCGCCGGGAGGCAACGACAGCCGCTCCATGGCCCGCGGGGAAGCAAAACGAATCCCGGCCGCGCGCCTCTAGCCCGCCCAGCGCGCGTGCAGAAGCCCGAGGAGGCCGAGCCGGCCCCGCCCCGGAACGCCTCCGGATTGGCCCCGCCCGGAACAACAGGTGTGGGACGCGCGGTGACGGCGCAGGGCGCGCGCGCTGCTAGCTGGCGCAGCACGCGAGGGCACCGGAGCCTGTGTGTCCGCCCGCGCAGCCCGGAGCCCAGAACCCGGTGCGTGTTTGCCTCTGTCCACAAGCCTTGCCCCTATCGCCTCTAGGGCCCTTCCCCTGGGCTGGCAGGCCTCCATGCAGGAAATAGCTTATTTCTGTACACAGCTCTTTCCATGGAACTCATCTCTTGACATGTAAGTGGTTTGGGGAATGTTCAGGTTATCTCGATGCCCGCATCCTCATAATTGACAGCTGTGTTTTCAGTATTTGTGTTTTTAAAAACTGTGGTATAAAATTAATAGTCCTGAGACCAGCAGATGGCGTGATGGTTACATCGGTGGACTCCCACGTAGGAGCGTGATTCCATTCCCAACCCGCAGGCCTCAAACTCACGCCTGGCTGGCGTATTTGCCCAAGATCCCGAGGGGAGATTGAGAGGAGATTGGAGAAGGGATTGCGCTGTGGCCATCCTCCCAAAGGGGTGATTTCTCACTTTCTATCTGTCTCTGTCTCATTGGTGAGCTCACGCTCCCTATAGAAAAACTCTCTCTAAAAATTTTTTTAAAAATAAAGTTGAATTGCCATGTGATTGGTAATTTGGCCATAATTTGGTTTAGCAACCTGGAAAAGGAATAGGAAATCCATCATTTCTCAGGAGTCATGAACAATACCAGGTGTTGCCTTCGGTACCCTCTATAAATTGGGAGGGAGAGTCAGTACACAGTAAGAAAAATTATTTGTTGAACTTTAATGCTTGGTTTTAAGAGAACTGACCTACATATTTCAGGTCCAAAAGCAAAATATGGATTATGTAGACAAATGATTTGGGCACTCCTTCCCCTTTCAAGTGCTCTTTTCCTCTTTCTAAAGTTACTCTCCTGTTCTGGGCTTTTTCCCATTTTGACTTCTTCTCTACTTACTTATTTTTTTTCTTTCCTGTCTTTCTCTATTCATGATAGAGCAAGAGAGAGAGAGAAATGCACTCTCCATGGATCTGATCACTGCAATCCCCTTCCTCCAGTCCTCCAACTGGGCGCATCTTGGGCAGTCCTGTGTGTTCCATGCATGTTTCAGGCAAACCAGGCCAGGGATCCCAACCACAGTTACCATGCAGGATCCAGTTTCCCTTAGCACTATCATTGTGTAGCTGATCCATCTTTTTTTTTTTTTTTTTTAAGTTTATTGATTTATTTCTTCCATGAGAGAAGCAGGCACCCCTAAAAGAGTCTTCACACTATGATTCACCCCTGACCTCAGCTAGCCTGTATCATGGGCATGCACATGCTAGGTGTGTATACAGAGAAACCGCAGAACTCAATCCCAAGGCATTCACATGTGGGTCATTTGACATCACAGAGCCTTGCATTATGCTTGTACCACTCTGGCCCCTCCTCTCTACGTTTTATTTAACACGTCCCACTGAGGTATTTTAAATTAGTCATTAACTGGGACCAGCAGTTAGCGTAATGGCTATGTCGCTGGACTCCCATGTAGTTGACTGCGGTTCAAGTCCCGGAACCGGTGGCTTAAACTCACGCCGGGCATGTGTACATGTGTGCTCATGATCCCGGGAGGAGAAGGGATTGCGGAGTGGCCATCCACCCCCCCCCCGGGGGGGGGAGGCAGTGATTTCTTGCTTTCTGTCTCTCTGTCTCTCTGTCAAGCGCACGTGCCCTATAACAAAAACCTCTCCAAAAAAAAAAAAGGAAGAAGAATCAGTCATTAACTAATAAGCTTTGAAGCCTCATGCATATTTGCATTTTATAGGTACCTTTGAAAGTTAAAAAGCATTTGCAGTCAGATAAATAAAACCAAGTTCCTAATTTTGGGGAGGGATGCCTTCTCAGTACTCTCTCCAGTCACCACTGGTTTGCTGCTGCCGGTTTTACCTCTTTCTTTCTTTCTTATTTTTTTTTTCTGAAACATTTTTTAATTAATTTACATTCATTCCCTAAGCATCGTCACAGCATACAAAATGTGATTTCCCATCCAGAAGATACTGCATAGTGGCTTAATCATGCATGTTATCAATAATTTTCCATTTCTAGTTTCATATGTGTGTATATATATATATATATGTGTGTGTGTGTGTGTGTGTATGTGTATGTATATTTTTTTATCCCTATTTCTGACCCTCTGCCCTTTCACACCCTCCTCCCACACTATCTCTGATGTCTACAGTTGTTTTCCACTCCTTTTCCCCCACATTTTATTGATCACATAATTTCTTATATAATTTAACTACTTTCAATAACAAGTTCAGCTGATAATTTCAAGAAAAGCAGTTTTAATTTTAATAAATCAAAGACTCTTTCTGAGTGCTTAGCCCTGCTTTTAAACAGTAACTAAACTAACAAAGTTGAATAGCAGGAAATACGAGGTCATGTGAGCTTATGGAAAAGTGGCAGGGGACTGTCTATGTAGGTAAATACAACTTAACAAATCTAGAGGGAAATAATTAAGATAGTGCAATTATGTACTCTTCCAAGAAGACACTGAAGGAGTAAAGTCTTCTGACCAATGAATGTAAAAATACTGGCATGACACCAGTACTGAATAAACCAAAAAATGTTATCCTTGCTATACGTAAAACTGACACCTTTGCTAATTAGAATACTGTATGTGGTTCTGACTTCTACTTTAATAAAAAGATGCCATAAACTATAATTTCCTCCCAAAATGTAGCTAAATTGATGTAGGAAGGATGAATAGGGGAACATGAAACTTGCCCAGGCATGTGTTAGACATTTTCTTTATTTGATGCTCATAAAACCATGAAGTAGGGACCAGCAGATGGTGTAATGGTTATGTCACTGGACGCCCACATAGGCAACCACGGTTCAAGTCCTGGACCTGGCAGCTTTAAACACACCAAGCACGTATGTGTGCGTGCCCAAGATCCTGAGAGAAGAATGGAAGGAGAAGGGATTGTGATGTGGACATCCCCCCTGGGGGGTGATTTTTGTTTGTTTGTTTTGTTTTGTTTTTATTGAGAGGTTTTCGCTATAGGGCGCGTGCGCTCGCCAGACAGACAGAGAGAGAGACATAGAGACAGAAAGCGAGAAATCACCCCCCAGGGGGGATGGTCCGCCGCAATCCCTTCTCCTCCATTCTCCTCTCGGGATCTTGGGCATGCACGCACACGTGCCTGGCATGAGTTTTAAGCCACCGGGTCTGGGACGCGAACCGTGGTCGACTACGTGGGAGTCCAGCGACATAGACATTACGCTAACTGCTGGTTCCCCTGGGGGGTGATTTCTTGGTGTCTCTCTATGATGTGTGCATGTGCCCTATGGCAAAAAAATCTCTCTCTAAAATTAAATAAATAAAAATAAAACTATGAAATAGAGATTACCAGAATTTTGCAGTGATGTGTAAGTTAGAAATTCTTTCCTCTGCAAATAATGAAGTCCAACTAAAAGTGACTTAATTAAACTTAAAGTTTTTTTTTTATTATTATTATTATTTTAAGAAAGTACAGAGGGGGCCAGCAAGTGATGTGGAGGTTAAGGTGGCTGGATCCCAAATAGGCAGTTCGAGTCTGGGGCCTAGCAGCTTGAAAAACATGCTAAGTACAAGTATGTGCTTTCCCAAAACCCTGAGAGGAGAATCAAAGAGAAGGGACTGCAGTGTAGTTATGCCCCCCCAGAGTGAGGTTATTTCTCATTTTGCCCTCTTTCTTTATCCATTGAATACACACTCTATCGCTAAAGAAGGAAAGAAAGTAAGAAACAAACAGGGGTAGGCAATTGCTGATATTGATTCAAAGCATTTTCCCCATGATTACAAAACCTGTCACAGTCCAGAATTTACATCCAAATTCTAGGAAGGGAAAAAGAGAGCCACTAACATCAGCTAATCATTTTATCAAGTAAGGAACAGTTTTTCTAGAAACTCCCTTGCAAAAGATTTTTATTTATGAGCTATTCACCTGGACACCTTGAGGTATAAAGAAGGTTTGAAAAGCAGATATGTACTTAAGTTTTCAGGCTCTATGATGGAGGTCAAGGAAAGGGTTAGAAATGTGTGTTGGGGAGCCAGCTCTCTGGCCTGATTGTTAAGGCAGCTGGTTCCCTCACAGCCAACCACACAACTCAAGTCCCAAACATGATGGCTTGAAAAACACACTGCAGGGACCAGCAGTTAGCGTAATGGCTATGTCGCTGGACTCCCATGTAGTCGACCACGGTTCGCGTCCCAGACCCGGTGGCTTAAACTCACACCGAGCGCGTGTGCTTGCGTGCCCAAAATCCTGAGAGGAAAACGGAGGAGAAGGGATTGCAGTGTGGCCATCCCCCCCAGGGGGTGATTTCTCGCTTTCTGTCTCTCTGTCTCTGTCTGTCTGGCAAGCACACGTGCCCTATAGCAAAACTCGCCAAAAAAAAAAAAAAAAGAAAAACACACTGCATTCACATGTGTGTGTTCATGCCCTAAATCCTGACAGTATGTTAAGAAATGGAGAGTGGGACCAGCAGTTAGCGTAATGGCTATGTCGCTGGACTCCCACGTACTCGACCGCGGTTCGCGTCCCGGACCCGGTGGCTTAAAACTCACACCGGGCGCATGTGTGTGCGTGCCCAAGATCCCAAGAGGAGAATGGAGGAGAAGGGATTGCGGCGTGGCCATCCCCTCTGGGGGGTGATTTCTCGCTTTCTGTCTCTCTGTCTGTCTCTGTCTGTCTGGCAAGTGCACGCGCCCTATAGCAAAAACCTCTCCCAAAAAAAGAAAAAAGAAAAAAAAAAAAAGAAATGGCGAGTAAGGGCTCCTCTCCCTCTCTCTCTCTGGTAAGCTTATGTGCTAACAATCCATTAATTAATTTTTTTTAAAATAATAAACGTGTATTGGGTTAAAAATGTACTCAGTTAGCCAGTTCACAGAGTCTGCAATGGCTTACCCTTGAACTGCTTAAATCCACACACACCCTTCTTTCCATACTGACATTTTACATTGAATGCATTCATTAGACCCCCTAAGGAAGGCATCCCCAAAAGTTCAGCCAGCTACTACATCCAACTTGAAGTTTAGAGTCTCTGCAGTCTTCTCTATCAGTTATTATTAATGATTTAGCAGTTGATAGCTATGGGAAAGGAAAAGTGTTTACCACTCTTCATCATCAAACTCAGTATTACTGTGAAAGGAATAGAACAGGATAATTGTAATAAAACCTCTCATTTCTAAAAGATGAGAAAGGGAAATATACAGACCACACCAAATGGTCCATGACACATACTAAATCCTACTGGGCAGAAATAGTAATGACTCCAACTTGGCAACAGTGGAGAACATTTCTTGCACAATCAGATGAGGCAGTTTCTGATAGAAATTCTTGGTAGAATCCACCTTAGCCATCATCTCCCAGCTTCTAGTGTACCTCTTTGGAAGATGTTCTTATCCTGAAACCACCACTGGCCTCATTTTATGTGTGCACTAGGGAAAATGACATTTCTGGGAGAAATGCACAACTTTCACACCCCACTCCCAGTTGATGCAAGTGCAGGATTCAGGTGGCAGTAAACAATCAAAAGTCACAAGCTTTTCCAGGTTTGAGATTTTGAAGGGCAATGGTTTCCTCATTTTTTTTTTTTTAAGTTTGCTGTACCGCACATGTGCTCGCTGGAGAGACAGAAAGAGGAAAAATGAGCAATCATCCCCCCAGGGGAGATAACTATGTGGCAATCCCTTCTCCATTCTCCTCTCAGGATTTTGGGTGCACACACACACGCACCTGGCATGATTTTCAACCCACTGGGTCTGGGACTTAAACCACAAAGTCAGCCATGTGGGATCCAGTCATTTTTTACCTCCATGCCACCTCCTGGCCCAAGTTTCCTCAATTTGTTTTTGTTTGTTTGTTTGTTTTTTTACCACAAGGTGCTTGTGTTCATCAGAAAGAGAGGCAAAGTGAGAAATCACCATCCCCCCACGGGGGATGGCCATGCTGCAATCTCTTCTTTTCTGTTCTCCTCCTGGCATCATGGGCACACACACACAGGCCTGGTGTGATTTTCAGGTCACCAAGTCCAGGACTCAAATCACTGTCGACCCTGAAAAGCCAACACTGCTGGGCCATTTCCTCAAATTTTTAGCATGCTTTCTTTTTCCTTTCAATCAATAGCAAATATAAGTGACACAAACACCTATTTAGACAAAATCAATTTTTCTAATGTTTATTTGAACTCTTCTATACATATGAAGTGCAAATATAACATATGTGTTGTATTTTTGTTAAAGAATTATTTTATTTGATTTTATTTATTTTATTTATTTTAATTTGACCAGAGAGGGACAGAGTGAGAGAGGGAAAGTGAGAAAGCAAGCTACCTGGTCGGAGACTCAAACTTCAGTCAGCCATGTTGGGAGTCCAGTGCCCTCAACCGCCACGCCACCTGCCAGCCCCATGCATTGTTTCATTTTTTAGTAATAAAAAGAACATTCAAGTACTTACCATCCTACTTAAGAAGTTGTCCAGTGCCAGTATTTTTTGGTAATCTTTCTTTTTTACAGAACATTTATCCCTAAATTATGATTAATCTTGCATACTTTTGAATCTCATAAGATTTGCTCCTTTAAAATTGCTTTTAAAATCATCTTTGGGGACCAGCAGTTAACGTAATGGCTATGTCACTGGACTCCCATGTAGTTGACCGCAGTTCGAGTTCCGGACCCAGTGGCTTAAAACTCACACTGGGCGCTTGTAGTACGTGCCCAAGATCCCGAGAGGAGAATGAAGGAGAAGGGATTGCAGCATGACCACCCCCCCGGGGGGTGATTTCTCGCTTTCTGTCTCTCTGTCTGTCTCTGTCTTTCTGGCGAGCACACACGCCCTATAGCAAAAACCTCTCAAAAAAAAATTATAATAAAATAAAATCATCTTTGTGTTTTTAAGATACATCAACATTGATAACTTGTTCATTTTTTTAATAGTAATGAAGCAATTACGGTAGTACTCTCTTATCTAAGAAAATTATATTTCAAGATCTCTGTTGGATGCCTGAAATCACTGACAGTACTGAACCCCATATGTACTATGTTTTTCCTATTTACACCTGTCATAAAGTCTGATTTATCAATTAGGCACAGTAAAATATTAACAATAATAACTAACAATAGTTGTAACAATATACTGTAATAAAATCTATATAATATGATCTCTCTTTCCAGCACATGGTCTAGTCGTTAAAGGAGCAGGATTCCACATGGTCAACTGCACCATTAGAGTCTCAGGTCCAGCATCTTTTTTTTTTTTTTTTTTGAGAGGTTTTTTGCTTTTGTGTTTTGTTTTGTTTTGTTTTGTTTTTTTGCTATAGGGCATGTGCACTCGCCAGACAGACAGACAGAGACAGTGAGACAGAAAGCGAGAAATCACCCCCCAGGGGGGATGGCCACACCGCAATCCCTTCTCCTCCATTCTCCTCTCGGGATCTTGGGCATGCACGCACACGCACCCAGCGTGAGATTTAAGCCACCGGGTCCGGGACTTGAACCACGGTTGACTACGTGTGAGTCCAGTGACATAGCCATTACACTAACTGCTGGTCCCAGGTCCAGCATCTTGAAAGACATGCCTGGCTTATGTGCATGCATGCTCCAAATCCTGAAAGAGGACAGATGAAGGAGAAGGAACTGCAGCGTGACCATTCTGCATGGGGGTTGAGAGGTGCTTTCTCTGCATCCCTCTCTCTCCAGTGAGCATACACGCCTTCTGGCAAGATTAAAAAAGAAAAAAGATTTACTTATTCATTCTACTGTTACAGACATTTGGATTGCTTCCAGTTTTTTGTTATAAATATTACTCTGATGAATATCCAATGCACATCTCTCATGATGCAAGTGTTTCTCTAGGGATGCTTAAAACAACTTTACGGTGGGGGCCAGTGGATGGTGTAGTGACTAAGGTGCTGGTCTCCCACATGGCTGACAGTGATTTGAGTCCCCAGCCCAACAACTTGAAACTCACACCGGGTGTGTGTGCATGCATGCCTGAAATCCCAAGAGGAGAATGGAGAAAGGAAGTACAGTGTAGCCATCCCTCCAGGGGTGGGGGGTGATTTCTCACTTTCTCTCTTTCTGTTATCTCCGATGAGCACATGTGCCCATAGCAAAAATTATTCTCAAAAAAAAGCACTTTATGGTATGTAAATCATACTTCAAAAAGGCTGTTAAAAATTACAGCTTTTTAAAAGATCTCTCTAGTACAATGGTTCTCAGTCTTCAGTGTCCATTAAAATCACCTGCAGGGCTTATTAAAGCAGTTTGTTGACCCCATCCCCAGAGTTCCAGGTTTAGAAAGGAAGGTGGAGCTGAGAATTTTATTTCTAAAGTCTATTCTGCTAGTGTGGAAACTCTTTCTGGGTATATATGTAAGTGTAGCATTGCTGAGTCGAACGATACATGCACACTCTACATTCTACATAATGCCACTTTAGCAATTGTTTTCCAAAATGATTGTGCTCTGGAAAACACAATTTTTGTAATGTTCCATATAAAACTATTGCTTTATATCCTCACCATTTGAAATTGTCAGATTTTTTTTTATCATGTTTACCAATTTTTATGGTTTGGATAATGGTTGAACTCCAAAGATTTTATATTTTTTAATATGAATGTCTTCTAGAAATTCATGATGGGACTTGATTGTATTATAATGGTGTTTGGTGAAAGCTTAATTCCTTTAAAGTATCCCGAAGTGTGATAATGTCATTAGAACAGGGACCCTACGACTGACTCTTCATGGATATGTATATGCAATGGGAATGAGATCTCATACACAGAAACTTATGGACAGCTTCTCTGCTCAGAACCTTACCCTTTGCCATGTTGTATTCTCACCAGAAGGCTGGCCCTCCGAACTGTGAACTGAATAAACCTATACATCTTTATAAAATCACAGTCTCAGGTATTTCTTACAGCAATACAAAAATGGACTAATACAGCAACACTGTTTTTGTTTGTTTGTTTGTTTGTTTGTTTTTGTGGAGAGGTTTTTGCCATAGGGCGCATGCGCTCACCAGACAGAGAGAGACAGAGAGACAGAAAGCGAGAAATCACCCCCCAGAGGGGGTGGCCATGCCACTATCCCTTCTCCTCCATTCTCCTCTCGGGATCTTGGGCACGCACACACACGAGCCCGGTGTAAGTTGTAAGCCACCGGGTCCGGGACGCAAACCGCGGTCGACTATGTGGGAGTCCAGCGACATAGCCATTACGCCAACTGCTGGTCCCAACACTATGGTTTTAATATGGTATCTCCCTGATAGCTAATGACGTTGAGCTCCTTTTCATTTTTATTGACCATTCCTACGTTCTCTTCCATGAAATGCCCATTCACAAATTTCTTCCTTTTAATTATCTTACTCATTTATAGGAATTCTTGCATATTCTGTACACTACTCTTTTGTTATCTATATATGCTAAGATATCATCTCCAGATGGTGGTATAAGTGAACAAAAATTTTTTAGTGTTGGGTCAGCAGATGGCATTGAGGTGGCTGAATCCCACATGGCCAACAGCCCAGTTCCAGTCCCAGATCTGGCAGCTTGAAAGACATGCTGGACATGTGTACATGTGTACCCGAAATCCCGAGAGAAGAATGGAGGAGAAGGGACTGCAGAATGGTCATCCCCCCTGGAGGGTACTTTTTCACTTTCCCTCTCTCACTGTCTATCTCTGTCTCTGGCAAGTGCACATGCCCTACAGCAAAATAAGTATCCATCTTTTTATAGTTCGTGGCTTTTGTGTCCTCATTCTATTTCATTTTTTAAAATTATTTTATTTAACTTTATTTATCCATTTATTTACTTATTTATTTAAATATAACCAGAGAGGGAGAGAGTGGGAAAGAAAGAAAGAGAGAAAGTGAGACAACAAGGTCCAGGACTCTAACAACAGTCAGCCATGTGGGAATCCAGCACCCTTAACCACCATGCCCCTGACAGTCCCGTGTGTCCTCTTTCAAAAATAATTTTCTAACCAAAGGTCATAAATATAATCTTTTTTTTTGGACTCAAACCACAGTTGGTCATGTGGGAGTCCAGTGCCTTAACCACCATGCCACCTGCTGGCCCATATAATCTTATATATTGTTTTCTAAAAAGCTTACATTTATAATGCTAACAGGGACCAACAGTTAGCGTAATGGCTATGTCGCTGGACTCCTATGTAGTCGACCGTGGTTCACATTCCCGGACCCGGTGGCTTAAAACTCACACCAGGCGCATGTGCGTGCGTGCCCAAGATCCCGAGAGGAGACTGGAGGAGAAGGGATTGTGGCGTGGCCATCCCCCTGGGGGGGTGATTTCTCGCTTTCTATCTCTCTGTCTGTCTGGCGAGCACACGCGCCCTATTGCAAAAACCTCTCAAAAAAAAAAAAAAAAAAAAAAAACTATAATGCTAACAGTCCCAGAACTTGACATTTGTAGGTTAAGTTCCCAATTTTGTTATTTTCATTATGAATTCCCAATTGTCCCACACCATTTGTTGAGAACTTTTCATTTTCTACTAATATGTTGAATATACCAATGTGTGTAGATTTCAATATGGACTTCTGATTAAGTTTCATAGTCTATTTGTCTACACTTTACCAAAAAAATCCTGTGTTATAGTTTCAAAATTAATACTAAGACATGGTAGAATAAATATCACAAAGTTTCTTTTCAAGATTGTCTTAATGAATTTGGTTTGTTTGTACTTCCATCTAAATGTTAGAATTGGTCTGTCAATGGGACCAGTAGATGGCATAATGGTTATGTCACTAGACTCCCACGTGGCTGACCACAGTTCAAATTCCAGACCCAGTAGCTTGAAACTTATACCAGGCGCATATGTGTGCATGTGTACCCAAAATGCCAAAAGAACAGGGAACCAGCAGTTAGCGTAATGGCTATGTCGCTGGACTCCCACATAGTCGACCGCGGTTCGCGTCCCGGACCCGGTAGCTTAAAACTCACGCCGGGCGCGTGTGCGTGCGTGCCCAAGATCCCAAGAGGAGAATGGAGGAGAAGGGATTGTGGCGTGGCCATCCCCTCTGGGGGGTGATTTCTCACTTTCTGTCTCTCTGTCTGTCTCTGTCTGTCTGGTGAGCGGACGCGCCCTATAGCAAAAACCTCTCCCAAAAAAAAGAAAAAAAAAATGGTACCCATGACTCAGTTTCAACAATTATCAATATTTGCCATTCTTATTTTATCTATTCACCTCCTAATACTTTTTTAAGTTTTTTATCATTATCTTTTTATCCATAGTTTAGCATGTATCTCTAACATATCACAAATTTTTAAAAATTCACAATGCTATTATCACACCTACCAAATTAAACAGTAGTATCTCAATATCATCTAATATCCAGTCCTTATTCGAATTTCCCTGTTTTTGTTCAAATTCAAATTTAGAAACATCTTACTACATTTGGTCTACTATGTACTTCACTTAAAACAAGTTTTGCTTTCGTGCTGCCCCAAAAGCATAGCTTCTGCCTCTCGGCCAAGGATTCCTCGTTGCCCTGACCCTGAAGCCAATGTCATCGGGGCTGTAGATTCCCATCAGGGCTATGGGAGAAGATGCTGTATAGTTAGAAAACAGTTCAACCCTGGCTTCCCCAGCCCTACCTTCCATCTCTGGATTCTTGACTTTTCTTAAATTGTTGCCAGCATTGTTTATTATATAGTAACAGAAATTACTGGTAATTTTCTTAGCTGTTAAAATGATATTGTGATTATGTAGGAAAATATTCTAATTCTTAGAACTTAGGATGTATGCTGAAATATTTAAAGAACAAGTGTCATGATGTCAAACAATTTACTTTCAAATGATTTTAACTATTGTTGAATCTAAATGGTGAGTATAAGGTGTTCAACGTACTATAAACTTCTCTGTGTGTTTGAAATTTTTCATAATATGAGTGAAGAAAACAATGTTGGCATGGTAATTTCTTACATCTTGACAACTCTGAGGCTTTTAAAAAGATCACAGTTGTTTTATATTAGTTGATAATTTTATTGTTTTCAACGGAATTGGCCCAAGTAGATTAAATAGCCTTGTCAGGTTTACTGAAAATAGATTTTCCTTTTTTTTCTATTCTTTCACTTCTTAGATTGAATTTTTATCTCAGTAGTTTTCATCATTTATATTTGTCCAATATATACATTTAAAGCTATAAATTTTCTTCTAATTATTGCTTAAATTGTATATCAAATTTTGTTATACAGTACTTTCACTCCAAACATTTCTGACATCTACTTTTTTTTTTAGTATATTTCCTTCTTTCATGAGCTAGAGACAGAAAGAGGCAGAGAAACTGACCCCCAACAGGGTCTTTATTCCAAGATCCATTCCCAGTCTCAGCCAAGCCGAGGTTCATAAGTTCCCAAGCACCTGGCTTGTTCAGGTCTCCAGATGCAAATCTTGAATCTCACAGAGCATCATATTACCACTGCGCCACCCTCCAGTCCCTTTGTACTTTAACTGACGCTTGTTTTTTATTTTTGTTTTGCTTCGGGTTTTTTTTTTTTTTATGCATGATTTATATAGATATGTTTTGAAATTTTCCAAATATTTATGTTTTAAAACTTGCCTTCGGGGCCAGCAGGTGGCATGGTGGTTAAAGGTGCTGGATTCCCACATGGCTGACCATGGTTTGAGTCCTGGATCTGGCAGTTTTCTTTCTCCCTTTCTGTTTCTCTCTCTCTCTGTCCAAATTAAATAATAATAATAATAACAACAAATCGAATTAAATAAACAAAAAATTCTTAAAAAAAAAAAAAACCTTGCCTTCTTGTTATTGATTTCTAACTTAATTGTACTGTAGTCAGAGAATGCGGCCTGAATGACTCTATCACCTGACATTTGTTGAGATATGCATTATGGCCTAATAGTTGATTTGGGGATATGTTCTATATGTACTTGAAAAAAAGTACATATTTTACAGTTATTTAGGGAAATGTTCTTTACATGTCCATTGTAATAAGCTTGTTAATTATTCAAATCTTCTGTAAGTATTACTGATCCAATTATCGAAAAACGGGGTGTTAAAAGCTTTCAGGTTGATGATTTGGGCCAATTCTCCTGTAGTTACATCAATATTTTTTGAAATTTAATACTGGTGTTTGTTTCTTCATAGCATTTTTGTATATAACTCAAAAAAAAAAAGATACTTCTTAAAAATAACCACTAAACATAACGCCTTAGTATCCTCAAATGTCTAATGTTCAGGACCAGCAGTTGGCATAATGGCTATGTCGCTGGACTCCCATGTAGCTGACCGCGGTTCGAGTCCTAGACCCAGTAACTTAAACTCACGCCAGGCGTGTGTGCGTGTGTGCCCAAGATCCGGAGAGGAGAATGGAGGAGAAGGGATTGCGGCATGGCCATCCCCCCCAGGGGGTGATTTCTCGCTTTCTGTCTCTCTGTCTCTGTCTTTCTGGCAAGTACACACACTCTATAGCAAAAACCTCTCAAAAAAAAAATAAATCTGATGTTCAAATGTTCTCAGCTGTCTTGGATATGTTGTTTTACAATTGGTTTGTTATAAACAGGATCCAAAGCTAGTGTACACATTGCATTTGCACAGATGCTCCTGTTTTGGCTACCTTTTGTGTGTCATTTCAGATCCTCTAGGATCATCCATTCCTTATTTCAGACACTGCCGCACTGGTTAGCTCTGCTTGGCTTCCAGCTAGCTTCACACCAGGGCAACCTAACAGTGCCAGACCTTCAGAGCACATTTCACACCTTTCTCTTCCTGCCCCTGGGGCTCTCTGTTTATAATGTAGGAAACTGCTTAATTGTACATGAGCCACAACCCTGTTGTGGAAGTTAATGCAAGTTAATGCCCTGGAAGCAAACTTTGACGATTAAGGATATGTGAGCCATAGATGTATGTCCCTGTCTCTCACTTCCTTACTCCAGTGTGGCTCCTCACACGGCCCCTACAGGCCTGAACAGTTTCCTGATTCATCACTTATCCTTAGATTGACTCTTCTTTCTTCTCTGCTTTACTTCCTAAATTCTGGGAGTTTTCCCACAAAAAAAATTAGTCACACTTTCAGAGGAACCCAGGATAAGCTAGTGTCCTAGATCTATCTTAACCTGTCAGTTTATCATTCTTTTCCTTTAGATGTTGATTGTTGAGGACACTAGGCCACTTTTTCTGCAGTTTCCCATATTCTGGTTTTCACTAGTGATACTCCTGTGGTTGTGCTTTACCTGCCCTTGATAGTTTCCATGAACTGACAGACCAGAGCCTTGATTAGATTGAGGTTCCGATTTTTTGCAGGAGTTCTTCATGGGTGGAACTGTATATTTCCACCTAGAATACACATAAAAAGTCTTGGTGTCTTGTTTTGTAATGTTAAAAAACTAATCACTGGTGGGGCTGGCAGGTGGTTGGGCACTGGATTCCCACATGGCCAACTGAGTCCCAGACCTGGCAGCTTGCTTTCTCACTTTTTCTCTCTCTTTCTGTCTCTGTCTCTCTCTGGTCAAATTAAAGAAAAAAATAATAAATAAAATAAAGTGAATAACTACTCTTTAAAATAATAATAATAAAAATGTTTTTTTTAAAGAAAATTATTTTAAAAAATTGATCACTGGGTCTAGTTGTTATGGACCTGATCCCTGCTTTTCCCTTTCCTCTTTCCACCTAATTATACTCACGTGTCACTTATCAGTAGGGACACATTCTGAAAAATACATCATTCGATTATTTTTGTTACTGTGTAAGCATCATGGAATATACTTACACAAACTTAAATGGTATAGCCTACTATACACATAGGCTAAATCATAAAGCTTTTTTTTTTTTTTTTTTTTTTTTAGGTTTTTGCCATAGGGGCATGTGTTTGCCAGAGAAAAGTAGAGACAGAACAAATCACCCCCTGGGGGGAGGGTCACACTACAATCCCTTCTTCTCCACTCTCCTCTCAGGTTTTCACTATAGGGCATGTGCACTCACCAGACAGACAGAGACAGAGAGACAGAAAGCGAGAAATCACCCCCCGGGGGGATGGCCATGCTGCAATCCCTTCTCCTCCTTTCTTCTCTCGGGATCTTGGGCACACACGCACACGCGCCCGGCATGAGTTTTAAGCCACCTGGTCCGGGACGCGAACCGCGGTCGACTATGTGGGAGTCCAGCGACATAGCCATTACGCTAACTGCCGGTCCCCACCCAGCATGATTTTTTAAGCCACTGGGTCTGGGACTCAAACCATAGTTAGCCATGTGGGAGTCTAGCACCTTAACCACTATGCCACCTGCTGGACCCAAGTATAGTGCAATTTTTTTTTTTTTTTTTTTTTTTGAGAGAGGTTTTTTTGCTATAGGGCGCGTGCGCTCCCCAGACAGACAGAGAGACAAAAAGCGAGAAATCACCCCCCGGGGGGATGGCCACGCCGCAATCCCTTCTCCTCCATTCTCCTCTCGGGATCTTGGGCATGCACGCACATGCGCCTGGCGTGAGTTTTTAGTCACCGGGTCCGGGACACGAACCGCGGTCGACTATGTGGGAGTCCAGCGACATAGCCATTACGCTAACTGCTGTTCCCGTATAGTGCAATCTTAAGGTACAATCATTATATATGTGTTCTGTCATTGAAACATCATTATACAGCTCACGACTGTACTTCCTCACAGTTTGCTTTCTATATTTTGAATATTAAACTTCAATTTAAATATAAGTATTAAAAACTTGTATTAGGCAATACATTGTTACATTTTTCTGGTGCATTAAACTATATCAATATGAAGTAAATCTACATCTAGTAATTTTTTTGTTTTGCTTTAAAGTCTACTTTATTTGATATTAATAAAATGACTTCATTTTTATCAGATATCTTTCCCCATCCTTTTCTTTTCAACATCAAATAGTAGCCAACAAATATCAAACCCAAAGATGTTTTCCAAACATTTTTCCTACAATTAGAGGTTTGTCATTATTACCCAGTCTGAGTCCTAAGACATACCAGATGATCATTTTACCAGTTTTCTTTCCACTGTTACAGCCAGCCTGGAGAAGTTGCATGTCCTCACTACCTGTAATCCTCACATCTCTACTCAGCCCATTCAATAATTTAGAGTCTTTTACCTTTCACATGGTACTGAGTTCTTGCTGGTTAGGAATGCATTTTACTGAAAATAATAGAAAATTCAGTGTAAGTGACTTAAACAAATGTGGCTGGTTTGGTAACTGAATGTCATGGGTGACGTCTCTGCAGTCTCCTTGGCTTTTCCTTCATTGTCACAAATGGCTGATGCAGCACCAGCTGTCCTTTATCCCATTTTTACCGATCACACTCTTGTCCTCAAGACTCAGCTCAAATTTCCCTTACTTTATAAAGAGGGTAACTGAGCTGGATTTTGGCGCTGGCTTTGACCCAGGCACACTCTACCTTCCTCTAGGTTAGTTTTAGGATCTGGAGCCCTGCAGCACATGCAGCAGCATACTTTAACTTTCTCCATTAAGTCATATCTCTCTAGTTCATCTCTAGCTCATCAGTATCTGAAACTTAGAAGAGGAGCTACCTGAAGCAGCCTACATAAATCCTACTCTGTACTAGATGAATGAACCCTTTTCAGAAACACACCTGGGCTATAGGGCTCACCTTTCCCCTTTCCAACATTACCGAATCTACTTCAACAAACAGGAAGAAGTGAATACTTCATCAGATGACCACCAACGTAAAAACACAAGAAACATGAAAAAAAAAAAAAAAGAACAAGGAAATATCTCTCCCCCAAGCGAACACAATAACCTTTCTCTAACAATAGGACAAAAGAATTCACAGAAATATCTGAAAACAGAATTTTAAATATCCATTGTGACAAAACTCAACAAGATGCAAGAGGAAACTGACAATTCCAAGAGGTGAGAAAAATCATTCCATGACAGGAAGGAGGAATTTCATAAAGAGATAGACACACACACACACACACACACACACACATAAAATCAAACAGAACTCCAGAAAATGAAGAATATAAGAAATTAAAACCTTCCTCAAAAGCATTAATAGTAGATTGGATCATACAGAAGAAAGAATTTCTGACCTTGAAGATAAAGTCTCCAACACGGACCACACCACCAAAAAGAATGGGAAAAAAAGAAAAGATGAGGATAACAATGGGAAAATTCTATTATAGACAAATACACATACAATGGGTATTCCGGAAGGCAAAGAAGCTGATAAAGACATAGAAAACCTCTTTCATTAAATAATGTCTGAAAACGTTCCAGATCTAGACAAAAAAAGAGAAATTCAGACCCAGGAAATTAAATAGAGTCAACATAAGAAGATCCTCTCCACAGCACATCTTAGCCAGATTGATCAAAATGAAAGACAAAGATAAGATTCTAAAAATCGCAACAGAGAAACATCAAGTTACTTTAAAAGGTTATACAATTAGGCTAACATTAGACCTCTCAACTGCAACCATGCAGGCAAGGAAAGAATGGCAAGATATAGTCAAAACACTGAAAGAAAAACAATTTCAAACAAGAATACTATACCCAGCAAGATTATCCTTCAAATGCAAAGAACAAGTAAAATTATTCCCAGATAAACAAAAACAGAAAGAATCTGCCCATAGTAGACAGCTCTTCAAGAAGTACTGAAGGGGGACCAACAGATGGTGTAATGGTTACATGGATAGACACTCGTGTAGTCAACTGCAATTTGAGTCCCAGACCCAGCAGTTTAAAATTCGCACCAAGCACATGCGAAAGCATGCCAGAATCCCAAGAGAATGGAAGACAAGGGACTGAGGTGTGGCCATTCCCCTGGGGTGGGGGGCGGGGGGGATGTCATTTCTTACTTCCTGTTTCTCTCTCTATCTCTATGGCAAGTACACATGCCCTATAGCAAAAATATCTCAAGTAAAAAGAAGTACTGAAAGAATAAACAAGTATTATGCACATGAGAAAAAGAAGGTGAACTAATATATGTGGAGATTTTTTTCAGTGTATTCGTCAGAGTATATACTGAGTAATAAGGTGATTTATAAAAATCAGTAACAGAATTATCGTATCAGGTAGCTACAAGACAGCTTTAATAAGAACTGGCTAATGCCTAAAGAAAAAATCTATGTTGGAGGCTTCACTGGAGGTTACATCCCATTATCACATTAATTTGGAAGATGAAACCCAGGATTTAAAGAAGAAATTAAGTCAAATAAGAATTCAATTGTAAGAACAGAATCAACATACAGAGGCTGTAAAATGTGCTGAGAAGATGCAAGATCACATGCGAAAGTTTGAAAATGAAAATTCCAAATTCAAAGTTACAATCAAAAAGCAAGCAAGGAAAATTGGAGAGCTTCAGAAGAATCCTTTAAGGACAAGTTCATCTGAGGATGAAAGGAACAGTTAAAGAAACTTACTGAATTAAAACAATTACTGGAATATAATTTGAATCAAGACATAAAGAAAAATGGTGAATTAGAGAAAAAAATAATTGGATTAAAGAAACTCTAATAAATGACAAAAAAAATTTAAACAGAAATAGAGAAATTCATTTCCAAGGAGATGTAAGACTCAGTCATTTTGAAATAGATATTCAAGTTAATTTGCTAAAACATAAGCCTCATGATCTTACAGCAAAAGTGGAAACTGCATCTTCAAAACTGATGCAAAGAGTCCACATGGCTCCAGCGAACTAGATTTTTCAGGGAATGAAGATTTTCTACTGATAATTCAGCCTCCAACAAATGAGCTAGCGACTGAACTTCAAGAATTTGAAAGAAACACACCATTCATCAGATGACAAGAAATCACCGCCGGATCACGAGAAATATGGGAAAACGAGAAAATACCTCTCCTCCGAGGGAAAAGAGTAACTCTTCTTCATCCACAAGCAGTTCGGTGAAAATCATGGAAATGTCTGATAAGGAATTTAGAGCATTCATAATGTCGAAGCTAACAGAGATGGAAGAGAAGAGAGATAACGAACTGCTAAAGAGAAAGGAGAAAAGCTGACGAGTTCCAGGAGATGAGGAAATTCTTGCAAGATCTAAAAGAGGAATTACACACTTTACAAAAGACTCAAACGGAACTGCTAGAGATAAAGTATATAATACAAGAAGTCAAAATCTCCCTTGAAAGTATTAAAAGCAGACTAGATCATACAGAAAATAGAATCTCAGATGTAGAAGAGAAAATGGCTGGCCTAGAAAAATCCACCACGAAGACTGAGAAAATGGCCCAAAAATTTGAGAATGATATGCGAGAAGTACTGGATACCATCAAACGTCCAAATATCCGGATAATTGGCATTCCAGAAGGTGAAGAGACCCATAAGGGCATTGATAATCTATTCCATGCAATCCTGCAAGAAAACTTTCCAAACCTAGAGAGGCATTCAAAGATCCAGTCCCAGGAAATACAAAGGACCCCAAATAGAATCAACCCAAGATCTCCAAGACACATTATAGCCAGGTTGACCAAAACCACAGACAAAGACAAGATACTAAGATTTGCAAGAGAAAAATATCAAGTTACTTACAAAGGACATCCCATCAGGCTAACAGCAGATCTCTCATCGGAAACAATGCGAACAAGGAGAGAATGGGAAAATATATTCAAAGTGTTACAAGAGAAGCAATTTCAGCCAAGAATACTGTACCCGGCAAGATTATCTTTCAGGTGGGAAGAAAAGACAAGAACATTCTCAGATAAACAAAACCTGAAAGAATTTACCAGCACCAGACCAGATCTCCAAGAAGTTCTCAAGGGTGTGCTGTATCAGGAAAATTAAACACAGACACGGAAATAAGAGTCCAAAAACTATGAAAGTGGCCAACTTAATCATAGGGACAAGTCTGGAATTGAATATTATATACCAGAATTTAATCAGGAAAATTGAACCAGAACAGAAGATAAAAGTACATGAGACTGATAGGTTCATGCACCTACCATTTGAACAGAATCCTAACCTGTTTCCTGGTTTTAAGCAAAGTTCCTTGGCAGTTCTTTAAGTTAAAACTGGTTTTCTTAGTAGTAATGAGTGAACTCACCATTGAAAGTAATTAGATTATGTAGGAAATTGTGTGATCAATGCAATGTGGGTGGGAAGGGAATGAAGGACAATTATGGACACCGGAGGTGGTGTGAGAGGAGGGTGGGAAGGGACAGAGGGTCAGAAAGGGGTGGAAATATTTCTAGGAACTAGAAATGGAAAATTTTTTGTAATGTGCATGATTGAGTCATTATGCAGTGTGTACTGGATGGGAGATCGCATTTTGTGTGCTGTGATGATGCTTAGGGAAGGGATGTAAATTGAGTTACAAAAAAAAAAAAAAGTTTCAGGAAAAAAAAAATATATCTATTCAATGACTGCAGTAGGATATGTAGCCCCAGCTAGGTGCTACTTTATAGGATGCGTAAAGTTAGACTTGTGTTCGTGGAAATGTGTGTGTCACCTGTGTTTGCTATGAGGGTATTTGGATTGATTAGGGTCTTTGATGATTCAATAAAATGTGGGGGGAAAACAGTATAGAAAGCAAACATAGATACCAGAGACAGTGTGGGAGGAGAATGGGAGATGGCAGAGGGTAAGAGATAGGGAATGGAGGATGGGGGAATAAAAGCTAAACATACAGAAAACAAGAAATGGAAGATCATCTGCTGACAATAACATGTTTGTTGATGTGCTTGATTGAGACAATATACAGTGTACTCTGGATGGAAAATCTCATTTTGTATGCTGTAATGATGTACAGTGAATGAATGCAAATAAATAAATTGAAATTTCAAAAAAACTGATGCAAAGAATCAAATTCTTCAGGAATTGTCATAGATGTAAACAATACAACTGGAGAAGAATAAACTAAAGTTGAAACGAAAAGCAGTAAACCTCGAAATTCATATGGAAACAAATATGGTAGAACATGTTCAAGCAGAATATTATAAACAAGAGATTGGAAGAAGAGCAAGACAGGATATAGAAGAAAAATAAAAAGAAGTCAATCTATTCTTACAGGCACAAGCAGCATATCCAGAAAACTTAGAGCAGTTAAGATAGAATATTTATGCTTCAGTAAAAAGTCAGATAGAACTCAGTATTAAAGATCTAATATGGCAAAAACCTGTTGAGAATGCCTGTCTATCTCCCTCTTTCCCTTTTGCCCTCTCATTTAAAAAAATAATAATAAAGGAAGAAAAGTGTGTATGTAACTCCATGATGTGGCAGCAATGCACTGCTCAAGAGAAGCCAATTTTACGTGGCCATTGCAGTTTGAATCAAAAGGTCAGTCAGCATAAAACACTCGAGGCTCACACATGGGAAAAGGGGGTTGCAATGGGAGTAGACCCTGTAGAAAGTGCTCCTCTCTACGTTCTCTCTCTCTCTTTCCTAAGCACATGCATGTGCTCTACCATGAAAAGGAAAAAAAAAAAAAATCCTGGCTTAGCATCTAGCACTTCTGGGATTCTTTCCATGTTCTATTTCCATTACATCCTGAACCCATTAGCTGTATTTGGTGGGCAGGCAGAAGCACTGGGTAAGAAAGATAATGATTCCAGGAGACATAGGCAGCCTAATCAATAGATTTTTCTTTGTTATGATGTTTGAATATCTCACTGGCCTTTCCAGTGCCTAGGATAAATATCCTATGCCTATTCCCACCCAAACAACTTTTCTGGTTCAAAATTTAGCTTCTTGGGTAACTTAATACAGAAAAAGTAGGAGCTACCATACTCTGGAAAGGAAAAGTTTATTGTAAATGAACAAAGTGGCATTTTTGTTTAAATACCAGTCTCAGATATTACTAATTACTAACATTCATGTAGAGTTTCCTGTGTATTAGGCACTGTTCCCAAAACTTTATTCATATTAATTCCCCTTTATCATTTTTTTTAGGTTTTTGCCATAGAGTTCATGTGCTCACTAGAGACAGAATGAGGGAAAGTGAGAAATCACCCCTTGGGGGGAGGGAGGGGGGTGGCCACATGGCAATCCTTTCTTCTCCACCATCCTCTCAGATTTTTGCACATGCACACACATGTGCCCAGTGTGATTTTCAAACCAATGGCTCCAGACTCAAACTGCAGTCAGCCATGTGAGAGGGCAGCGTCTTTACCATCACACCACCTGCTAGCCTCAACTACCCTTATTCCTTTTTTTAAAGAATTATTTTATTGGGGCAAGCAGGTGGCATGGTGGTTGAGGTGCTGGACTCCTACATGACCAACTGCAGTTCGGGTCCTGGACCTGGCGGCTTGCTTTCTCACTTTCCCTTTCTCTCTCGTTCTCTGCTCAAATTAAAAAATAATAATAACAAATAAGAAATAATTCTTTTTAAGGAAAAGAATTACTTATTTATTTATTTTTAATTTGACCAGAGATGAACAGAGCAAGCAAGAGAGCAAGAGAGAAAGAGGAAACGTGAAAAAGCAAGCCGTCAAGTCTTGTACTAGAACTGTGGTGGGCCATATGGGAGTCCAGCACCCTTAACCACCATGCTGCCTGCTGGCCCCTTCCCTTATTCTTTTAAAAATCCAGAGATGGAGATTCTGCTGCTTATTCTCACTTTGTGGATGAAAATACTAACGTATAAAGTGTGTGGTAACTTTTCTAAGGTCACATCAACTGGTAATAATAAGTGGCAGAGCTGAGACTTAAACTCAAGTAGTCTTGGGCCAGCTCGTGATGTGGTAGTTAAGGCTCTTGGACCCCATGGGGCTGACAGAAATTCCAATTCCAGACCTTGTAATTTGAGAAACATGCCAGGTATGTGTGCACGTGTGCCCCAAATCCCAAAACGGGGAGAAATGGAGAAGACTGAGGCATTACCACTCCCCTTGAGGGATGTTATCTCGCACTCTCTTTCTAAAGTCTCTCTTTGGCAAGCATACACGCTCTCTGGCAAAAATTTAAAAATGGAAACAAAACTCAGGCAGTCTAGCACAGAATCTGTCTCCTGTCCACTATGCTATCAATATGGAATCAGTCCCTAAGAGAACTACAAAGTTAAGGTCCAAGCTTTAGGACGTAAAATTCTAAGCAGTATCCTGAGGCTTACAAGTCCTGCGAGCACTCCATGCCCCTGATAAAAACTCAAGAAGATAATCCCATTGTCTAAGCCAGAACTGTGTTTAAATAAGGAAATATAAAATGCATGGTATGGGACCAGCAGTTAGCGTAATGGCTATGTCGCTGGACTCCCATGTAGTCGACCGTGGTTCGAGTCCCGGACCCGGTGGCTTAAACTCACATCGGGTGTGTGTGCGTGCGTGCGTGCCCAAGATCCTGAGAGGAGAAAGGAGGAGAAGTGATTCATTGTGGCGTGGCCATCCCCCTGGGGGGTGATTTCTCACTTTCTGTCTCTCTGTCTCTGTCTGGCGTGCACACACGCCCTATAGTGAAAACTTCTCAAAAAAAAAAAAAAAAAAAAAAAAAAAGGCATGGTATTTGATGAATAAATCCAAAGCTTATAAGATGGTTTCACTGATGTTCAAATAATTTCTGATTTCAGTATCTTTGAACATACTAACAATGTTTTCCATTCTTCTCCTTCCACCTGAAAACTCCTCCCACATTTTGAAATTCAGAACAAGCATCCTGTCCTTTAGAACTCCTTTTCTCATTGTCACCACTCAAAGGCAATCTTTCTTGGGCACTCTCTATTGTATCATTTAGCACTTTATATTCACTGTGGTTCTCAATCCTCTAAATGATGAACTCTGAAAGAAAACTTTTTAGGACTCAGTCTCCTCATTTGCATATTGAGATAGTAAAATTACCTGTCCTGTGAGAATTAACTGAATCTCTGACTTTAAAGACAAAACCTCTGATTTAGTCCAAGCAACTGAAATAAAAAGAATAATTGTCACTAAAAATGAGGACAATAGGGACCAGCAGATGGTGCAGTGGTTAAGGCACTGGACTCCTACGTGGCCAGCTGCAATTTGCACCCTGGACCCAGTGGCTCAATACTCATGTCAGGTGCATGTGCATGTGCATGCATGACCCAAATACAAAGAGAGGAATAGAGGAGAAGGGATTGCAGTGTGGCCATCTCCCCTGGGGAATGATTTCTCACTTTCAGTCTCTCTGCTGTCTCTCTCTCAAGCACATATACCTTATAGCAAAAATGTTTAAAAAAATAAAATGAGAACAATATAGGGGAAATCCTAAACATTATTAAATGGCCAAATAACCACCTAATAGGTATTCCAGAAGGTAAAGAGACAGGTAAAGGCATAGAAAACATTTTTCATAACATATTAGCTAAAAGCTTTACAAATTTAGAGAGGCATGTGGATATACAAATTCAGGAGATATAAAGGACACCAAATAGATATAACATAAGAAGATCATAGCCAAATTGGTAAAAATCAAAGAAAAAGACAAAATTCTAAAAATGGTGAGAGAGAAAAGCTGTTACTAACAAAGGTTACCCTGTTAGACTAGCATTGACCCTCTCAGCTGAAACAATGCAGGCAAAGAAAGAATGGGAAGACATATTTAGAACTCTGAAAGAAAAGCAATTTCACCCAAAAGTACTATAGCCAGAAAGATTATCCTTCAAATGGGAAGGAGAAATAAAATCATTCCCAGATAAATAAATGCTGAAAGAATTCACCAAAACAAAACCAGCTCTTCAGGAAACACTTAAGGGACTACTATACCAGGAAAGCTAAAGAGAGATAAATAGAAGTAAGAGAACACAAAACAACTAGAGGTAAGTCCACACTACTGATAATATTGAGGAACAAGCAGATGGTGTAATGGTTATGTCACTGGACTCCCCAAAAATCAACTCCAGTTTGAGTCCTAGACCCACTGGCTTAAAACTCACTATGGGCATGTATGCGTGCATGCCCAAAAGTCCAAGAGGAGACTGGAGGAGAAGGGATTGCAGCATGGCCATCTCCCCTGGGAGGTGATTTCTCACTTTCTGTCTCTATTTCTGTCTCTCTGTCTCTCTCTGTCTCTCTGGCAAGCGCACGTACTCTATAGCAAAAATCTCTCTCTAAAAATAATAATAATAAGGTTGAATGTTGGGACTAAGTGTAGGTTCAACAATTTTACACACAAACAGTTGAAATAGAAATCCACTCATGATTTGATAGTAATTGTCTCCACAGGTTCCAATTTATATATTTATTATAACCATTGCTCATTATATAAAACCAGATAATAGAGGGAAAAGTCAAAATGTCACAGGTGAGTCTTTCTTTGGAATGAATTTTTAAAAAAGCTAAAATCAAGAACTTTGTAAAGCCTATAAACTACCAAATCAATGGCTTTATCATGTCTTCACTTTCGTTTTTAAAGAGAGATTTTTTTGCTCTAGGGCATCTGTGCTTGCTAGAGAGAAAGAGCAAGGCAGAGACACAGCAAATGAGAAATCACCCCCCCCCCCCCCCCCCCCCGTGGCGGGGCACTCCACAATCCCTTCTCCATTCTCCTCTCCACTTTGGATCTTGGGCATGCACACTCACCCGGCATGACTTTCAAGCCACCAGGGGCAGAACTCAAACCATGGCCAACCATGTGGAAGACCAGTGACATAACCATGATGCCATCTGCTGGTCCCCCATGTCTTCACTTTTTAACATCTCTACAATTTTGTTTTGTCTTTGCTTTTTCAAGGACTTCTTTCTTTATGCACAGTCTAGTACTATAGTCTTATAAAAACTCACAAGGTATGAGTGAAAGTATTCTTTTTCTATCTCTTCCTAATGAGCTATTTTTTATGTATAATGTAAAAACATAGAAATGGTTCATACCCACAAATATCTTCTGATTATAAACTCTTATCTCCCTCAGTCCTTTACATGGAAATTACAAATTCTTCTCTCATTGGCTACGTTATTTTTTAAAAATATTTTACTTAACTTTATTTATTATTATTATGTTTTTTACTTATTTATTTTTTGAGAGGTTTTTTTTTTTTTTTTTTTTTTTTTTTTTTTTTTGCTATAGGGCACGTGCGCTTGCCAGACAGACAGAGAGAGACAGAGAGATAGAAAGTGAGAAATCACCCCCCAGGGGGGATGGCCACGCCGCAATCCCTTCTCCTCCATTCTCCTCTCGGGATCTTGGACACGCACGCACATGTGCCCGGCATGAGTTTAAGCCGCCGGGTCCGGGACGCGAACCACGGTCAACTACGTGGGAGTCCAGCGACATAGCCATTACGCTAACTGCTGGACCCATTATTATGTTTTTTAGTTTGATCCAGGCAGAGAGAGAAAGAGAGAGAGAGAAAGAAAGTGAGAGAGCAAGCTGCCAGGTCCAATACTTGAACTGCGCTCAGCCATGTGGGAATCCATTGCCCTTAACCACCATACCACCTGCTGGTCCCGGCTATGTTATATTTTTAATTTATGAGATTGTTTGTTACCTGATTTTTAATCAATGTGTTTGTCTTCAGAACTATACCTCACAGGGACCAATAGATGGCATAATGGTTACGTCTCTGGACTCCCACATAGCTGACCATGGTTTGAGTACTGGACCTGGAGACTCAAAACGCACACTGGGTACATGTGCATGCGTGCCCAAGATCCCAAGAAGAAAATAGAGAAGGGATTGAGGCATGGCTATCCCCCCAAGGGGATGATTTCTTGCTTTTTGTTTTTCTGTCTCTCCAGCAAGCACATGTGACCTATAGCAAAAATCTCTGTGGAAAAAGAAAATGTCATAGACAATTCAGTACATACTTGTAGAATAACCATTGTTAAATGCTGATGGTGGTGAACATGTTCATATCCTCAATCTGTTTATTACACACCATATACATTGTTTTTTTAAAAAAAATTATTTTATTTAACTATATTTATTTTAATTTGACCAGAGAGGGACAGAGCAAGAGAGAGAGAAAAAAGAGAGAGGGAAAAAGCAAGCCACTGGGTCTAGGACTTGAACCATGGTGGGAGTCCATTCTGTACCCTATGAAGATGTGTAATGATTATATGTAATCAAAAATCACAATAAATATTTAGATAGAAAAAAATTTAGCACTCAGAAAAGGATAGTTACTATAAAATTAAAACTTTATAACCTTTGGTAATTGGCCCCAGTGTTGATACACAATATACATTTAATAAATGTATCATATATTAGGATAAAATACTATCCAAAAACCCCATTGTACATATACTTTAATTAAGGTCTTTAATATAGTATTGGGTCGTCAGAAAAGTCATGACTAGCCCTGATTTGACAACTTCATCTATTGAAATTTCACAATGCCAATTGTCACATATCATGTTAGTGTCATTTTAATTTTTCAGTTAACGTTAAAGAAATACTGCACTCAAGACTGTTTGAAATTAAAATAGAAAAGTAAATATATTCAGATAAGATCTCCTTACTTTTATGTTATTCATGCATTTAGTCATCTGACATTTTAAAATTAAGGTAATAAGTTAAAAATAGTTCTTTTTCACTTTTCCTTTTTTGGTTCCTTTCCCTGCTTCATAGTTTTAGGTATAAAAAAAGAACAATGATTGCCTTCAAAAATTATTTTACAAGAAGCTTAAGTTTTGTTATAATTACCAGTACAACAAAAATTTCAGTGTATTCAAAAAATTTCTAGAACATTTAACATGGCCCAATTTACTGGATTACTATTAATTACAGTAAAAATGTCAGACTAAGAAAAGAATTTGTAAAATTCCTTTATCCAATAGATAAAACCCATTCTGAATTTTAAGTAAGCCTTGATATATATTTTATTTACTTTCTTGAATTTCTCATAAGTATCTCTAGAACTCCCTATTCTTCTAATTATACAAAAAAAAAAAAAACCTCACTAGTATAAGACTTTTTATTTTACCTTAAATCCTTTGAAAGAAATAGAACAGTCACTCTGTATCTTTTTTTAAAGGTTTTTACCATAAGGCACATGTGCTCGCTAGAACGAGAAAGAGAAAGAGAGAGAATGAGAGAGAAAGTGAGAAATCACCACCCAGGGAGGATGGCCACACCACAATCCCTTCTCCTCCAGTCTCGTCTCAGGATTTTTGGCATGCATGCCCATGTGTCCAACATGTTTTCAAGGAACTGGGTCTGGGACTCAAACTGCAGTCAGCCATGTAGGAGTTCAACACCTTAACCATCAAGCCACCTGCTGGTGGTTTTTTAAGGCAGCTATGTTTTCTTAAGAGATTTTTGCTATAGGGCACATGCACTCACCAGAGAGAGAGAGAAAGACAGAAAGTGATAAATCACCCCCTGGGGAGGAGGGCCACACCACAATCCTTTCTCCTCCATTTTCCTCTCAGGGCTTTGGGGCACACACACACACACACACACACACACACATGCCCAGCATGAGTTTCAAGCTACCAAGTCCAGGACTTGAACCAGGGTTGTCCACATGGGAATCCAGCACTTAAACCACTCTACCACCTGCTGGCACCAGTAGCTATTTCTTTAATTGTCAGAGCACATATGTACTTGTCCAAGAGAGAAAGATAAAGAGAGGAGAAAGAGAAACCACTCCTCAATGATCACACTCAATCCCTTCTCCATTTCTCCATCCTGTCAGAATTTGGAACACACATGCACACTCCCCTGGAATGTTTTTCAAGATACCAGGACTAGGATTTGAACCGTGAAGTCTGCCATGCAGGATTCAGCTCCTTATTCACCAGCCCACAGGGTTGGCCCAGGTATCTATTTCCTTATGAACAGAATTTCATGTAGTTACAATTAAATTAAAGCTTATTTTATTGTTGTAATTTTGACTTTGTATATATTAAGGGAAGCTGAAGTTTATTGCAGAAGAGGTAAGTAATGAATTTCAGATAATTATTTCCACAATCAATAGCCATTCACTGCAAAAAATGGTTACCAAATGCTCATTCTGTATCAAGCATAATGCTAGGAACTCACAATCAGGCAGATGAATGAGCAAACAAAATCAGTAATATTAAGTATTATAAGGAAAAAGAAATCAAGTTAAGAATACAGTAATGGGAATGAGTTACTATATAGATCAGGTAAATATCTCTGATAAGGTAGGTGACTTGAGTAAAATCCTAAAGGTAAAAGAAAGTAATCTACACAGCCAATGAGAAAGAGTGCTCTAGGCAGACAGATTGGCAAGTGCAAAAGTCCTAAGGCAGAAACCATTTTACCTATTCTAAGCAAAGAGGTGAGAATAGTTAAATAGTATTAGCAAGGGAGAGAAGAGTAGAAGTAGATGAAGTTAAGAGAGAGGAAGCAGGACCCAGATCACATATGGCCTTATGGATCCAATAGAAAGATGACACAAGGGGCCTGCAAGTGGCATAGTGATTAAGGTGGCATTGATGCAGGAATGCGGGGGCGCAGGGGTGATGGGGCCCCATGACCAACTAAGCAGTTTGAGTCCCAGACCCAGCAGCTTGAAAAACACACCAGGTGCATAAATGTGCATGCCCAAAATCCCAAGAGGAGAATGGAAGGGAAGGGATTGTGACATGGCCATCCCCCCAAGGGGTGATTTCCTCTCTCTCTGTTTCTCTCTGGCAAGAGCACACAAAAGCAAAGCAAGTGCACACACAGAGGGATGCAGAGTTACCTGACTATAGAAAAAGAGGCAGTGTGATGACTGAAGCAAGATGCCGCTCTGTTGGCGTGGAAATGGAAAAAGAGCCAAAGAATGCAAGCAATGCAGCTCTAAAAGTGGAGTGGCAAGGAACATCTCTAAAGACGTGTCTACCCTAGAGCCTCCTGAGGGAGTTCAAGTCTGCCAGTATCTTGATTTCAGCTAGAGTAATTCATTTCAGATTTCTGACTTCCCAAACTCTAAGAGAATAAATGTCTGTTTTAACTCAGCAAATGTGTGGCAATTTGTTATAGTAATCACAGGACACTAATGCACCTCTCCTCCGTGTTAAACAACTAAAACACAAGATGACATATACAAAGACCTGCACTCAGACATTAGACAAAAGGGAGCACAGAGCAGTGATTTCTAAGAGAAAAAAAAAAAAGGTTTGAGCCCTACAATTGTCCCCAGCTTACTGCTTCCAAAATGGAGCAATAATACGGAGATGTAATGATTCAGACGAAACAAAATGGAGTTAGGGAGTCAGTCAGGGAAGGAATTCTTGCGCCCAAGGTGAAATGTGAACTTTGGCCCACTTCACCCTTTGTTGACAGATTTCTGGAATAAGTCATCTGGAAAAGCTCATGAATGCAGGGATTCTTGCGCCCAAGATGAAATGTAAACTTTGGCCCACTTCACCCTTTGGTGACAGATTTCTGGAATAAGTCATCTGTAGAAACTCATGAATGCACCAAGACCAAGATTTTCTGGGCTCTTGTTTCATGGGCATGGATGTCCCTCCTCTCTCCCTTTTAACTTCCTTGTGATTCAGGTAATTCAAATTGCCCGACCTCCTCGACCTCCTCGCAGCTGCTACTGCAACACAAGTTTCACTTCAAAGAATGCTGGTTATTTTGCAATGATTTAAAGCCTTTTACATATAAAGGCCTACTTTCCCTCTTATTTTTGGAACACTGATTAGTTTTCTAGGTGAATCTATTGCCCCTGAGTTACAATCCTAGTAAGACCTCAAGTAAAAGCTATTTGTTCCTCACAGAGTCAACATTTGAAATTTACTGACACTGCACAAGTTTCCAGGCCATTGCACAGGAAAGAGGGATCCAGACAGAGCCAGACAATCTCCTGAATTGAAGAGGAAACCTTGAAGATTCAGGAAGGCAGGCAGATAGAATTTGAAATGCAGAACACTATCAAGACAGCTGCACAAAAAGAGAGCTCATGAGATGTGCAGAGGATCTCCTTGACTCTCCTGCTGCAGGATTTAGTCATAGTGCTCAGAATAGCTAACTTTTAAGAGTAAACAATTAGGCCATACTTTGGCAATGGTTAAGGCGGCTGGATCCCACATGGCCAACCACACAGTTTGAGTCCTGGATCCTACAGCTTGAGAAAAACACAGGGTATGGGTGTGTGAATCCAAAATCCCAAAAGGAGAGAGAAACAAAAGAAGAGATTTTGGCATGATCGGGACCAGCAGATGGCATAATGGTTACATTGCTGGACTCCCACGTAACTGACTATGGTTTGAGTTCCAGACCTGGTGGCTTCAAACTCAGGCCAGGCAATATGTGCGTTCATGCCCGAGATCCCAGGAAAAAGATGGAGGAGAGAGGATTGTAGCAAGGCCACCCCCCGCCCCGGGGGGGGGGGGGGGGGGGGGACTTTTCACTGTCTGTCTTCCGCACATGCCCTGTAGCAAAAATCTTTCACTAAAAAACACAACAGTTTGTGGCATGACAATTCCCCATGGGAGGTAGGAGAAGGAAGTCATTTCTTGCTTTCTGTCTGTTTCTCTCCAATGAGCAAACATGCCCTTATAGCAAAAACTTAAAAAAAGGGGGGAGGGGTGTAGTGTGAAGTTACAGTTGACCTACTAAGGACTCAATGGGGTCAGACAGTGGCACAGCAGGAAAATATAATGGCTCTGTGAGTATGACTCGTGTGGTAGGGTTCCAGGTTCCTTCTGGAGACCCGGAGTACACCAGGCACATAATCCAGGGCTGGCTGGAGCTCAGGGTGCAGCACAGCATCAGGTCTCTGTTGGTGGTGCTATCTCTCTCTCATTCATAGAAGGGATGAATATACTTAAAATGAAAGGATTCAATAGAGGTCCTGAACTCATTCTGAAAAGATATTTGAAAGAAATTTACACTGGGTCTGCCAGTGGCATGGTTAAAGAAGCTGATCGCACACAGCTGATCACGTAATTTGAATTCCAGTCCTAGTAGCTTGAAAAACATGCTAGGTATGTGTGAACATGCCCCAAATCCTTATCGTTTGGAGAAATGGACACAAGACTGGTATGACCACACCCCACTGGGGGATGTTTTCTCCCTCTCCCTTTATCTCTTTTCTAGCAAGTGCACGCATCCTCTGGCAAATAAAATTTAAAATCTTTTTATTTTTTGGAGAAGTTTTTGCTATTGGGCATGTGTGCTTGCCAGAAACAGAGAGAGAAACAGAGAGACAGAAAGCGAGAAATCACCCCCCAGGGGGGATGGCCACGCTGCAATCCCTTCTCCTCCATTCTCCTCTTGGGATCTTGGGCATGCACGCACATGCACCTGGTGTGAGTTTAAGCCACCGGGTCCGGGACTTGAACCACAGTCGAGCGACATGGGAGTCCAGCGACATAGCCATTTCGCCAACTGCTGGTACCCAAGGCTATGAGTTGCCATATTGAAAGGGCTAAATCTTTTATCTGAAAAATGTTAATAATTAAATGAGATATATCAGTTGTGATACAGCCACAAATGGAATAACGATAAATGTTTTATACTTAAGGACTAGCTCCATGGCCTGGTAGTTAAGGCAGCCAGATTCCACATAGCTGACTGTGTGATTCAACTCCCAGAAAACACACCAGACATGTGTACATGTGTGCCCAAAATCCTGACAGGGTGGAGAAATGGAGAAAGGATTGCAATGTGACCATACCTTATGGAAGATGCTTTCTCCTCTTGTCTCTCTGTCTCTCTCGTGAGTGCATGTACCCTCTAACAAAAAAAAAAAAAAAAAAAAGAATGTATAGTTTTTCAAATAACTACTTAATTTTAATTTTATTTGTTATTATTATTCTGATTTCTGTTTAATTCATCAGAGAGGGACAGAAAGAGAGAAGGTGAGAAAGCAAGCCACCAGGTCTGAAACTTGAACTACCGTCGACCATGTGGGAATCCAGTGCCATAGCCACACCATCTGCTGATCCCTGTACATACAGTTTTAAAAACTATACACTCAGGGTCAGCAGGTGGCGTGGTAGTTATGGTGCTGGACTCCCACATGGCCGACTGCAGTTCGAGTCCTCTACCTAGCAGCTTAAATTCTCACTTCCCTACCTCCCCCAGCCCCCACCCCCACCTCTCTGGTCAAATTTAAAAATAATAATAAACGAGATAAAAAATATTTTTTTATTCTTTTTTTTTTTTGGAGAGGTTTTTGCTATAGGGCGCGTGCACTCGCCAGACAGAGAGAGACATAGAGACAGAAAGCGAGAAATCACCCCCCAGGGGATAGGTCACACCGCAATCCCTTCTCCTCCATTCTCCTCTCGGGATCTTGGGCACGCATGCACACGCGCCCGGCGTGAGTTTTAAGCTACCGGGTCCGGGACGCGAACCGCGGTCGACTACGTGGGAGTCCAGCGACATAGCCATTACGCTAACTGCTGGTCCCAAGATTAGCTTCTAAAAAACATCAGAAAAAGCAAGATACATTAATATACAATTTAATGTCAGGTATATGAGAACCATGGAGAGTAAAAAAGGTAAGAAAAAAGTGCCAGAGGCATGCTATTTTAGGTAGGGGCTTAGAGTTAATGTCCCTCAAGAAATAATATTTGAGCAAACATCTGACTAATGCTTGGGAGGAATCCTTGAAGATACCTGTGAGATCACAGGTAGAGAAATATCAAGCCTGAAGTTGCCAAGGCAAAAAAAATATGTTTGTATATCCTATAAAGAAAAAGTCAGTATGACAGAACAGGAATTAGGAAGGAGAAAAATGGTAAGAAGTGAGATCAGAGGACCAGCAATGTGGTGTGATGGTTAGGGCACTGGACTCCCACATGGCCAGCTGCCATTCGAGTCCTGAGGCCAGTGGCTTGAAACTCAAGCCGGGTGTGTGCACATGCATGCCCAGAAACCTAGGAGGAAAACGGAGAAGGGACTATAACATGGCTATCCTCTCTTGGGGTGATTTCTCACTTTCCCCCTCACTGTCTCTCTGTGTCTCTGGTGAGTGCACGTACCTATAGTAAAAACCTTTAAAAAAGAAAAAGAAATGAGGTCGGGGTGCTGCAAGAATAGGTTAGGGCTTTGAAGGCAACAATGAAAACTTGGGATTTTAAGTGGAAATGGGAAGTCAATAGAGATTATGGGTAAGGGGGAGATCAGATTCACATTTATATACCAAAATGTCAACTGTAGTTATCCCTCAGTTGAAAGATTTCCGATATCTTTTTTGTTTTGCTTCTCAATATGTATTCTTAGTCTCATCTCCAACAATAACTCTACTATGCCACTAACTATAAGTTCTTAAGACTCATTCAGGATTTTCAATTATGAGAAAACGGTTTCAGTTACCTTTTAGTTTTTTCAAGGGAGGGCACTAAGCAGTCTGTGTGATGTGTTAAATTAAACTATTTTGGCCTGAAATAGTCCCTGAACTCCCACACTTGGACTCCTGTGGATAAGCCAAAATCATACATGTAAGGTTATTTTTCTGAACTAGTTGCTAGGTTACAGCCAATTATAGCAGCTAGGCTTTAGTCAATCATAGGCATCCCCCCTTGTAAACTGTGTTAATGCTGATAAACTTCGGAATGTAGCCAATCCAAATTGTTTTCCTACCTCATTACTTCACTTTCATTTTTGGACATCACATTCCCCATTCCTGTTCATGTCACTTTCTTTTTCAGAACTTAAATAGTGTGTGACCACGAAGTTACCTGGAATTGTCCAGAAGTCTGAGAACAACTGCCTGATTTAAATCATGTTAAGATTTGCTCAATTAAAACTCTATTTAAAATTGGCTGGTTTATTTTTCTTTTAATAGATGCTTAGTTTTGGGCGACTAGATTACGGAATACCTAAAAACATGTTTCTGAAAGAGATTAACATATGAGTGTAAATAGGCTAGATGTAGAAGATGTGCTGTCAATGTGGAGAGCCTCAATCCAATCCTGGAAAAGGATACATGCAGAAAACGAATGGTTTGGTCTCTTGAGACAGACTAAGACGGACTTCCTTTGTTGCCTCGGACATCAATTCAAAGCTCACCTGCCTTCAGTTTTCAGGATTTACACCAGTGCTGACCACCCCACAATGCCCATCTCTAGGCTCTCAGGCTCTAGGCCTCATCGTAAGCTACATCCATCATTGGCTTCCATGCCTCTGAAGCTTTTAGACTTGCACAGATTCACTCTACCAGACTCCTGGGATGTCCAGCTTGCAAATGGCTTGTTGGAGAACTTCTCAGATACCTCCAAAAAGCTGATACCTCCAATAAATCCCCTCATATCTCGTATATCTACACATAGCCTATTGGTTCTGTCTCCCTAGAGAACTCTAACACAGTTTGTTTCACTGTATTATGACTGCTTTTCAGATAGACACTTCTCTAAGAGAAGGAAAAACAATTTAACTATATAAATAACTATTCAGCTCCAAGTGTTTGGTTAAAAACCAAACATTGTTTACATTTAAACCAAATGTGCATATCAGAGAAGATGCTAATTCTTTAAGTTTCTGAGACATAATTAAATAAGATGAGGAAGATTCTATAAATTCCAAAGAAGGCAGAATACAGTTTGTCACTAAAAAGCAGACATAAGTATCTACAGGTCACCTAACTCTAGAGTCAATATCATAAGTATTTCACGAAGACTAAAGAGACCCAAGTTATCATCAACTACTTGAATTAATGTTTAATTACTTTTTCTTTTTTGAGATAGAGTCCTACTGTTGCCCAAGCTGGGTTCAAACTGACAATCCTCCTGCATCAACCTCCTCAGTAGCTGAGATGATAGATGTATGAAACCATGCCGTACTAAATTACTTTTTAATAAATATATTGCACAAAGCAAACCTAAAGACAGGCTGATACAAATTTGAAATTTTTAGTACTGTAGTCATACATTCTGTGCTGGTGTCCCAATTAACTAAGATTAACTAAAGATATAAACACTAAGGCTTGACTTTTTAAAAAATCAACAGTAAACTTCAACCTGAAGATACAAACCTAGGAAAGACCTCCAATTATAATCCCCAGGCTTATTTCCATATATCTTTGCATTCAGACTCTACTATCCTAGCAAAGGCACCAAATAAGAGGCATTGCTTGATAACCTTAAATTTTCTTATTTTGGAAAAGTTACTTAAATTGATAAAATGAAACCTCAAATTATCTTAAGAGTCTTTTTAATCACTTAACATTTATTAAATGTACAACCACCACTAAAGAAAAAGCTTATAACACTCAGTACAAATAATATATTTTATTTCATCCCTGAAAACATAAACAAAAAACGAAAATGTCCACATCTAGTAAGACAGACTGAACAATTATTCCAAACTTCACCTGGCCACAGTACATAACTGATTTCTTCACATAAAGAGAGAAGAGAGTTTGGAAAGCCATCTTTTAAGAAACAATATTTTCTCATATTTATTTTAATAAGATATTGGAATTATTGCTACTACACATGGTAGCATATTATAATAAGGAATGATACAATATTCAAAACTAAATTCAATATAGTCTAAATCTAGAAGCTAGCTGCACTTAAGCAGTTATAGAGAATAAATACTATGAAATATAGGGCACCATATGGCAATTAGATTTGCTACAAGGAAAATTTAAATAAAGGTGTATTTTGTTCTATACTATAATTAACCAAGATTAGGATCTCATTTGCTATATACAACAGCTGTTTTCCTGAAAGATAGTCAATTTTCATCATTTAAATTATACTTGCAATGTTCTTAATTATTTTAAGTGTTATTATATTAAATGAATAGCTAATGTATTTGTTATACAAATCTAAAACTTCATAAAGCAGGACACTCTTACATATTATAATGTTAACATTTTCCAATCAATTTAATGTAACACAAATACCTTTATTATATACATCTGGCTAAATTCCTCAAGCGTCCAGGTCTTCGAAGTATCTTAGTCTTCTTCTCTTCATCAACATAATAAAAGCAATAATTACCGATTACTGAAACAATGTGCTTTCCTGATAACACAGATACTCAAGGGGTTAAACTTTTAAATTAACATCTATATATGTGAATATCCCAGTAATTTTTAATCTCATCATAAAAATATCTTTTATTCTTCAGAATATATGTAAGAAAATTTTAAATGAGATTAGAAATTACAATTTTAATGTTGTTATTAAATAAATTTCCCCAATGTTTAAGGACAGTGGCTGCTACCCATTTCAATATTATACTCTTACAAATGTAACTTTTAAAAAATATACAATAATTAACCTTCAGTTATTTTGAAGGACAGTGCAAATGAAGACATTCTTTGGGTCATGATTTGAAAATATTATTTTCAACATTATATCTCTTTTCTCTGCTCATAATCTGAGTAACAAAATATAGTCATGGAAATAAGCACATTTTCTAACAGTTTTAATCTAACAGTTACATCTATTGACAACAAATGACAGAATGATTCATTAACAATATTCTCTACTCATCTGAAAAACATGTTACATACTTAAATAAATATCTCAGTATTTTCATTTCAGCTTTCTCTCCAACAAAAAATGTATACAAAGATCACCTACCTGCTTACTACATCAACCATGTTATCAAATTCTTTTTAAGGCTATAGTACAGCATGGCAGAGACGTGCCTGAAAGCAAACTCATAACTTTAAAAAATTTTATATACAGAATTAGAGTTCCATAAATCCAGCATACTCCTTGAAGATGTGTAGAGCTTTTATTACAAAGTATTACTCTGTCCTAGCCAGGAATTAAAAAGCTTTTCTGCCATAAGATATAATCCACAGTGGATGAAGTAGCACTAGGTGATCTTCAATTGCTATCTAATGCTGCCTGATGCATTTATCCTTTTATTTGGAGTCACTGGCACCAAATTCCCACTAGTACCATTGGTAGTGTTGGTTGCTGAGCCATTCACAACAATATAGTCGATTTTGTTCTCCAGTTTCACCAATCGCTGCAAAATATCATCCAGAAGAACAGCAATTGTTCTTTTCAGATCCGCTGGGGGGGAAATCCAAATAAACCGTATTAAATACTTATAGAATACTTAATATTTGTGTTTTTACAGAGTTTGAGGAAAAACAGTGAACAGTTATTCGGACATTTGAAGGAAAATGTATTAGAGAAAATGCACTCATACCACAAGTAGGAAATGCCTAATGGTTTTTAGTCAATAGTATCACAAGTTTCCAAAAGGAATTTCAGAGTTGTAAATGTGGAAGAAACTCTCACTTCTCTAGTAGAATGTAACACATTTAGAATCTGGATCCAAACATTAGTCCCTCTGTAAGGTACTCATTTTACCTTGAGTTTCTTTCAAAAATTTCCTTATTTCTTTAGTTTATTTTGATGGATAGTGTAAATAAATAACATTCTTTGGGTCATGATTTCAACACATTTTCAACATTATGCTTCCTTTCTCTGCTCATAATCTGAGTAACAAAAGATAGTAATGGCGGGGCCAGCAGGTTGTGTGGTGGTTAAGGGCCCTGGACTCTCACATGGCTGACCAAGGTCTGAGTGCCAACCCTCGTGGTTTGCTCTCTCACTTTCTCTCTCTCTCTCTCTCTCTCCTTCTCTGGTCAAATTAAATAAAATAAGTGAATAAATAAATAAAAGTTAAATTTTAAAATTCTTAAAAAAATAGTAATAGAAATAAGCACATTTCCTAATAGTTTATTTTTTGTTGTTGTTCTGTTTTGTTTTGTTTTTTTATTTATTTTTCTTTTTTTATTTTTATTTTTATTTTCCAATTTATTTATTTGCATTCATTCACTGAACATCATTACAGCATACAAAATGAGATTTTCCATCCAAAGTACATTATATATTGTCTCAATCAAGCACATCAACAAACATGTTATTGTCAGCAAATGATCTTCCATTTCTTGTCTTCTGTATGTTTTGCTTTCCCCCCCCCCCCATCCTTGATTCCCTAACTCCTACCCTCTCCCATCTCCCACTCTCCTCCCACATTGTCTCTGGTATCTATGTTTGCTTTCTATACTGTTTTCTCCTCACATTGTATTGTATCGCCAAAGACCCTAATCAATCCAAATACCCTCATAGCAAACACAGGTGATACACACATTTCCATGAACACAAGTCTTACTTTACGCATCCTATAAAGTAGCACCTAGCTGGGGCTACATATCCTACTGCAGTCATTGAATAGATATATATATTTATTTTCTGAAACTTTTTTTTTTGTAACTCAATTTACATTCCTTCCCTAAGCTTCATCACAGCATACAAAATGCAATCTCCCATCCACTACACACTGCATAGTGACACAATCATGCACATTACAAAAAATTTTCCATTACTAGTTCCTAGAATTACTTCCACCCCTCTTTCTGATCCTCTGTCCCTTCCCATCCTCCTCTCACACCACCTCCGGTGTCTACAATTGTCCTTCATTCCCTTCCCACCCACGTTGCATTGATCACACAATTTCCCACATCATCTAACTACTTTCAATGGTGAGTTCACTCATTACTACTAAGAAAACCAGTTTTAACTTAACTCAAAGAACTGCCAAGGAACTTTGCTTAAAGCCAGGAAACAAGTTAGGATTCTGTTCAAATGGTAGGTGCATGAACCTATCAGTCTCATGTACTTTTATCTTCTGTTCTGGTTCAATTTTCCTGATTAAATTCTGGGATATAATATTCAACTCCAGACTTGTCCCTATGATTAAGTTGGCCACTTTCATAGTTTTTGGACTCTTATTTCCATGTGTCTGTGTTTAATTTTCTTGATACAACACACCCTTGAGAACTTCTTAGAGATCTGGTCTGGTGCTGGTAAATTCTTTCAGGTTTTGTTTATCTGAGAATGTTCTTGTCTTTTCTTCCCACCTGAAAGATAATCTTGCCGGGTACAGTATTCTTGGCTGAAATTGCTTCTCTCGTAACACTTTGAAGATATTTTCCCATTCTCTCCTCGCTCGCATTGTTTCCGATGAGAGATCTGCTGTTAGCCTGATGGGATGTCCTTTGTAAGTAACTTGATGTTTCTCTCTTGCCAATCTTAGTATCTTGTCTTTGTCTGCAGCTTTGGTCAACCTGGCTATAATGTGTCTTGGAGAAGATCTTCTTGGGTTGATTTTATTTGGGGTCCTTTGTATTTCCTGGGACTGGATCTTCGAATGCCTCTCTAGGTTTGGAAAGTTTTCTTGCAGGATTTCATGGAATAGATTATCAATGCCTTTATGGGTCTCTTCACCTTCTGGAATGCCAATTATCCGGATATTTGGACGTTTGATGGTATCCAGTACTTCTCACATATCATTCTCAAATTTTTGGGCCATTTTCTCAGTCTTCGTGGTGGATTTTTCTAAGCCAGCCATTTTCTCTTCTACATCTGAGATTCTATTTTCTGAATGATCTAGTCTGCTTTTAATACTTTCAAGGGAGATTTTGACTTCTTGTATTATAGACTTCATCTCTAGCAGTTCCGTTTGAGTGTTTTGTAAAGTGTGTAATTCCTCTTTTAGATCTTGCAAGAATTTCCTCATCTCCTGGAACTCGTCAACTTCTTTCTCCTTTCTCTTTAGCAGTTCATTATCTCTCTTTTCTTCCATCTCTGTTAGCTTCGACATTATGAATGCTCTAAATTCCTTATCAGACATTTCCATGACTTTCACCGAACTGCTTGTGGATGAAGGAGAGTTACTCTTGTCCATTGGAGGAGAAGTATTTTCTTGTTTTCCCATATTTCTCATTATCCGACGGTGATTTCTTGTCATCTGATGGATGGTGTGTTTCTTTCAAATTCTTGGAGTTAAGCCTCAATGTTCAGGAGCAAGCAGACAGAGGTGTTCTAGAATCTGTTTGCTGTTCTGTTGTGATCGCACACTAGCTTTGCTTGCTGGAGGCTGAATTATGAGTAGAAAATCTTCATTTCTCCTGTCCCCTGAAATATCTAGTTCCCAGTAGCCATGCGAAATCCTCTGAAGGAAGGGCTCAACTCTCCTGCCACACTAGCTTTGCTTGCTGGAGGCTGAATTATGAGTAGAAAATCTTCATTTCTCCTGTCCCCTGAAATATCTAGTTCCCAGTAGCCATGCGGAATCCTCTGAAGGAAGGGCTCAACTCTCCTGCCACACTAGCTTTGCTTGTTGGAGGCTGAATTATGAGTAGAAAGTGTTTTGGGTTTTTTTTGCGGGGTTGTGGGGGTAATGGATTGTTTTGCTATAGGGCCATGTGCTTGCCAGAGACACAGAGAGACAGAAAATGAGAAATCACCCCCTGAGGGGATGGCCACGCCTCAGTCCTACCTCCTCCATTCTCCTCTTGAGATTTTTGGCACAAAAGCACACATGTCCAGTGTGAGTCTCAAGCCACTGGGTCCAGAACTTGAGCAGAGGTTGGTCACGTGGGAGTCCAGCATCTTAATCACCACACCACCTGCTGTCTCTCTCCGCCCCTTTTTTTAACAACCAGAGGCACATGCACTAACCAGAGAGAAGTGACAACACCCCCCACTGGAATATGGTCACTCAGCAATCCTTTTTACTTCATTTCTCCAACCCATTAGGATTTGGGGCTTGCACACATATATGCCCAGTGTGTTTTTCAAACCACCAGGCCAAAATTTGAACTGCTGTCAGTCATGGGGGATCTGGCTCCCTACACACAAGGTTTAAACATACACTATGGGGTCAGCCCCTAATAGTCTTAATCTAATGATTATATCTATTGACAGCAAATAGTAGAATAATTTAATAACAATAGTATCCACTTGTCTGGAAAACATGTTATATACTTAAATATTTCAGAAAGAGAAACAGATACTGCCAACAGGGTAGTCACATCACCATCCACTCCCAGCCTCAGCCAGCCATTATTCTGACTTTCTTAAGCAGTTTGTAAAGAATACTATGGACTAGGCAGGTATGGTAAAAGTTAGCTATGTAAGAGATTCAAGGAAAAGTAGAAACAAGAAACCTGGAACATCCACAGGATAAAGTGTGGGGGAGCCTAGGGTTCAGGGCAAATGCCATGAACTTGATCAGTGATGAGGGTACACTAGCAGTTGTTCTTCAATGTCATCCAGAGAAAGGGTAGAGAAAACTATGTCTTCTGACTTCTTTGAAAGGTTAAGAAATTCCAGTAGAATTTACCTGGCAAAAATGAAATTCTGAGCCTTTTCTTTTTTAGAATTCTCTTTTCTCAGTTTTCCCAAAAGTACCTAGCACATATTAGGCACTCAACTAATGGCAATTAGTACGTTATTTTTTGTTGAATCTGGACCAAAAAGCAGCTCAACTCCTAATTTGGATCACCAGGGGAAATTCATCTAACAACTGGTAAATTTGTTGGTGGTCCTGTTACTAAAATATAAAAGTACAACATGAGAAAAAATAAATTGAACTTTATCAAAATTTAAAATTTAGAGATATTGAAGGATATTATCGAAGTGTAAAGACAACATATAGAATTGGAAAACTTTGCAAATTGCTTATCTCACACAGACTTACTATCCAAAACATACAAATATGAAGATCTCTTATAACTTAAGGACAAAAGGATGAACAACCCAATTTAAACAAACAAACTTGCTATAGGGAGATACACTTGCTGGAGAGAGAGAAAAGTAAAGTTAGAAAGAACCCTGGGGGGGATGGCCACACCAAAGTCCCCTTTCCTCCATTCTCCTGTCAAGATTTTGGGTATACACACACACGTCCATGTGCCCAGAGTGTTTTTCAAGCAGCCAGATACAGGACTTGAACTGTGCAACTGGCCAATGAAGATTCAGCCACCTTAACTACCACGCCACTGGCTAGCCCACACCCTGTTTTTTAAATGGGCAAACACTTGCAAGGACATTTCTCCAAAGATAATATGCAAATGACCAATAAGCACATTAAAAGATACTTAACAGGGACCTAACAGGGATGGTGTTGTGGTTAAGGCTCTGGACTTGCAACAGGCCAACTGCTGTTTGATTCCTGAACCTGACAGCCTGCTTTCTCACTTTTCCTCTATCTGTCTCTGTCTCTCTCTAGTGAGTGTACATGTGCTATAGCAAGTTTAAAAAATAATTTTAAAAATTAAATAACTAAAAACAAATGTATATACCTAGCATCACTAGCATTAGAAAAATGTGTATCAAACCACTTTAAACCTACTAGGATGTCTATTAAATCAAAGACAGTAAGTATTATTGGGGATATATAGAAAATGAAATCCTCTTACATTACTGGTGAAAATATAAATTGGTACAATTGTTAGAGCAGTCCCTCAGAAAACTAAACACAGGTCTGACCCCAGAGCACAGTGTTTGGGTGCTGTGCATGGGAGCCAGATCACACATGACTGACCACAGTTTGAAGCCTGGCCCTTGCTGTTTGAAAAACACACCAGGTGTCTGTGATTGCATGCCCAAATTTCTTGACAGGATGGAGAAATGGGGACGAAAGGATTGTGGGTATGATCACACCCCATTAGGAGATGCTGTCTTTCTTTCTCTGAATGTACTCACCCTATAGCCAAAAAACAAAGAAGAGGCTAAACAGAGAATTACAATATGACCAAGGAACTCCACTCCTAGATATATACCCAAAGAAATTGAAAGCAAAAACACAAAAGAGATACACTAATGCTCACTTCAGCTTTATTCACAATAAATAACCCAAGTATCCATCAATGGATAAACAAATAAATAAAATGTGGTATTGACTTACAATGAGTTATTATTCAGCTATAAAAAGAAATGATTCTGATGCATTCTACAAGATGGATGAATCCTGAAGACATTAAAAAAGCTGAAATAAGCAGAAAGTCAAATATTACATAATCCTGTGTTTATGTAGTATCTAGAATAGGCAAATTTACAGAGACAGAAAGTAGAATAGAAGTTATTAAGAGCGAAGGGAAGGGGGAAATGAAAGTCTGTTGCCTAATGGTTACAGGGTTTCTTGTTTGGAGTGATGCAAGTTTTGGAAAGAGACAGCAGCAGTAATGGTTGAAGACCATTGTGAATGTACTTAATATCAATGAACTTCACACTTAAAAATAGTTAAATGGCAAATTTCATGATATATACATATACATGTATATGTTTAGTGTTTTATATATACACACACACACATAATCACAATTTTTAAAAGGAAAAAAGGTATTCGAAAGGATCAGTGAGAGCATTAGTGGTGGGTTGTGATAGAGGGTAATTAGAAAATGTTTATCAAGACCAGCAGATGTCATAATGGTTATGTTGCTAGAATCCCACATCGTCAACTGTGGTTTGAGTCTCAGAAACAGAGGCTTGAAACACGCCAGGCACATGTGCCCAAAATCCCAAGAGGAGAATGGAGAAGGTACTGTGGCATGGTCATCCCCCCAGGGGGTGATTTCTCGCACAACCAATAGTAAAAATCTCTCAATAAATGAATAAATAAATAAAATAACAATCCCCATTTTTAAAAAAAAGTTTATCAAAAAAATATGAATATAGGACCAGATGATGGTACAGGGATAACACAACTGGACCCACATGGGAAAGTCCAACATTCCTGTTACAAGACCTCCCTATACATGCTGCACACCTGTGCCTGTGACCAGACCTGGATGGAGCTGAGGATAAATCATGTTATGAGGACTCTGCTGGGGTGCCTGTCTATCTCCAACCAATCAATCGATCAATCAATCAATAAGAATGTAAGGCCAGCCACAAGGGACAGCAGTTATGTGCTCCTTAAGGAAAGTAAGATGCCCACTTGGCAACCATGGGTTGAGTCTTGGCCTAATCCAGCTAAACTATGCTGGACACATGCACCAGTGCCCAAGACCAGACAGGCTAGAGGACAGGAGAAAGGGGATCATGGCCTGATCAGATCCTCTCTCTCTCTCTCTCTTTTTCTCTGTCACATGCTTAGACGTATACACTATCATAAATGAAAGGGAAAAAGAAGCCTACCTTTAGCTCAAGAAGGAAAATAAATGGGACCAGCAGTTAGCATAATGGCTATGTCGCTGGACTCCCACGTAGTCGACCGCGGTTTGTGTCCCAGACCCAGAGGCTTAAAACTCACGCCGTCACATGTGCGTGCGTGCCCAAGATCCCGATCGGAGAACAGAGGAGAAGGGATTGCGGCATGGCCATCCCCCCTGGGGGGTGATTTCTCGCTTTCTGTCTCTCTGTCTGTCTCTGTCTGTCTGGCGAGCGCATGCGCCCTATAGCGAACCCCCCCCCCCCCCCCCCCCCCCCCCCCCCCGCTAAAAAAAAAAGGAAAATAAAAAGAACGGGCTATTACAAATGTTAAGAACACAAAGGTATCAAAAGGTACCTTGCCCGATCATTTCACAATATACAAAAATGAAAAGAAGGGTATAATACTACTAGACATGCTAAAAAATTGACATAAAAGATTCTAAGGATGCTAACCACTATCAGGGATTGTGAGGCACAGCAAGAATCCATTATCCTCCCTAAACCTATAGAACAAAAGGAGAAAACAGTGATTTACCAGAGCATGAATTCAAGTCACCCAGTAGAAAAACAGAACCAAGGCAAGGTGTCTGGCAGAAACTGGCACTTCAAAGGTGACAAGAGTACCACTGGAGACCCCAACTGATGCAGAGAGGAAGGAGAGAACTTTGACTTTTCCTTCCTCCTACTTTCCAAACCACGGCCAGTGCCTCCCACTGGCTGAACCCAGTTGACTTCAGAAGTCAACTGATTTGGGAGTTTGGAAAATGCCACCTACTGGGATCTCCATCCCTTGGGATACAAAACGGAACAGGAAGAGTACAGAATAAACCTGAGGGCGACCACACATAGGATCAGCACAAACAGCATATACACATGCCTTTGCAGACTCTCTACTTATGTCATAATATATCTTTTCTTAATATCTCGGTAATATTTTCTTGTTTGTACTTTTATGTTAGCTCCCTCAATCTGTTGTATAGAGGCAGATATAACTAAAGGTAAATGTACATACACACGAAAATGGAACCAAACAGTAGGAAAATGCAAAATGACTAATGAACACTTAAGGTTCTTTTTTTTTTTTTTTTTTTTTTTTGAGAGAGAGATTTTTGCTATAGGGCACTTATACTCACTAAAAAGAGAGAAAGAGACAGAGAGACAGAAAGTGAGAGATCACTCCCGAGGTGGATGGCCACACTGCAATCCCTTCCCTCCATTCTCTTGGGATCTTGGGCACACAAGCACATGTGGACAGAAATCTGACTACTTTTCCTATTTGTCCAAAATCTTTTCAAAAGGGACTGGGGAAGCCATGCCCACAAACATTAACAGACCATTTATTTTCTATTAACAGGATTCTTCCTACCTCCTGTCCCTGGCATAGTATCTTTGAGATGTATATTTCAACCCATTACAGTATATTCTTTTGCTTATCTCTTCCCAAGACACAGAACTTCCCTTTCTTTGAGATGTAGATTAAGCCTTTCTTTAACTAATCTCTTCCCAAAACACAGATCTTCCCTTCCAATCACCAACCTAAGAACTGTGGAACCCTCCTATAACCTACAAGCCCAACCCCCCCCACCCCCCCACCCCCACCCCCCCCCCCCCCACCCCCCCCCCCCCCCACTTCTACATGTCCCACCTTTTTGGGCCAGACCAATGGAAAGTCTTTTCACTAAATGTTTTCTGTCAATCTCAAAAACAAATAAAAGGAACCCCTGTACATGATCACCCAGAGAAAGGCATGTATGCCTCTTCTCCGGGCCTAAGTCACTCATATTTGGCTTGGAAATAAACCACATTAATTATTAGTTTTACAGTTGGTTATTTTCCCATCAACACTTTTTTTTAAAGTTATTTATTTAATTTTATTACAATTACCTTTTTTTAAAAATTTGTTACAGGACATGTGCTCACCAGAGAGAGAAAGAAAGAGAGGAAAGTGAGAAAGCAAGCCACCACGTACGGGACTCGAACCATAGCCAACCATGTGGGAGTCCAGCGCCTTAACCACCACACCACCTACTGGCCCCAAAGTCACTTCTTATCAAAATAAATTACCCACTATAAAGTTTTACCATGCAGCAAGCAATAAAACAGAGTGCTTCCTAAGAAACAGAAGCTAAGTATTACACCAAAGAGAACATTATGAAGTAAAAGTGCTCTCAAAAATTTCAAGGGCAGGGACCAGCAGTTAGCGTAATGGCTATGTCGCTGGACTCCCACGTAGTCGACCGCGGTTCGCGTCCCGGACCCGGTGGCTTAAACTCACGCCGGGCGCGTGTGCGTGCGTGACCAAGATCCCGGGAGGAGAATGGAGGAGAAGGGATTGCGGCGTGGCCATCCCCCCTGGGGGGTGATTTCCTGTTTTCTGTCTCTCTCTCTCTCTCTGTCTGGCGAGCGCATGCACCCTATAGCAAAAACCTCTCCAAAAAAAAAAAAAAAAATTTCAAGGGCTAACACAGTTAGAAAACATAACCTGTGTGGAGTAGACCCACGTGGAAAGGTTACAGTTCAGCCAGAAACCTCCTTGAGTAGATGTGCGCACATGTGCCCATGATCCTAGCTGGCTTGAGTTGTGGGGTGGTATAGTACAGGCAAGAAAACTTAGAAGTCTCACAGTATTGAGACTCTCGTTGAGCATACTATATCTTTTTCATTCATGGAATAAACTTAAAGGAAAATAAATAAATGAAACCTCATCTCCTCTGTAGTTAAATGCACATTTCATCTTTTACATATTTAATATAACTACCTTCTCCCATTGAGTGAATAAATTATGTCATTCAACAAATACTCTATTATTACTCTACTTAAGATTATAAGGCACACTGTTTAGATATCATAAGAGGGCCAAAATATGTTATCAAAACATTAAATATAAATGAAAGACCTAGGTACATAAATATGCTCACCAGCAAGAAAGACAAACAGTGAGAAGGAACATGAGAAATCACTCTTAGAGAGGGTAGCAGTCCCTCAATCCCTTCTCCCTGACTCTCTTCCTGGGATTTGGGGCAGGTCCACACTCGCAACTGCCAGGGCTGGGACTCAACCCAAAGTCGGCCACGTGAGAATCCAGCACCTTAACCACCATGCCACCTGCTGGCCCTAGTTTTTATACTTTTTGTTTTGGGGGGTTTGTTTTGTTTTAGATTTTTTTGCTATAGGAAGCATATACTCGCCAAAGAGGAGGGGGATAGTGAGTGATATAATCCCTTCTCCTCTACTCTCCTCCCAGGATCTTAGGCACATACACATGTGCCCAGCATGTTTTTCAAATCACCAGGTCGGGTACTCAAACCGCAGAGTCAGCCACGGGGGTTCCAGCAACTTATCTATCATGACACCTTGGCCCCTCTTTGTCTGGTCTTGATATAAAGATAATAATTCATAAAATGAATTTGGAGGTGTTCCCTTCTCCTATTTGTTGGAAAAGATTGCACAAAATGTTAATTCTTTAAACTTCTGGTAGAATTCTCTAGAAAAACCATTTGGGCCTTGAGGTTTCTTTCTAAGGAGTTTTTTTTGTTTGTTTTGGTTTGGTTTTGTTTCATTAGTTTTTTTTTTTTTTTGTTTGTTTGTTTTTTTTTTGAGAGGTTTCTGCTATAGGGCGTGTGCGCTCGCCAGAAAGAGAGACAGAGAAACAGAAAGTGAGAAATCACCCCCCAGGGGGCAGGGATGGCCACGCCACAATCCTTTCTCCTCCATTCTCCTCTTGGGATCTTGGGTACGCACGCACACATGCCCAACGTGAATTTAAGCCACTGGGTCCAGGACTCAAACCACCATCGACTACATGGGAGTCCAGCAACATAGCCATTATGCCAACTGCTATTCCTCTTTCTTAGAAGTTTTTAAGTTATAAATTTCTTTTTTTTTTTTGGAGAGGTTTTTTTCGCTATAGGGCGTGTGCGCTCGTCAGACAGACAGAGAGAGACATAGAGACAGAAAGCGAGAAATCACCCCCCAGGGGGGATGGTCACGCTGCAATCCCTTCTCCTCCATTCTCCTCTCGGGATCTTGGGCACGCACGCACACGCGCCCGGCGTGAGTTGTAAGCCACCGGGTCCGAGATGCGAACCGCGGTCGACTACGTGGGAGTCTAGCGACATAGCCATTACGCTAACTGCTGGTTCCCAATTTCTTTTTTTTTTTAATAGAGATTTATGCTATGGGGCACGTGCGCTCACTGGAAAGGCAGAGAGTCAAAGCAAGAAATGACCTCCCAGGGTGGATGGCCACACTGTAATCCCTTCTCCTCCATTCTCCTCTCAGGATTTTGGGCATGCAAGCACATGTGCCTAGCATGAGTTAGCATGAGTTTTAAGCCTCCAGGACCAGGATTTAAACCACTGTCAAGTATATGGGAGTCCAGTAAAGTGCCATCCATTGGCCCCTAAATTTGATTTCTCTAATAGTTATAGGACTATTCAAATGATCTATTTCATATTGGATGAGTTGTAGCAGCTTCTGTTTTTTGAAGAACTGATTTATTTCAACAAGTTATCAAATTTACTAGTGTAGAGTTTTTTCTAATGTTCCCTATTATCCTTTTGATGTCTGCATGGTCTATACTAAGTACACTCACTTTTACTCCTGATATTGGTAATTCATGTCTTCTCTTTCTTTTTCAGTCTTAGGGAGTTTGCCAATATCTTTGACCTTTTCAAAGGACAAGTTGTATGTTTTATTGCCTTTATTGTTTTTGTCTTTTCAATTTCATTGACTTTTGCTCTTATCTTTATTATTTCCTTCTTTATGTTTGCTTTCGATTTATTCTGCTTTTTTCTTCTCTTCCTTTTTTATTGCCAGATGGTACATGTGTACCAAAGCAAGAGAAAGAGAGAGAGAGAGAGGAAGAGAGAAAGCACTCCACCCCAGCAGTGGGGTGTGGTCATGCTACAATCATTTTCCCCTCATTTCTCTATCCATCCAGAATCTGGAAAACACATGTGTGCACACCCTGCATGCTTATCGAGCTGCTAGGGCTAAGATGTGAACCACAGTCAGCCATGTGGGATCCAGTTCCTAGTGCACAGCACTTAACCAGTATGCTAAGGGGCCAGTTCTTACTTTTATTTTTCTAGGCTCTTCAATCATGAATTTGAAACTTTTCTTGATTGCCTAATGTATGTACTTGGTGCTCTAAATCCTCTCAGCACTGCTTTAGCCATGTCCTACAATTTCACTGTTTCATTTCCATTTAATTCAGTTTAATGTATTTAATATCCCTTGAGACTTCCTTTTTCACTTGTACATTATTTAAAAGTATGTTGGTTAGTTTCCAACTATTAGAGATTTTTCTATTATCTTTCTATTACTGATAAAAATTTGATTCCACTGTGGTTAGTGAATATACTCGCTCACAGACTTCAATCCTTTTAAGTTGGCTGAGATTTGTTTTAAGACCCAGGATACAGCCTATTTTGGTGACTATTTCAGGAATTCTTTGCTTTTTAAATTTTTGTGATGGGAATATGCGCTCATCAGAAAGAGACAGAGTGGGGGAAATGAGCAATCACCCCCCTCCCAGGCGGCCACAATCCCTTCTCCTCCATACTCGTCTTAAAGTCTGAGGCATGCATACACAGGCACCCAGAGTGTTTTTCAAGCTGCCAAGTCTAGGACTTAAACCACTGAGTCAGCCATGCGGGATCCAGCACCTTAAGCACCATGCCACCTGCTGGCCCTCTAGAAATTCTTGAAAAACATGTATTCCACTGTTGTTGAAGTGTTCTATATATATAAATTAGGTATGTAGTACAGTTTATCCATGTAAATAAATAAACTGTATATATCTAGAAAAATTAGAAAAAACATTTCCTATTAAGCAAGATGCAATTTTTTAGTTTCTTTCAAGACTTTTTGTTTTAGTTTTCAAATTTTAATCATGATGTGTCTTGGCATGGACTTGTTGGCATGAATTTATCCTACTTGGTGTTTGCTCAGCTGCCTGAATGTGAGATCGTTTTTTTGCCAAATTTGAAAAGTCTGTAGCCTTTATTTTAGAGTATTTTTCTAACTTGTCTCCCTTTCTCCTGTCCTTCCTGAACTCCAATAGTATAAATGTTAGATCTTTTTTATAATCTCACAGGTTCCTGAAGCTCTATTGTTTCGTTTGGTTTTTGTCTATTTTGTCACTGTTATCCAGATAAATAAATACACAGTTCTATCTTCCAGGTCACTGATTCTTTCCTCTGTCTTCTCCATTCTGTTGTTGAGCCAATTTGCTGAGCTTTTTATGTCAGTTGTATTTTTCAGTTCTAAAATTCTCATTTGGCTCTTCATATGTTCTATTTTTCTGAGATTCTTTTTGTTGAAACTTTCTATTTTTTTATTTATTTCATGTTTGTTAAGTGCCCCCTGGAACATTTTCATCATGGCTGCTTCAAAATCTTTTTCAGATAATTCTAAGATCTGTCAATAATTTAATCTGTTTAAGCTGCTATACCAAAATACCATAGATTGAGTAATTTATAAATAATAGAAATTTCTCCCAGTTCTGGAGCTAATAAGTCCAAGATCAAGGCATCAGCGGATTCAGTGTCTGATGGGGGACTATTTCTCATAGATGGTGATGTCTAGGTGTCTTCAGGTAACAGAAGGGAAGAAGCTTTCTTTTCATTTTTCCTAAATTTTTGCCAGAGGGTATATATGCTCACTAGAGAGAGATGGAGAAAAAGGGAGAGGAGATGACACCCTTATGGGGAATGGTCATTTCTCAATCTCTTATCCTCTATTTCTCCCTCCTTTTGGGATTTTAGGCACACACTCATACACTAAGCTTGTTTCTCAAGGTTTGAACTGTGGGGTCAGCCATGTAGGATCTTGTTGCCTTAACCACCAGGCCACAGACCTGGCCCTCTGAAACCTCTTTTATCAGGGCACTGAGCCCATTCATGAGGGTGGAGTCCTCATGACCGAATCACCTCCCAAAGGTCCCACCTTTTAATACCATTGCCCTGGCAATTAGGTTTCAATTTTTTTAACACAAAACATGTATTGATTTATTAATTTTTTATGACCAAAATAAAATAAACCCGTTAGTACACTTTATAAATGTATACTGTCTACTTTTCAATTTCTATAAACCATGGTATAATCAACACAGATTAACCTTTTCTTAAAGAACTGACACTATGAGCATAATTTAATACAATGAGTTTCCAACATATCTAAAGTTGTCAGTAGTGTAATAAAGAAAAATAAAATGAGATGGGATTTGAGCAGTGGTATTATGAATTTTTTTAAAGGTTCTATCAGTTTGTTTGTTTCTTCATAAACATATCTATAAAATATGTGGCCATTACACATAGCTGGGCACATAGCACAGATGGCTACCTTTTTTTTTTTTTTTTTTGGAGAGATTTTCGCTATAGGGCTCGTGTGCTCGCCAGACAGAGACAGACATAGAGACAGAAAGCAATAAATCACCCCCCAGGGGGGATGGTCACGCCGCAATCCCTTCTCCTCCATTCTCCTCTCGGGATCTTGGGCACGCACGTACACGCGCCCGGCGTGAGTTTTAAGCCACCGGGTCCGGGACGCGAACCGCGGTTGACTACGTGGGAGTCCAGCGACATAGCCATTACGCTAACTGCTGGTTCCCCAGATGGCTACCTTTTAAAATACTACTGTTACCATGGTAAATAGAAGACATTCTTTTTCAAGTATTTTTCCTATTCTTTAAGAATCCACTTCATTGTTTCTATTGGTATATCTGGACTAAACAGAATGCAAAACAATATAATTTTTGCATCTGTATCTTCCACAGTACCTCCATCTTAATTTATACCCAATCTTTTCAATTTCTAAATTTAAATTGAAAAGTCATCTAAATTTAATCCAAAAAGGAAGTATAGACTAATCCTCACCAATTCATGAAAATCATCATAAAGGGGAAAATAAACAAATAGAAATTATTTGGGCATTTCCAGGTAAAAATGGTAAAATGAATACAGTCATTTAACCTGCCCTGACTCTGAATACCCTACAAAACAATAAAGTTGTTTTCTCTTTTCCATTTTTTTTAAAAGCACAAGCCCACAAGGCCAAAGGTAACAAGAAAGCAGATAATAGCAACAAGACTTTTGAAGCTGCCAAAAAAGCAATCCATTTTCTACATAGACCCCCATAGGCTCAGGAGTTTTACTTTAGGTACGACTGAAAATCAGAGTAAAGAAGGAACTAAAAACTGAAGGACAGGTAAAAACCTGTTTATGAAGCAATTTGATTCATAAAGTCTCTATACCACTCTGAATCTTCCCTCATTGCAGAAGATATGAGATGTATTTTCTGAAGGGGGTAAAGCACTTGAGAGTACATGCTAAGACCACCCAGCCTTTTACTCTCACTCAGATACCAGAACACCAACTGGCCTCTACTTTTCAGCAAGAGATTTGTAGCATTTCTCTAAGAAATCTGACCAGCTCAAAAAAAAAAAACAAAAAAAAACAAAAAAACAAAAACCAAAAAACAAAAAACAAAAAAACTAAATACAGTGTTAGAGATTAACCCCAAATTAAAAAAAAAACATATATATTGATACTGTATAAGAAAGAATTTAGCTGGTCTTTGTCTCTGGTTCCTAGTAGGAAGCACTAGATGCTTGAAATTTCATGAGTGATGAGTGTCTTTGTTAGTCATGGTAGACCTTTAGGACTATACCAGTTAGTTTACATTAATAGAGCTGACTCAGAGTGAGCACCTTGATATTTTGTGCTAATGAAACATCTCAGGACGGGAGCCAGCTATGCCAGAAAGTCCAACCATGTGATTAGTCTAACCTCTAGGGAAGGGAGGAAGGCTGAAGACTGTGTCCAATCATGTGACCAATGATCCAATCAATCACATCTACATAATGAAGCCCCAATAATATGAAGTTTAAGTGAGTTCTACTAGTTGGCATAACTCTGTATATTACTCTGCATTATTCTGACATTATCACACGTCAGTGTATCAGCATATATTCCAATTCCATGATGAAAGAACAGTAGAAACTATGTTTGGAACCTTCTACACCTTGCCTTTTGTGTGTCTCCCTTTGGCTGGTTCCGATTTGTATTCTTTTGCTACTATAGAACTGTTACTGTAAGCATAGTGCTTACCGTGAGTTCTATGAGTTATTCTTACAAACTTTTGAATGTGAGAGAGTAGTGGGAACCCCTGCATTTATAGCCAGTTGATCAAAAGTAAGAGTGCCAGGGCCAGCAGGTGGTGTGGTAGTTAAGGTGCTGGACTCCCACATGGACAACTGCAGTTTGAATCTTGGACCTGGCAGCTTGAGAATCACACAGGGTGTGTGTGTGTGTGTGTGTGTGTGTGTGTGTGTGTGCCCAAAGTCCCAGGAAGAGAATGGAGGAGAAGGCATTCCAGTATAGCCATACCCCCAGGAGGTGATTTCTCACTTTCCCTGTCACTGTCTCTCTCTGTCTGTCTCTCTTAGGTGAATGCCTATGCCCATGGCAAAAATCTTAAGGGAAAAAAAGAAGTGAGAGTGTCATAAGGAACTTAGAACACAGCAAGAACCCTTGGGCCAGCAGGTACATGGTGGTTAAGGTGTTGGATCCCACATGGCTGACTGTGCAGTTAAAGTCCTGGATCTGGTGGCTTGAAAAAAACACTGGCATGTGTGCATGAATGCCCAAGATCCCTTGAGGAGAATGGAGAAGGGATTGTGGCATGGCCATCCTCCCTGAGAGATAATTTCTCACTTTCTCTTATCTCTAACAAGTGCACACACCCTATAGCAAAAACTGAAAAAATTAAAAAACCACATCAAGAACACAGGATGTGAAAAAGAGAAGGGTAAAGAAACAATATTGGAGATACAGGCAAATCCTGCTTCTTAGGAATTAATAGATGCTGAGGCAGGCAAGTGGCATGGTGGTAAAGTGCACTGGACTCCCACATGGCCGCCACTGTAAATCTCTTGCTGAGAAGTAGAGGCCAGTTGGTGTTCTGGGATCTGAGTGAGAGAAAAAGGCTGAGTGGTCTTGTGGGAGTCCTGTGCCCTTAACCACCACCGTGTTTCAAGTCCCAGATGGAGGCTTGCTTTCTCACTTTCTCTCTCTCTCTCTCATTCTGTACTCTCTGGTAAAATTAAAATAAAGGTAAACAAGATAATTTTTAAAAAAAGGAATTAATATTATACAATTGATGTTCATATTGGAACCACGAAGAAAAATTCAAATTTAAACTAGGCATGATAACTGCATTGTATTATGTAGACGAAGGTCATTTGCCAAACAGATCCATATATACAACTTTTTTTTTTAAGATTTTTTTGCGATAGGGCACATGGGCTCACCAGAGAGACAAAAAGCGAGAAATCACTCTCCAGGGGGGATAGCCACACCACAATCCCTTCTCAAGCATGCATGCACATGCGCCCAGTGTGAGTTGTAAGCCTCCAGGTAGGGGACCCAAACTGCAGTTGGCCATGTGGGAGTCCAGGGATGTAACTATGCCATCTGCTGGTCCTAATACAACTTTTTAGAGAGATAAATATCTAGAAAGACATGTCACCATTTCTATAATTTGAATATTCTTCAACGATTAAACAAATGTTGCAAAATGTTAATAATGGCTAAATCTGGGTGAGGAATGTATGTGTATTACATTACTTCTATTCTTTAGTACATTTGAAAATTTCCATAATAAAATGAAAATATTACTTTGTAAAGATCCACGCATAAAGCAACAAGTTCAATTTCCATGACTATCTTTAAATGGGATAGGTTAAAGAGAAAATTAGAAATAGTCTATGGTTATCTTACCATATCCTGCCATAGAAGCACCATTCTCAACATCCACTGTGTTCTTATTTTCTTCTGCCAGAGCTTTAACGTATCTTTTGCTTAAATCTAGTATTTGTTCACGTAACTTGACACTGCTTTGATGTCTTGGTTGTTGAAATGTATAGTGCAGTAACATCAATCCCCAAATGAGTCCAAATACAAGCAACAGTAAACTCAATTTCTGGGACATATTTTTCCTTGAGATTGTAAGAAACATTTCTGATGAAGCAAACAGACTTGATTGAAAAGTAGCAACTAGACACAAGCCAACAATCAAGGCTTTTGAAAGAAAAATCTCTCTAATATTGTATATCCTTCATCTTCAGCAAGGTTGTCTCGACTCTATGAACTCTGTAAAATTAAGAACAAAAAGGTGATTAGTTAATAAAAGAATAGACACTGATAACAAAGAGATTCTATATGATGTGGAACTGTAACCCCCCCTTTGGCAACATTCTTCATCACTAAGCAAACTTTCTGGTCATTTATCAATTTCATCTGCATACCTTTTCTATTTTGTTTTGTAGAGGCTTTTGCGTTAGGGTGTGTACTCCCAGACAGTGGGGAGGAAGGGGCTGTGTGGGAGAAGACAGTGAGAGGGAAAGTAAGAAATCACCCTCAAGGGGGAAGGGCCACATTGCAATCCCTTCTCCTCATTTTCCTCCCATGATCTTGGGCACGCAGGTGTGATGTTGAGGCCACTGGGTCCAGGATGCAAACTGTGTCGGCCATGTGGGAGTCCACTGATGCAACCACTACAACACCTGCTGGCCCCATTTAAACTAGAAATGTCAATTCATTGAAAATATCTGAGGGGCCAGCAGCTGGTGTGTTGGTTAGGCACTGGACTCCCACACGGCTGACTACGGTTTGAGTCCTGGACCTGATAGCTAGCTTTCTCACTCCCCCAACACCCCCACTCCCGTCTCTCTGGTGAGCATACGTGCCCTATAGCAAACTTAATAATAAATAAAATGTACAATTTTTAAACAGTTTTAAAATATCTGGAAAAAAGGTCACCACATTCATAAAAAAACTCTTTGAGTGATTTCTTCTCTTATAACTAAAACCAGGGACATGTACTAGGATTTACAGAAGATCTCAGTCTATTCAAATACATGTTACCACCCTAAATGCCCAAAAGCTATTTCTAATCAAAAAAAAAATCTTAAAAAGTGGGTGGCAAAATGAAAATCAGAAATAAGGTGGGCTAGCCCATGGCCTGGTGGTTAATGTGGCTGGAGCCCACATGAGTTCCACACCTGGACGCTTGTAAAACACTTTGGGCACATATGCGTGTGCCTAAAAAGAGGGAGAAATGGAGGAGAAAGGATTGCTGCATGACCATTTGCCATGGAGGGAGGTGCTTTCTCTTCCCCTTTTTCTCTATCCCCTCTCTGGTGAGCACACACATCCTCTGGCAATTTTTTTTTAAATAGAAAAAGAAATAAGAAAAGGTAAAACAGATTCAAAAATCAAAACGTCTGTATGATTAACAAGAATTCCCACAACATAGCATGTCACCATTTGAAAATGTCACTACAAGATATTACCAATGTAAATGAGGTAATCTTAGGAACCATCTGATCTAAGGAGAAAACTAAGTTATAATTTCTAAGTTTTTATCTTACAAAAGTATGCCAGACAAAATGAATGGTGATCATTTAATAACAGGTGCTAAAACAGAGTGGAACATTTTTCTGTATTTCCCAACTTCCAGTTTTACATGAGAAAGGTGTGTACTTGTATAAATTAATTAAAAAATAAAAGGTTATACTTCAATTCTTTAAAAACGGAATAGATAATGATAATTATGGACTAGAAAGACTTGAAGAGTAAACAAATATATATGAATCACCAATGTGTCCAGTAAACTCTTTGATTATATCGATTGAAACAAAATTCTTTGGGTAGAAAATATAAATAGGGTCAAAGAGTATATTTTACAAGAATATTTCATAGCTTACTGCAAAATAATCCTTGAGAACTTTTAAATTTCCTATAATAAACGCAAATAAAACATTCTGATCTTAACCCACTTACTGGGGAATAGTCACAAAACTGACCTATTAAAATCTCAACAAATAATAAAAATGAGCACAGTAGAGTATAAAAGCAACAAAACTTGCAGAGCATTTAATCACTTTCATTCAACAAATATTTACTGAGCCAGCATATATTTGACGTATCAGAAATACAAGTTGCGGGACCAGCAGTTAGCGTAATGGCTATGTCACTGGACTCCCATGTAGCCAACTGTGGTTTGAGTCCCAGACCCAGTGGCTTAAACTCATGCCGGGCGTGTGTGCGTGTGTGCCCAAGATCCCAAGAGGAGAATGGAGGAGAAGGGATTGCAGCGTGGCCATCCCCCCTGGGGGGTGATTTCTCGCTTTCTATCTCTCTGTCTCTGTCTTTCTGGCAAGCACACGCGCCTTATAGCAAAAACCTCTCAAAAAAAAAGAAAGAAAGAAATACAAGTTGCTTATCCTTTATCTAAAATCTTGGTACCAATATTGTTGCAGGTCTTGGATATTCTAGGGTTTCAAAATTTCTGCGTATATATAAAGTACATATTTTGGGGCTGAGACTCAAGTCTAAACATGAAAATTCATTTATGATTCATATACATCTTATACACATAGCAAGAAGTCAATTTGACACATTTTTGTATTACAGCATTTTGACTGAAACCTATTGCATGAGGTCAGGTGTGGAATTTTCTACCTGTGGTGTCATGCTGGCACTCAAAGAGTTTTGGACTTTGGAGTGTTTTCTATCCTAGATTTTCAGATGGGGGATGTATAATCTAATATGCAGTATAGTTCTACCTTAGAAAATTTGCTTTCTAGCAGAGGCTTTCAATAAATCTCCCTTTGGCCTTAGTTATTGCCATCTAATTAAACTTTAAGGTTGTGTGTATATGTATGTGTGTGTATGTGTGTGTGTGTGTGTATGAGTGTTTGATTTTTGCTATAGGGAGCGTGTGCTCACCAGAGAGAGAGAGACTGAAAACGAGAAATCACCCCCCCAGGGGGGATGGCCATGCCACAATCCCTTCTCCTCCGTTCTCCTCCTGGGATCTTGGGCATGTACATACACATGTCCAGAGTGAGTTTCATGCCACAGGGTCTGGGACTTGAACAGTGGTCGGCTATGTGGGAGTCCAGTGATGTAAATGCTACACCATCTGCTGGCCCCTTTAAAGTACTTTTAATCTTCTGCAAGATATTAAAATACAAAACCCATACAATTAAACCTTCATCTAGTAGATGTGTGTGGCAAGATATGTATAAAAGAATTTTCTATCCTGCCAATTCACTTGACCTGCTCAGAAAACTCCCACTCTTCTTTTCTAATACCCTACAACATTCTGGGGTTCCCATGTCTGAACAACACTCATCTATTCTTGTTAAAGTGTATACCTATCCTGCCAAACCTCAAACAACCATGACTATACCACTAACTGGATATACTAATTACTGTACTAAAATAATAATTGCAGTAAAAATTGGGAATTAACTCATCAAATAATCTACTTCTGCTTATTTCTCTAGCTCTTATAAAAATATCATTAATACCAACATTAGATTACTAAAATTTCCTATATTAACAAAATCAAGTAAATATAATCTAACTTTTTCTAGAGAGATTTGAGTTCAGACAGTGGACGTTCTAGATTTCACTACAAATTTTTTTTTTTTTTTAATGTTATAGGTTGTGTGCACTTGCCAGAGAGAGATAGAAACAAGAAAAGTGAAAAATCATCCCCCTCCCCTACCCGTGAGGGGATGGCCACACCACCACACCAATCCCTTCTCCTCCATTCTCCTTTCAGGATTTTGGGTACACACGCACAAGCACCCAGCACGAGTTTCAAACCACCAGGTCCAGGACTCAAACCAAGGTGGATCATGTGGGAGTCCAGTGCCTTACCCACCACGCCACCTGCTGGCTTCACCTATCAAATTCTTAACCTTTTTTATTTTTTTTTACAAATTTATAGTTGTTTATAAATTCTTACTGGCTCCTCTGTCTCTTCTAGGACAACCTGTGTGTTATATTATATGTCCTCACACCCAGTGGAAGGATTACTGGGAATCTGTCCCAAAGCAGTCACAAGAGAGTTGGTTCTAAGGTTAGCATGACAACAAAGCCAGAAAAGTGACATCACTGGAGAGTTGAGAACATAGATTCCTAGGTATTTTGGCAAATGAAGGTTAAAATGACAGTCAAGAAAGTTCTAGTATATAAACATATATCTCCAAGGTCAAAAAGGAAAAGATTTTAAACCAGAGGCAAAGAAGGTATGTCAGTTAAATAGCAGCAACAACCTTAACCATAATCACTTACTCATTACAGACACTGCTCTAAGTACTTTACAAAAGGAATTAACCCATTATATGCTTATAACATCCTGTATTAATATTCTCACTGACCAGATAAAACTGAGGCAACGAGAAGTCAGATAACCTGCCCAACATCAAACAACTGGACTCATGGCAGCAATAAGATTCACAGCGCAGGCTCTTAACCACTGCCACTCTTCAGCAGCAGAGGTATTCAAACAGAAGCAGCAGGAACTGCAACGGTGACCATAACTGAGCTCTTCTTCTGTGCCTAACTCCGAGGTCAACACTCCACAAAAGTCATCTCACGTGATATTGCAATAACTCCACAAGAAAGATATTAGAACTGTTGCTATTATTCTCAATTTAGAGATGATCAAATTAAGATTTGGAGAGACCAATGTGCCTAAGATTTTTAACCAGGTCAACTGCCTCTGTTGCCTAAACTTTGGCAAGAGCTAAAAGTCTAGAACTTCAGTATCTGGAGCCAGCAGATAGCATTGTAGTTACATCACTGGACTCTCACATGGCCGACTACAGTTCGAGACCTGGAACAGGTGGCTTGAGAATCACGCCAGGCACATGTGCATGTGTTCCCAAGATCCCAGGAGGAGAAGAGAAGAGCTTTCAATGTGGCCAACCCCCCGGGGGCATGATTTCTCACTTTCCCTCTCACTGTCTGTCTGTCTGTCTGTCTGTCTCTCTCTCTCTCTCTCTCTCCAGCAAGTACACGTACCCTATGGCAAAAACCTCTTAAAAAAAAAAAAAGTTCAGAATCTAACTCATTCCATTTGGGGGTCTCTCATTTCCTTCAGAATTCGTTTTCTGGGACAGCAAGTAGCGTAGCGGTTATAGTGCTGGACTTCCACATGGCCAACTATGGTTCAAGTCCTGGATCTGGTGGCTTGAAAATCACACCAGGTACATGTGTATATGTGCCCAAGATCCCACGAGGGATTGCAGCATGGCCATCTCCCCTGGCGGGTGATTTCTCACTTTTCCTCTCATGGTCTCTGTCTCTCTCTGGCAAGCGTATGTGCCCTATGGCAAAAACCTTTAAGAAAAAAAGGAAAGAAAGAAATGTTCCTTAAGGCTTGGTTACAGTGGTGAACACGTAGCTGGAGGCCACAAGGAAGGCCCAGGTTCAGTTTCTGGGTTATCTGGTTGCAGATAGCTATAATCCTAGCATTTAATTAGAAGGCTAGTGCCAGAGATTTTACGCAACCTCACAAAAGTAGCAAATACCAAGACTGTAAGGCATTAGGCAGAAAACAGGAGATTCACTGGAGGGTAGAATAGGAAATGGGATATTCACACACTGAGAGAGCCTTGTCTAGAAAAGGTAAAGTCCAGAGCTGGCATGTGGCATAGTTGTTAAGGTGCTGGACTCCCATATGCTGACCGTGGTTCAAATCCCAGACCTGGCGGCTTGCTTTCTCACTTTCCCTTTCTCTTTCTCTCTCTGAGAGAACATATCCCCTATAGCAAACCAAATCATAATAATAATAAATAAAATTAAATAATTCTTTTAAAAAAAAAGGAAAAGGTAAAGTCCTACTAAGTACAAGCTTAAGAGTAACAGGCTACTGGGACCAGCAGTTAGCGTAATGGCTATGTTGCTGGACTCCCACATAGTCGACCGCAGTTCCCGTCCCGGACCCAGTGGCTTAAACTCACGCCGGGCACGTGTGCGTGCGTGCCCAAGATCCCAAGAGGAGAATGGAGGAGAAGGGAGTGCGGTGTGGCCATTCCCCCTGGCGGGTGATTTCTCGCTTTCTATCTGTTTCTGTCTGTCTGTCTGGCGAGCGCACACGCGCTATAGCAAAAACCTCTCAAAAAAAAAAAAAGAGTAATAGGCTACTCACCACCGAGGATTTTGCTTAGATGGAATGTGGTTGTACTAACACCAGGCACAGAGAGAAAGCACACTGGTAGTGGACACAGCAAAAGTACAGCTGGTGAATGTACGTCCCCAAAGTTATAAATCGCAGGCAACAAGGAGTCCGAGCCTGAAACAAAGCTAGTTTACGCCTAGCCTTCTCAGCATGAGGAGCCCAAAGATATACTACAAACTTTAAATAAAAAGCCCCTTACTTTTTGCCTCTATACAGACTGTGTCTGCTCAGCACCGTCCTCAACAAAACAGAAGCAGTGCAAATACCAATCTCAGGGGGAAGTCGGAACTTCCATAGGGACCACTATTGTAAGCGGTTTGTATGCTTTCTTATAGTGATAAGAAATAAAACCCTTCATATGGAAAGGGTTTTTCTTTGGAAATAGTAAAGAGGTAAGAAATTGGGAGCTTTCAATCCTACTGTATACCAGGGAATTCCAAAAGGATATTAAGGAATAAAGTAGGTACTGGAACTACCAGGAAAAAAAGATACCCTAGAGCTTTCTTCAAATTAAAAAGATGTCCCAGGGCCAGTTTATGCCTGATAAAGCGCTGAGCAGCCCAAGAAGACCTGAAAACTTATCTAAACAACCATTTCCACAAGCAATTCCAAGCAAGGCCAGTAGAGGTAAACCTCTCCAAAAAAAAAAAAAAAAAAAAAAAAAGCTTTACATTAAAATCACTGGAGAATTCTTTTGTTTTTGTTTTTGTTTTTAATCCCAGTGCCAGGTCACGCCCTATACCAATTAAATTAGAATGCCTGGAGATAAGAACCAACATTAGTTGTGCTTTTTTAGTAATTATTTTATTTATTTATTTTAGTTTGACCAGAGAGGGACAGAGCAAGAGAGAGACAGAGAGATAGAGAAAGTGAGAAAGCAAGCAGCCAGGTCCAGGACTTGAACTGTGGATTGGAAATGTGGGAGTCCAGCACCCCTAACCACCATGCCACCTGCCAACCCCTAACATTAGTATTGTTTAAAAGAGTGCTGGTTTGGACCAGCCCAGTGCCCTAGTGGTGAAGAGTAGTGGTTCCCCGCTGGCCCCCCACAGCTTAAAAAACACACTAGGTGTATATGCAAGTATGCCCCCCCAGATCCCAAGAGGATGAAGAAACACAAAAGGGACTGCAGTGTAACCATGCTCCCTGGGGGTTGCTCTCTCCTCTCTTTCTCTTTTAAAGTAGCACTCCCAGTCCTATCCCACCTCTAACCTCAAAGTAGTCTATCATTTTCCACATGAAATTACATATTCTGTCTTTAAAATCTTAAGATAGGGATTGTTCCATGGCCTAGAGTTTATGGAAGTTGGAACCCACAAGGCCTACTCCAATTTAAGTTCCAGCCCAGTGACTTGAAAAACACACTGAGTACATGAGCGTGCATGCTCAAAATCATTCCAGGATTGGGACCAGCAGTTAGCATAATGGCTATGTCGCTGGACTCCCATGTAGTCGACCACAGTTCGTGTCCTGGACCCAGTGGCTTAAAACTCACGCCGGGCGCGTGTGCGTGCGTGCCCAAGATCCCGAAAGGAGAATGGAGGAGAAGGGATTGCGGTGTGGCCATCCCCCCTGGGGGGTGATTTCTCGCTTTCTGTCTCTCTGTCTCTCTCTGTCTGTCTGGCGAGCGCACGCACCCTATAGCAAAAACCTCTCCGAAAAAAAAAAAAAAATCCTTCCAGGATCGAGAAATGGAGAAAAGGGATTGCTGCATTCCCACACCCCTTTAGTGGGTGTTTTCTCCATCTCCCTCTCCCTCTCTGACACCTTTTCTCTGGTGAGTACACCCACCCTCAGGCAATTAAAAAAAAAAAAAGCCAGGACCAGCAATTGGCATAATGGCTATGTTGCTGGACTCCCATGTAGTTGACCACGGCTCGAGTACTGGACCTGGTGGCTTAAACTCATGCCGGCAATGTGTGCGTGAGTGCGTGCATGCTCAAGATCCAGAGAGGAGAATGGAGAAGTTATTGTAGCGTGGCCATCCCCCCAGAGAATGATTTCTCACTTTCTGTCTCTGTCTGTCTGGCAGCACCCGCACCCTATAGCAAAAACCTCTCCAAAAAAAAAAAAAAAAAAAAAAAGCCTTGGGCTGGCAAGAGGTTTGGTGGTTACCGTGGCTGGATCTCACATAGCTGACTGCATTGTTCGAGTCACAGACCCAGTAGCTTTAAAAAAACACACTGGGCATGTGTGCATGTGTGTCCAAAATCCTGAGAGGAAAATAAGGAGAAGGGATCATGGTGTGGCCAACCCCCTTGGGGGTGCTTTCTCACCTTCTCTCACTATACCCCTTGTCTGTCTCTGACAAACGCATGTGCCCTATAGAAAACTAAAGAAAAGCATCAAATCAATCATTTTACCCTCATACAACGGTAATACTTATACCTAACATTTATATTTTTATTTATCTAGCATGTTTCACTACATGTTTGCTGACATCCTCTCATTCAATTAGCACTGGTCCCTCTTAGAAAGGCTTCAGGTTTGGGGCCAGCAGTTGGAGTAATGGCATGTCACTGGACTCCCACCTAGTCGACCGCGGTTCGAGTCCTGGACCCAGTGGCTTAAACTCACGCCAGGTGCGTGTGCGTGCATGCCCAAGATCGTGAGAGGAGAATGGAGAAGAGAATGCGGCGTGGCCATCCACCCTGGGGGGTGATTTCTCGCTTTCTCTCTCTCTGTCTGGCGAGCACACGCACGCTATGGCAAAAACCTCTCCAAAAAAAAAAAAAAAAAAAAAAAAAAAGAAAGAAAAGAAAAGAAAAGAAAGGCTACAGGTTTGAAAGTTTCTACAAAGAATTTACGGACATGACATATGACATTGGTATTAAGTCACTGAAGAACTATCCAGTCCTAAAAGATGACATAACATGTTGCTGATGAGAAAAGTTCATTTCCCAAATCCTGAAAGAAGGCTAGAGTATCTGTTTGAAGCCCACCTCAGCTAGGAGGATATTAAAACCTCATTACATTTTTCTAGCCCACATTGATCTTCCTCTAACTCCCACAGCACGTTACTTTATACCAAATTGATTTTACACATCATCTTGTCCAATCGTGTGTGTGAGCCTTATCTACTTGACTAAGTCCGTAGTCTCTTGAGGGCAAGAATAACATGCTTTACAAGGCTGCCACACCACCACAAAGCCTGTTGAACGGCAGTCACTGAGAAATGCCCTATAGTTTACTTTCAACAACAGATCTCTCTGAGCCTAACCCTACCTTTTCCCAAGCAGCAAAGATGACCTCCCTGCGATGTTTTTCGGAGTACAGAGTCAAAGGATAGAAATTTGGAGGTTAAATTCAAATATCTTCAATTATCCATTTCTGGAACAGAAGAGCCTTAGAAGACATCTACTCCAATCCCTTACATTTCAGATGAAGAAACTAAAACCCAGAGATGTTAAGGGTCTTGCCTAAAATGAGACAACCAGTTAGTAACAGAAACTACAATGGTCCAGAATGTAGGCCTCCACTCATTGTCTATGTTTTTCTACACAACACTTGCCCCCTTACCTCCACTAGAAAGATTGTTTATAAATACTTAATGAATTGTAATATTTAAATAAAGCTTTGTCCATATTTGCTTTAAAGGAATATAATGAGAAAATACTAATAGCAGTGCAAAGACAATGATCCTAAAAATCCTGAAGATACATAACTTAGACTGTTTATTAAAGTACCAAGTTGGCCCATTAAAGTTCTGAACATGCCTTCTTCCCATAAATTGAAGCATAAAGTTGCTACAAGAAGAATTTTAAAAATTCATCTTAGTTTTTTATACAACCAATAAATTAACATAGAAAAAATAAGAAGTAGAGTTAGCCTCATAGCCTAGATAGAACTGTATCCCATATGGTCAACTGCAGCTTGAGAACAGAAGGGACTGGTGGGGCATGACCATGCCCCATTGTGGGTGCTTCCTCCCTCTCCCCCTCTCTCTACTTACCTCCCCCAACCCCCAGCAATTTGAAAAAATAAAACTACAATGAAAAATAAAGACAAATACAAGGTCTTCTGGAGGTAGAGACTACTTTCATCATGATCAGCAAACATACTGATAACATTTCCAGAAAAAATAATTTGGAGCACTATGCACAAAAGCCCAAGCTTGGACCTGGCAGCATGGTGGATAAGGTGGCTGGATGCCACATGGCTGACTTCTTGGTTCAAGTCCTAGACTCAGAAAAAAAACATGTACAAGTCCTAGACTCAGTGGCTTAAAAAAAAAAAAAACATGCCAAGCACATATATGTGCATACCCAAAATCCTGAGAGAGGGACTGGAGTGAGACCATCCCCCTTGGGGGAGATGCCTTCCTTTTCTCTCTCTCTGTATCTCTCTGTCTCTCTGGCAAGCACAAATGCCCTACAATAAATTTGGGGGGTGGGGGAAGCCTGGTCTCAAGCACAACCTTGGTTTATCCACTCATTTGTTCACTTATTCATTCACAATATTTATTAAAGCACCTATGTCAGGAAGTGACAATGAGAAAGGTAAAACAAGGTAGACAGAATTCCAGTTCTTCTAGATATTATACTTTAGTAAGTGTGGGACAATGAACCAAGAAACAAGCTGATTTCAGCTTATGATAAATTGCTATTGAAAAAAATAAACATGATGATGGGTCTAGGGAAGTCTACTTAAGGTGTGAGGTTAAGGAAGTTCTTCTGAGAAGATCATATATTTGACCTGAGAAAGAAAAGGAAGTACAAAGTCTGGTCCCAACTTCTTTCCAACTAAAACCTTTAAGATTCTTTTTGATCAGAATCCTGGGAACAGGAAGTAAATTTCTTAGTACTAACAAATGAGAATAAAAAGGCTCCCAAGCCCCGGCATGGAAGGGCCTGGTCTAGAGAAATGGTCCAAAGTGAACAGAAGGAAACCCAAACCGACAAGTAAAGAAAGTTTTGTGTTCCCCTTTCTTACAAGAATAGCAGTTCCGCCGTTTGGTAATACACAGGAAGAGCAGTAATGTGACATGGTGGTCTTCTCAGAGAAAAACATGTTCTTATTGGCATTTTCTAATTTGAAGGGGATAGTGACAAGATGTGGGATGGAATAAGTAGTAATCTGTTAGAACATTTGCCTAAAACTGTTATTAAGCATTTTAAATACAATGTTCAAATTCAAAAGTATTCTTTGTTAAGGAACACGGAAGTAGAAAAACATCATAACATGAGTAAATTTTTTCTGCATGTTTATACTTTTTACAAGCTTTAGTGTCTCCACTCCAATTTATAAGATCTTTGCAGAAAAATGCTGTTCAAAACTCTATTATGTCACTTACCACACAGCACACTGTATAAACAACCAGATATTTATTCAATTTTTCAGTGGTTTCTCTCTAGTCAGAGACCTCAAGACAAATAACATTAGTCCAACATCAAAACTAGAGAAACGGGGGCCAGCAGGTGGCATGGTGGCTAAAGTGCTGGACTCCCACATGACTGACCATAGTTTGAATCATGGACCTTGCTTTCTCATTCCCTTTCTCACTCTTGCTCTCGCTCTTTGTCTCTCTCTGGTCAAATTAAAAAAATAATGATAATCACAAATAAAGTTAAATATTCTTTAAAAAAAAACTAGAGAAACATAAAGACAAAGAATCAGTGAATATTTAAACCACAACACCTTTATTATGAAGATAAGGAAAGTGAAACACAAAGAAGGATGAAAAGCTACTTAATGTCAAATAAATGGGGAAAAATTAGGCAGCCAAACTCAGGCCAGGACACCAGTGCTTTTCAAAAGCAGGGAACAAAAATCAATTTAACAGCGATAAGAGGGGGGCATCAGGGAAAAAAAATTCAATTAAAAGACACAAAAATTGGGACCAGCAGATGGCATAGTGGTTAAGGGCGCTGGACTCCCACATGGCTGACCATGGTTCAAGTCCCAGAACTGTCAGCTTGCTTTCTCACTTTTTCTCTCTCTCCCATTCTGTCCCTCGCTAGTTAAATTAAAATAATTAATTAATTTAATTAAATAGAGTTTAATAAAATAGTATTTTTAAAAGACACAAATATTAAAAGTTATCTAGTGATGATAACATATATGGTAATATCTTTGACTGGACCAACTGTACAGATGCACGCTGATTAAAAGTAAATAAAAATATTAGGTTGTGAGGAAAATCATGGTGTATTTTTCTATACAAAAATGTGTCATGACTTGGGGCTGGCAAGTGGCGTGGTGGTTAAGAGTGCTGGACTCCTACATGGTCGACCTCAGTTCGAGTCCCGGACCCAGAAGCTTGATTTCTCACTTTCTCTCTCTCCCCCCCCCCCCTCTCTCTCTCCCTCCCTCTATCCTTCTCTGGTCAAATTAAAAATACATAAATAAATAGGGACCAACAGCTGGCATAATGGCTATTTCACTGGACTCTCATGTAGTCGACCCCAGTTCGAGTCCGGACCCAGTGGCTTAAACTCACGTCAGGTGCGTGTGCATGCATGCCCAAGATCCCGAGAGGAGAGTGGAGAAGAGACTGCACATGGCCATCCCCCCCTGGGGTAGGTGATTTCTCACTTTCTGTCTCTCTGTCTCTCTCTGTCCTTCTGGAGAGCACACGTGCCCTATAGCAAAAACATTTAAATAAATAAAAAAAGTTCAATAAAATAATTATTTTTAAAAAAGTATCAGAACTTTCCCAATGACTATATATACATATATATAATTTAAAAATCAATCTAACAGTTCATAACTAGCACTTAAAAATAGAAATCATCAGAGTACACTGTATACACTACAGATTTTGTTTTGCAAAACTTTTCTTTCAGTTCATTTATTTTTACGTGCATAGACACATGCATACACACAGCTATACAACTGTGGATTCACAATATAAAAAGATCTCTTAGCCTGGACTCCGGTGCAAGTGGTAGCCTACTCAATGGCAATACTGGAAGTAACATGATCAACTGCAAGTTCAGATCCTGTGCATACCTAAAAACACACCAAGGGCATGCATACCCAAGATCCTGACAATCTAAAGGACTAAGGAAAGGAGACTACAGTGTGAGGAGACTCTGTTGAGGGTGCCTTTCTTTCTATGACTCTGTCTCCCCCTTGCACACATGTATGCACTCACTCATGAATAAAATAAAATTTAAAAATACATATCTCTTGCTGGCCCATCCCATGGTCTAGTAGTTAAGGGAGCTGGATCTCACATGGCTGACCACAGTTTGAATCCTTGCCCCAGTGGCTTGAAAAACATACTGGATATATATGTGTGCATGCCCAAGATTTCAACAGGATGGAGAAATAGAGGAGAAAGGACTGCAGTGTGACCAGCTCTATTAGGAGGAGGGGTGCTCCTCTTCCCAGCATATGTGCCCTCTGGCAATTAAAGAAAAACACACAAGTGGCAGTCAACAAGTTTACAAAACACTGCATTTCACATTGCCTGTCATGAAGTACTTTCTTATATTTTTATATCAACACTAAAAAAAGCAACATTAGAAACATCAGGGGACCAGCAGTTTGCATAATGGCTATGTCGCTGGACTCCCACGTAGTCGACCACCGTTCAAGTCCCAGACCCGGTGGCTTAAACTCATGCTGGGCATGTGTGCGTGTGCGTGCCCAAGATCCCGAGAGGAGAATGGAGGAGAAGAGACTGTGGCGTGGCCACACCCCCGGGGGGTGAGTTCTCGCTTTCTGTCTCTCTGGCGAGCGCACGCACCCTATAGCAAAAACCTCTCCAAAAAAAGAAAAAAAAAAAGAAACATCAGTAAATGGCTAATGCTCCCATAAAATCTCTTGTTCAAACACTCATTTTTGCATGTATTCAACGCTTTGCTTTTTGTGCTGTTATGACTTACACTACAGTAACTATTAAGAGCAACAGCAGCAACTAACAAGCAGAGAAGTTCTCATTTTGCCAAAGGTGCAATAAGAATCACTGCCTACTAGTCTCCAAAAGTTAGAGAGGTATATATTTATTACAAAATGACACAGTATGGCACCAGAGCTCAGAGATTCATATGGTTCTCTCCAAAAAAGACTCAGAAATAAGTCCTCCATAGATTTAACATAGGAACATAACATCAAGGAAAAGGCCTATTCTTAAAACATTTTCGCTCTACAATATTGCCTGAGACTAATGGGAAAACTTAGCACAGGACATACTCATCCACTCTACAATTGGGTCTGAAATTTGAAGTGTACTGCCTTGAGAAAAGCTACACTAAAATTCCAACTAATATGAATCTCAGTATATCAAATCATTTTTAGATAGCATATTTTGGGAAAAGGAAAAGAAGACAATAGCGATGAAGAGTACAAAGCTAGATGAAAGGAAAAAGGTAAGAGAAGGATGAAAATAGAAAATGTTTGGGACCAGCAGATGGCCTAATGGCTACATCGCTGGACTCCATGTAGTCGACCATGGTTCGAGTCCCAGACCCAGTGGCTTAAACTCACACCAGGCGCGTGTGCGTGCGCGTGTGCATGCGTGCCCAAGATCCTGAGAGGAGAATGGAGGAGAAGGGACTGCAGCATGGCCGATCCCCCAGGGGTGGGATTTCTAGCTTTCTGTCTCTATCTTTCTGGCAAATGCATGCACACTATAGCAAAAATCTCTCAGGAAAAAAAAAAAAGAAAATGTTAGGGCAAAAGGAAAACTACTTCATCGCTGTCCTATGATGAAAGTTTAAGCTAAATATATTATGCAGTACTAAATACTTTAGTCACAGAGCATGACCTGTCCATAGCCTCAGCCAGTCATGTTTTTTGCACAAGTCCCCACCTTCCATTCCGCAACCAAGACTAGTATTGGCCACCTTTGTCAGAGGCTTCCTACAAAGAAGCCCCAGAGAAAACCAGGGGGTTGGCAGAAGGAGCTGAAGGAGAATTCACTAAAACAAACAATGAAGTTGGGTCACAAGCAAAAGTTACGAAGCAGCAGGCCTAATAGGTACAGAGGCTATGAGCCTAAGAAAAGAGAGGAGGGGGAAAGAACTAGCATGTCAAAAACACAGAGAAAATATGCAGCTGATAAGAGAGAGGATGAACTAGTTGGTAGCTTCTGATTGCTGGCAGCTTTCTAGTTCTTTCACATATTGATATAGCCCTTTTCCCAGTTCTTTCATGTCTATCCCCTTCCTTGAGGTGGTCTGAGAGAATTCTATGACCTGGAGCAGAAAAACCAAACCCTAAGACACAAATGCATGACTCAGAGGATTTACATCAAAATTTTTCCATGTTAAAATGAACCTCTAAAAACCCCTATTGAAAATCTGAGCTAAAAGAGCTCTAGGTATGAGACCAATTCACTATTTTGGAGATAAGGAAATTGAGGACCACAAAGTAACCTGAGGTTATACAAACTGACAGAGCTAGGACAAGAACCAAGGTCTCTTATTTCCCTAGTTATTAGTCCTACTACATTCAATAACAACACAGAAACATTTTCCTCAAAACAAGTATTTTCTGCCACACATTTGAATCAGAAATATCTACGTGTGTGTGTGTGCACGCCTTCTTTCAATAAGTTTGCCACTTATTTAATCTCTGACTCTCTATTATCTTTATGAAATGTGTTCCTTAGCTTTTTCCTTTTTTTCCTCATATATGTTTCTGAAAATGCATCAGTCACTGAAGACATTACACAATTTGTCATGTCTGCTGGTTTCTTCTCCCTACAATTCTACATGTATAAAGGGCATTTATTCAGGATATGATATTTCACAAAGTGCACACAGTGTTTAAACTCAAAGTACTACATACATTTTAAATGAAAAATAAACATTAACTAAGGATCATAAAAACTTTCTTGAAGAAAAACGTAACAGCCATGTCGGTAAAATTCTGGCCAAAACAGTGCAAGAATAACAGAAACTAAAGAGGGAAAAAAAGTCGACATAAGGTAAAGATGGTGAAGCAAGGGTTGCAGAACACCTAGCTACTTACTCTGACAAACACTTAAGCTTCTTGAAGGATCCCCAAAGGACACGGAGGGGGGATGGGGGAAGGTGAATAAATCCTTGTATCTTTAAAGCTGATCCACCAAAAAAAGTGGAGTCATCAATTTTCTTTTTTTTTTTTTTTCTTTTTTTTGGAGAGGTTTTTGCTTTAGGGCGCGTGCACTCACCAGACAGAGACAGACAGAGAGATAGAAAGCGAGAAATCACCCCCCAGAGGGGATGGCCACTCCTCAATCCCTTCTCCTCCATTCTCCTCTCGGGATCTTGGGCACGCCCGCACACGCGCCCGGCGTGAGTTTAAGCCACCGGATCCGGGATGTGAACCACGGTCGACTACATGGGAGTCCAGCGACATAGCCATGACGCCAACTGCTGGTCCCCCAGAGTCATCAATTTTCTAAGAACATTCTCAGCCATGTAAAACAGCGGAAGTGAGGACAGCCTATTTTAAAGAATTCTTTACTTGGGTTTAAGGTGAACAAAGTATAATGAGAAGAGCACACAACCTAGGACGCTAATGATTAAACAAAAAGCACATATCTCCCAAGTCCACAGGCCAGTTCGGTCATAGCTAATGAAAGTATCACATGCAAAGGATCTTGGCAGCAAATAAATTAATGGTGTTTATAGGTATAGTATTTCTCAATTTAAAGGATGAGAAAACTCGGGCTTAGAGCCTTAAGCTCACAAAGGCAGGCAGTGGCACGATCAGGGTCCCAAGCAGTCTGAGCCACTCTTAATACCACAGTCAGCAATCAACACAGCGTTTAAACTCACCCTTACCAGGCACCCAGGAGATGAGTTCTGAAGAGGGCGTTCAAAGGAGGCATTCGACTTTCTCTTCCAAAGTAAAACAGAACTGAACTGTCAAAAACGGATAGAGAAGTGAGTGCGGAGCCGGCCGGGCTCTCCATCCCCACAGTTCCCGACCGAGCCCGCCCCGCCCGGCTCCCGCAACCCCAGCCAAGCTGTGTCCTCTGCCCGGGCCGCCGGGCCGCGGCTGTCAGACCCAGAGCCGGGACGTGGCCCCGAGGAAGGGACAAAGAGCCTTCCAGGCTCCGGTCAGGGCTGTCCGCGAGCCGGGTTTCCGCGGCGGCTGCCCGGCGGGGCGGGGATCACCGCCGGGGGCGCGGCGGGGGAGGGGCGGCCACTGGGCCGGAGGGGCTCGGCGACAGGCGTGAGCCGGGCGGGCAGCGGCGCAGCCACCACCCGCTTCCCTCTCGCCCCCTGCCCTTTACCTTGCCTTGGGCTTCTCGCCACGGTCGCCACCACCGCTGGGCTCCTGAGCCGGGCGCAGCAGCAAAAGCCGATTAGCGGGCGTCTGCTACGTCTCGCTCTCGCAAAGCAGCCTCCAGGAAGGGATGGAGAATGGCCAGGGGTGGGAGTCGGGACGAGGTCGGCTCCGGCTAACGACACTCCACTCCCCGCGTACCTTACACTCCGCTTCCGCCCCGCCTCCCGCCTGGCCCGGCCCTTCCCCCACTCGAGGGCCCCCGGGCCGCGCCGCGCGGCATTGTGGGGGATGTAGTCCGGCAATGAGGAAGAGGCGGCACGTGCCTCTAGCAGCTCTGCACCTACCCGGTCCCGGCGACGCCGTTGCGCAGCAACCAGAGAGGGCGGCTCCTTCTTCCGGATTGGAAGATGATCTTACAAGAGGCGTACCCTCTGCCTTGACGCGAAGGAGGCGCGGAAAGGAGGGCACCTCGGTCTAATTCCGACCCTGTGCTGAGGATCCCACGTGCTACATGCCATTGACTTGAGGCTGGAGGGCTTAGGAGTGATTAAGCGTGATGCCGACAAGAACGTCCATTATTGCAGCTGAAGGTTCTTAGCCAGTGGAGTGAGACAAGAAACATAAAAAGACTAAGCGGGAAAAAGCAAAATTACTTTTTAAAAAAAGAATTATTTTATTTTACTTTATTTATTATTATTATTATTACTATTATTATTTTAATTTGACCAGAGAGAGACACAGAGACAGAGGGAAAGTGAGAAAGACACAGAGAGAGAAGGAAAGTGAAGCTTCCAGGTCCAGGACTTGAACCGCAGTTGGCCATGTGGGAATCCAGCACTCCTAATCTCCACGCTACACTCCCTCCCGCCCCACAAAGTTACTTTTAATTAAAATTATTTTTAAATAATTAGTAAAAATAATTATGTATGTGACAAATCCAAAAGAATTACACATAAATTATTGCAATTGATAAGTTTAATAAGGTTAATAGATTTGAAAAATCGTTTTTTAAAGTTTTTTTTGAAAAATCAACATTTATTTTTGTATATCAGGAAAAAAGAGAATTTTTTTAATCATACTATTTATAGTAACCCCAAGTAAATATCAAGATCTGAGAATAAATTAATCTAAACAGAGCGAAATCTGTATAAAAAAAAAAATTGACGGCTGCCTGGTACCTAGTGGTTAAGGAAGCCAGGTTCCACGTGACTGACTGCAGACTGGAATCCTAGGCCTGCCCCAGGTGGACTTGAAAAACCCCACTGAGGGTGGTGCTTTCTCTCTGTCTCTCTCTAGCTCTCATTCTCCCTCTAGCAAGCCATCTCCCTTATAGCAATTAAATAAAATTATTATAAACCGGGACCAGCAGTTAGCATAATGGCTATGTTGCTCGACTCCCATGTAGTCGACCGCGGTTCGCGTCCTGGACCCAGTGGCTTAAAACTCACTCCGGGCGTGGGACCAGCAGTTAGCGTAATGGCTATGTCGCTGGACTCCCATGTAGTTGACCGCGGTTCACATCCCGGACCCAGTGGCTTAAACTCACGCCGGGCGCGTGTGAGTGCGTGCCCGGGATCCCGGGAGGAGAATGGAGAAGGGATTGCGGCGTGGCCATCCCCCCTGGGGGGTGATTTCTCGCTTTCTATCTCTCTGTCTCTCTCTGTCTGTCTGGAGAGCGCACGTGCCCGATAGCAAAAACCTCTCCAAGAAAAGAAAAAAAAAAACTCACTCCGGGCGTGTGTGCATGCGTGCCCAAGATCCCGAGAGGAGAAAGGAGGAGAAGGGACTGCGGCATGGCCATCCCCCCTTGGGGGTGATTTCTTGCTTTCTGTCTCTCTGTCTCTCTCTGTCTGTCTGGTGAGCGCACGCGCCCTATAGCTAAAACCTCTACAAAAAAAAAATTATTAAAAACCATTGAAGGAGAACTAAATAAATGAGAGACATAATACGTTCACAGACTGGAATTTTCAAGGCTGAAAGATGTCACCTTTCTTCAAATCTATCCATAGACCCCGTGCAATTCCAAACAAAATCTTAATAGATTTGTGTGTGTGTGTGTGTGTGTGTGTGTATTTGTGTGCCTGTTTGTATGTGCGTGTGAGAGGGGGAGAGAGAGAGAGAGAAATTTGATAAGCTAATTTATAATTTTATGGAAAAGCAAAGACAAGTATTCATGAGGAAGAGGAGAAAAAAGAAAAAAGAGGCTGAGGAAGAGGGAAAGGATGAAGACTTGTGCTATCAGATACCATGCTTTATTATAAAGCCGTAGTAAGTAAGGCAGTGTGGTACTGGATCAAGGATAAACAAATACACCAATAGAATAGAATTGAGAGCCCAGAAAATCTCATGTATAATGAAAATTTGATTTATGTCGTCATGGTGACAATACAGAGCAATGTCTAAAGAGTTTGCAATAATTAACTGGTGTGGAGACAAATAGTTTTTCTTTTGGAAAAAAAATGAAATTGGGTTCTTTATATTATATACAAAAAGCAGTTCCAAGTGGATACTAGACATAAATTTAAAGGCCAAAATAATAGGCTTGCTTAATTTATTTTATTTTATTTTTTTTAGAGAGATATTTGCTATAGGATGCATGCGCTCACCAGAGAGACAAGGAGAGACAGAGAGACAGAAAGTGAGAAATCACCCCACCCCACCCCCAAGGGGGAAACAGCCATGCCGCAATCCCCTCTCCTGCACTCTCCTCTTGGGATCTTGGGACTGGTGTCAGTTTCAAGCAGCTGGGTCTGGGACTCAAACCACAGTTGACTATGTGGGAGTCCAGCAAAATAACCATTATATCATCTGCTGGTTCCTACTTTTAAAGATAATATAGAAGCTTACAAGGGGACTTCAAAAAGTTCGTGGAAAATGATAATTAAAGTATGTTTGTTTTAGTGTTACACACACACATACGTATATATATATGTATGTATATATATTTAGATTTTTGCCAAAGGGGTCATGAGCCATGAGCTTGCCAAAAAGAGACAGAGAGAGGGAAAGTAAGAAATCACCCTCCAGGGGAGATGGCCATGCTGCAAATCCCTTCTCTTCCCTTCTCCCCTTGGGTATGCACACACACACACACACACACACACTCTTTTTTTTTTTTTTTTTTTTTTTTTTTTGAGAGGCTTTCGCTATAGGGCGCGTGCGCTCGCCAGCCAGACAGAGAGAGAGATAGAGACAGAAAGCGAGAAATCACCCCCAGTGGGGAGGTCACGCCGCAATCCCTTCTCCTCCTCTCTCCTCTAGGGATCTTGGGCATGCACATGCGCCTGGCGTGAGTTTTAAGCCACCGGGTCCGGAACGCGAACCGTGGTCGACTACGTGGGAGTCCAGCGACATAGCCACTATGCTAACTGCTGGCTCCCCACACACTCTTTTTAAGCCACCAGGGCCAGGACTCAAACCGCAGTCAGTCAGTTAGGAATCCAGCTCTTTAACCATCACACCTCCTGCTGACCTGTAGTGTAAAAGATTTTTGAAGGCCAACCCATAATACATTGGTTAAGCACAATGCATAGGGAGCCAGATCCCACATGGCCAACTGCAGTTCAAGTACCATCCCCAGCAGCTTGAAAAACATGCCAGGCACGTGATGTACATGATCAGAATCTTGACAAGGTGAAGAGGTGGAGGAAGGAGGACTGCAGTGAGACCACACCCCTCTGGGACATACTTTTTCTCTATCTATCTATGAGAAATACATGAACCCACTGACAATACAATTTTAAAAAATTAAAAACTTGAGCTAGCCAGTGGCATGGTGGTTAAGGCAGCTGGATCCTATGTGGCCGATTGTGTAGTTCAAGTTCTGGTCCCAGTGGCTTGAAAAACAGACTGGCACACATGTGTGCTTGCCCCAAATCCTAAGAGAATAGAGGAGAAGGAATTACAGAGTGGTCATTACCCCGAGGAGGAGGGTGATTTCTCACTTTTCTTCCTGCTGTCTCTCAGGTGAGCACACATGCCCTATGGGGGGGGGAAAAAAAAACTTAAAAAGAAATTTTAACTTAAAAAAAATAATTTTTGAAACCCAGGGATGCCCTCTAACACAGTGATTAAGCATTGTGCATTAGGAGCTGAATCCCACATGATTGACCACTGCTTGACTCCCAGATTGAGTTGTTTAAGGAACATACCAGGCACATGTGTGTGCATACCCCAAATCCTGACAGGATAGAAAAAAGGATTATGGTGTGATCATGCCCCATTGGAGGATGCTTTATATTTTTCTCTCTCTATCTCTCTAGTGTGTGCATGCACCATCTGACAATTTAAAAATAAATAAATAAAATGTTATAAAAAATTCTAATTCATGCATAGTTTTTTTGTTTTTTGTTTTTTTTCGGAGAGGTTTTTTTGTTTTGTTTTGTTTTGTTTTGTTTTTTTTGGCTATAGAGCACATGTGCTCACCAGAAAGACAGAGAGAGACAGAGAGATAGAAAGCGAGAAATCACCCCCCAGGGGGGATGGCCACGCCACAATCCCTCCTCCTCCATTCTCTTCTCGGGATCTTGGGCATGCACGCACACATGCCTAGAGTGAGTTTCAGCCACCAGGTCCGGGACTTGAACCGCGGTTGGCTACATGGGAGTTCAGTGACATAGCCATTATGCTAACTGCTGGTTCCTATAATTTTTTTCATAATATGCATGTCCATTAACTTTTTTAATATACCCATGTATCTATGACTCTAAGGTAAAGGGTAGACTTTTAAAATTAATCCAGAAAGCACTAACTACAATAGAAAAATGGGTAAATTTGATTACATTAACATTAAGACTTGATTTCATCACATTATACCACTGAAAGAATTGATAGGACGGAGCAAGACAATGACACAGAGGTAACAACACTCTGCAAGGCTGAACCACATGGAAAGGTTCTAAGTTTGCATCCCGAGGGAGACTTCCCTAAACATGCCAGGCATATGCATGCCCATGATCTGGGCTGGTTGAATCTGGGGGTAGATTGCAGCATGAAGATCCTAATGGTGACTTTCTCTCTGTCTCTCCTCATAGGAGAAAGAAAGGAAAGAAAGAAAGAAAGAAAGAAAGAAAGAAAAGAAAGAAAGAAAGAAAGAAAGAAAGAAAGAAAGAAAGAAAGAAAGAGAGAAAAAGAGAAAGAGAAAGAAAGAGAGAGAGAAAGAAAGAGAGAAAGAGAGAAAAAGAAAGAGAAAGAAAGAGAAAGAGAAAAAGAAAGAGAAAGAAAGAGGGAAAGAAGGAAGGAAGGAAGGGAGGGAGGGAGGGAGGGAGGGAGGGAGGGAGGGAGGAAGGAAGGAAGGGCGGGAGGGAGGGAGGGAGGGAGGGAAAGAAAGAAAGAAAGAAAGGAAGAAAGAAAGAAAGAAAGAAAGAGAGAGAGAGAGAAAGAAACTTTTTAAAAACATTAAAGGGCATGGGAACCAGCAGTTAGCATAATGGCTACGCCGCAGGACTCCCACGTAGTGGACCGCGGTTCGCGTCCCGGACCCGGTGGCTTAAAACTCACGCTGGACGCATGTGCGTGCGTGCCCAAGATCCCGAGAGGAGAATGGAGGAGAAGGGATTGCGGCGTGACCATCCCCCCGAGGGGTGATTCCTCGCTTTCTGTCTCTATGTCTCTCTCTGTCTGTCTGGCGAGCCCACGCACCCCATAGCGAAAACCTCTCAAAAAAAAAAAAAAAAAATTAAAGGGCAATCCTCAGAGTTAAATAAAAATTGTTTCCCTAGGTTTTTGCCATAGGTCGCATGTGCTTGCCTGACAAAAATAGAGAGAGGGAAAGTTTTACAATATGTATAATCAAGGAAAGTCTTTACCTAGAATATATATAGAACTATGATCATAAGGAAAAGATGTGAGGGCCAGCCAGTGGCATAATAGTTAAGGTGGCTATATCTCACATGGCCTGTATCCCACATGGCCAGCAGTGGGATACTGGACCCAGTAGCTTGAAAAACACATCAGGGCTTTGGCGTGCTGGGTTCTCCGACAGTCGCCAGTGGTTCCGTCGCATCCTCTGTAGCTTTCTCACCTGAACTGACCGCAGGAATCGGAGAAGGGACACCGGGACGCCTCAGAAACCGAAAATGGACTCGGTGGCCTTGGAAGATGTGGTTGTGACCTTCACCCAGGAGGAGTGGGCTCTGCTGGATCCTTCCCAGAAGAAACTCTACAGAGATGTGATGCAGGAAGTCGGGTGGAATCTGGCTTCTACAGGTTTTTGGATCTTGTTTTAGGGGAAAAATGGGGAAGACCAGAACATTGAAGATGAGTATGAAAACTTCGGCTTACGTCAAAGTGCCTTTCAAATCCCTGAAAGGAGTCACGCTGGAGAGAAACCCTATGAATGTAAGGAATGTGGGAAAGCCTTCCGTTCTCGTGGTGCCATTCGAATCCATGAAAGGAGTCACACTGGAGAGAAACCCTATGAATGTAAGGAATGTGGGAAAGCCTTCGCTGTGTCCAGTGTCTTACGTGTCCACGAAAAGATTCACAGTGGAGAGAAACCCTATGAATGTAAGGAATGTGGGAAAGCCTTCGCCGTGTTCAGTGTCTTACGTGTCCACGAAAGGATTCACACTGGAGAGAAACCCTATGAATGTAAGGAATGTGGGAAAGCCTTCGCTGTGTCCAGTTACTTACGTGTCCATGAAAGGATTCACACTAGAGAGAAACCCTATGAATGTAAGGAATGTGGGAAAGCCTTTACTTCAAGCAGTTCTTTGCGAAAACATGGAAGACTTCATAGTGGAGAGAAACCTTATGAATGTAACCAACATGGAAAAGGCTTCCTTATCTAAATTCTTTACAAAGCCATGAAAGAACACATAGTGAGGAGAAATCCTATGAATGTAAGGAATGTGGAAAAGCAAACTATACTGTAAAGTCTTTTTGAAACCACTTAAGAATTCACACTGAGGAGAAACCCACTGAATGTGAAGAATGTGGAAAAATCTTTGGTTGTTGCAGGATCTTTCAAGAACATGAAGCAAGCCATACTGGAGAAAAACCATATATATGTAAAGAGTGTGGAAAAGCCTTCAGCTTATCCATGTACCTTCTAAGGCATGAAAAAACTCACAGTAGAGAGAAACCCTATGAATGTAAGGAATGTGGGAAAATAATTCACTTCACACATTTTTGAAGATATGATAGTGCACACTGGAGATGGACTCTATAAATGTAAGGAATGTGGGAAAGCCTTTGATTGTCCCAATTTTTTTTCATCAGCATGAGAGAACTCACACTGTAAAAAACCATATAACCCTAAGAAGTGTGGGAAAGCCTTCAGTAGTCTCAGTTTTATGCGAATCCATGAAACATCTCACACTGAAGTGAAACCCTATGAATGTAAGTTATATGGGAGAGCCTTCATCTAGGCTTTTTACAGATACATGAAAGAACTCAGGGACTAGCAGTTAGCGTGGTGGCTATGTCGCTGGACTCCCATGTAGTCAACCATGGTTCAAGTCCTGAACCCAGTGGCTTAAAACTCATGCTGGGCACATGTGCGTGTGTGCCTAAGATCCTGAGAGGAGAATGGAGGAGAAGGAGGAGAAGGGATTGTGGCGTGGCCATCCCCTCTGGGGGTGATTTCTTGCTTTTTGTCCCTCTGTTTCTTTCTGGTGAACGCCCATACCTTATAGCAAAAACCTCTCCGAAAAAAAGGAAAACTTAGACATGTTGCTCCATGGGCTGTTAGCCCCTCTGTTCCTACATGCATTGGTTAGAGACTATTTTTTTGTTTGTTTTTTAGTTTTTGCTATAGAGTGTGTGTGTGCCCATTTGAGGGATTCTGTGAAGTGGGGAGGTGGAAAAGTGAGAAAACACCCCACAGGGAGAATGGCCATGCTACAATCCCTTCTCTCTCTTTTTATTTTTTGGAGAGGTTTTTGCTATAGGGTGCATGCGCTCACAAGAAAGAGACAGAAAGCGAGAAATCACTCCCCAGGGGGGATGGTCATGCCGCGATCTGTTCTCTTCCATTCTTCTCCTGGGATCTTGGGTATGCACGCACACACACCCAGCATGGGTTTAAGCCACTGGGTTCAGGACTGAAACTGCAGTTGACTACATGGGAACCCAGCAACGTGGCCATTATGCTAACTGCTAGTCCTGCTACAATCCCCTCTCCCTTCTTGGGATTTTAAGCACACGTGCACATGTACCTGCACCTGGTGTGTTTTTCAAGCTACTGGTCTGAGACTCCCAACTGTACAGAAGGCCATGTGGGATCCAGCCCTTTAACCTCCACACCATCTGCTGGCCCTGTTCTCTGACTTTTCATAGTAATGCATTATTCTATATCTCATCCCAAATGTTATCTCCTCAGCACATGTCTGGTCTCTCAAATTAGCTTTTCTACTCCTTTTTCTGGGTAGACATTTCCCACAGTTAAGTCATGTTAGTGAGACTAAATTAAACAGTTATATTTGGTTCTATGAAATGTTCCCCAAGAGTCCTTCAGGAAGCCTTTAGCCATGTCCCAGAAAGAAAGTGAAGCTGTTAGGGCCAGCAGGTCCACACCTGGTGGTTAAGGGCACTAGAGTCCCACATGGCTAACCTCAACTCAAGTCTCAGGACTTAGGGGCTTGCTCTCTTGCCCCCCCCCCATACTTTGTCTCTTTGTACAAATTAAAATAAGGCAAATAAAATAATTCTTAAGAAAAAAAAAAGTGGTCTGCTCCACGTGCCCTGGCCGGAGGGCCAGCCCGGCCGGGGCTCTGCTCCGCGTGCCGCGGCCCGGACCACCCGGCCCCCGCTGCCTCTCCGGTGCTGGGTGTGTCCCGCACTCGGTGCCGACGCAGGCCAGCGGCATGGATCGGCCAAGGTCACTGTCCTTACTTTCTTTGACCGGACGGGTGGGTGGGAGGTGGCACTGGGACCCGCGCGCATTTGCGCGCTCGGGGCTGGCGTGAGGCCGCTGGGCCTGCGCGTGGCCGCCGGGCCTGCGCGTGGCCGCTGGGCCTGCGCGTGGCCGCTGGGCCTGCGCCTGCGCGTGGCCGCCGGGCCTCCGCGTGGCCCCCGGACCTACGCATGGCAGCCGGGCCTGCGCCTGCGCGTGGCTGCCGACCGCGGGCAGCCAACTGAAGCCGAAAACAAGGATTAAGAACTTGTAACTATAAGCAACAGAAAGAAACTTTAGCTGTCTTGGGCCAATTGAGAAATATATTGTATAGGAGAATTTTCTCTGCCTATGGACAGTGAGAAGATGATGGTTACCAGCCCTGCATTACCTCAGGGAAAAACAAGAACTACTCTACCATACTTAAGGAAGCCAGATACCCGAGGATGACTCACGTTGCAGATTCCCACAACACCATTCCCGGTAATCACAGGATGGATGCTGTGCCGCATCAACTGATAACCATCTCTGCTCACCAGAACCGCTTTCCTGAAACTGTGTTCCATGGAGACTCACCTACAATTGCGGAACTGCATGAGACCCACCCTTAAACCAACCCTGAATAGAATCTGTTCCCTATTGTTGAAAACTTTATGAGCTGATAATTGAAAGAAAAAAAAAAAAAACTGAAAGAACTGGAGGGTATGATAGCAGGGATGGCAACTGCAGATGCTGGAGACAGTATGGGAGAGGTAATGGGAATGAGTAATAGAGGGTGGAAGGGAGGGATTCAGGGAACAAACAACACACTTAATAGACACAAAAATGAAAAGTCTGTTGATGATAATGTATATGGTAATGTCATTGTCCTGACTAATGTACACTGTACTCATGCTGGGAAAAACCATGTTGTACACTGTAAAGATGTGCAATGATAAAAAAAATATATATATATCAGCACTCTGGCAAAGGGAGAAAGATCTGAAGATATGATAGTGGAAAGGTTGAATGTGGATGCCAGAGGCTGTAAGGGAGGGGAGTGGGTGGTGGAGAGTGGGCGTGGGGGGCGGGGGGAGGAAATATTTAGCACCAGAGAAATGTGGAGTTCTCTGTTGAAAACTATATGTGTATGTATGTTGTGTGCATCATGGTGGGAACTTTGTGTGGAATGTGAATTTAATCTGAGAAAGAAAAAAAAATTTAAAAAAAAAAAAGAAAAAAAAAAAAAAAACACATCAGGCCCGTGTGCGTGCATATTCAGAAATTCTAAAAGAAGAAATGAAGGATTGCAGGATGACTATCCCTCATGAGGAGAGGGGCTTTCACACTTTTCCTCTCTCACCAGGGAGTGCACACATGCTCTGGCAAATTAAAAAATAATAATAGTAATAATTTTAAAAAAGATTTGAATAATCCCTTCAAAGAAAGGAAGAAATCCAAACAACTAGTAGACATATTAACAAGTTTCAACTTCTTATAAAACCAATTAAATTCAAACCACAATGAGAGAATACTACACCACCTACAAAAATAGCTAAAAATTTAAAAAGACTAACAATTACAATTTTTAAAATTTATTCATTCATTTATTTTAATTTGACCAGAGAGAGACACAGAGAGCAAAAGGAAGAGAGAAAGAGAAAAAGGGAGAAAGCAAGCCACTAGGTGTGGGACTCAAACTGTGATCATCCATGTAGGAGTGTCCAGCATCTTAACCATCACGCCACCTGCTGGTCCCAACAATTGCAAATGTTGACAAAGAGCAGAGTAATAGGAATTCCCATACCATACTATAGAGTTTTTACCATAGAGCACATGCACTTGCCAGAGAGACAGGGAGAGTAACTTGATACAGTTTGGGAAAATGTAACAAGCTACAAGCAACAATATGAATGAATCCTAAAAATATAATGTTAAGGGAAAAAACACACAAAAGAATATATACTGTATTATTCCATTTTTATAAGGTTCACAAAGGAATAAAGAATGTATATTTGACTGGATAAAGTGCCCTAAGGCAGTTCCACGTGGGATGGTTCTGGGTTCACATCCAAAGACCTCCCTGAGTATGCCAGGCACATACATGCCCTTAACGTGAGGCTGGCTGAGGCTAGGAGTGGATCGTAGCATCAAGACCCTGTTAGAGCCTCTCTCTTTCTCCCTCTCACACACTTTTGCTCACTTCTGGAAGAAAAAAAAACTTTTTCAAATAAAAATGCATGTTTAGATCTTAAAACTATATAAAAAATCATAAAAGGAAGGTTAATAGCTTATCTTTAAGATAGAGGTAGATCTGGGCAAGCAGGTGGCATGGAGGTTAAGGCAACCTTATCCCACATAGACTCCACAATTCTAGTGTCAAACCCAGTGGCACACACATGTGGTCCCAGCTGCTCAGGAGGCTGAATCAGAAGTGCTGAGGCATAGCAAGAGCCTGTCGAAAACATCACACACACGTATACACACCTCACAAAAAAACCTAATTTATAATGAGCCATAAACACAAACATACAATGTGAAACAATAAAGTTTAAAAAAAAAAAAAAAACAGTCGGAGATCTAGTGAAAGGGAATTGAGAATGGAGAAGAGGCAATGGGTTGAAATTCTACAAATCTTCTATCTCTTGGTATGGGTAGTGGTTACACTGTTGTGGACATTCAATTCGTTAGACTATATACATTTATTGCTTATACATTTCCCACTTACGAGTTGTGTTTCCCAATTTAAAAATGAAAGTACATGGGTCAGGGGACCAGCAGATGGCATTATGGTTATGTTACTGAACTCCCACATAGTCTACCATGGTTGGAGTCCCAGACCCAATGACTTAAACTCACTCTAGGTGCATATGTATGTGTGTCCAAAATCCCAAGAAGAGAACAAAGGAGAAGGAATTGTGGTGTGGCCATCCTCCCTGGGATGTGATTTCTTGGTTTCTGTCTCTCTGGTGGATTATGCACCCTACAGCAAAAATCTCTCTCTAAAATATAAAAATAAAAAAGAAAAGTACATGGGTCAGCATCATGTTGTCTTATTCAGTTCTAGGCCCTATCACTGTGTGACCTTGAGTAAATTCCACAATTGCTCTAACCCTCCATTTCCTCAGTAATAAGAGACCATTGTGAAGCCCAGATGTGATATTGCACAAGGAATGCTGCTGCTCAACAGGTGGAGGCCACATGGGGGGGCCTAAATTTGAGTCTTGGCCCACCCTAAAAAGTCAGGCTCAGTGGTATATAGTCCCAGCTATTCAGGAGGCCAAGGCAGGAGGATTATGACTTAGAAAGACTACATATAAAAATAAACAAAAAATAGAATTAAAAAAAAAACCCTACGCACATCACAAAAAGAAAGAAAGAAAAGGAAAGAAAGCACATGATAAGAAGACTGTAAGAATCAAAATGAGAATATGAGTTGATATGCATGGAACAGCTTTCACAGTGCTTAGCACATGGCAAACTCTCAGTGAACGCTGGCTGTCATCACTGCAACCACAGGGAAGTATTAGACTCTAAAGGACCAGCCTGTGGCATGGTGGTTGGGACAGCTGGATCCCATGCGGCTGACTGTACAGTTCAAGTCTCAGATCTGGCAGCTTGAAAGACACACAGGGCACATGTGTGTGTCCAAATTCCTGAAAGAAAGGATTGCAGTGTGGCCATCTTTCCTAGGGTTCTCTCTCTCTCTCTCTCTCTCTCAATCTGTCTCTCTTTGGTAACCACCGTATGGCAAATTTTAAAAAATAAAAGAAGAGGTTGGCAGGTGGCTTGGCAGTTAAGGTGCTAGACTCCCACATGGTCGACCACAGAACCATTCCTGGACCCGGAGGCTTGCTTTCTCACTTTCCCGCTCTCTCTCTAGCCAATTTTTTTGTTGTTGTTTTGTTTTTGCTTTTCTTTTCTTTTCTTTTTTTTTTTTTTTTTTTTTTTGAGAGGTTTTCGCTATAGGGCGCGTGCGCTCGCCAGACAGACAGAGAGAGACATAGAGACAGAAAGCGAGAAATCACCCCCCAGGGGGGATGGCCATGCCGCAATCCCTTCTCCTCTGTTCTCCTCTCGGGATCTTGGGCACGCACGCACATGTGACGGCGTGAGTTTTAATCCACCGGGTCCGGGACGCGAACCGCAGTCGACTATGTGGGAGTCCAGCGACATAGCCATTATGCTAACTGCTGGTTCCCATTTTTGGTTTTCTTGAGAGGTTTTTGGTATAGGGCATGTGCACTCACCAGACAGACAGAGAGAGACAGAGAGACAGAAAGCGAGAAATCATCCCCCAGGGGGGATGGCCACGCTGCAATCCCTTCTCCTCCATTCTCCTCTTGGGATCTTGGGCACGCACACACACGAGCCTGGCGTGAGTTTTAAGCCACCGGGTCTGGGACGCGAACCGCGGTCGACTACGTGGGAGTCCAGTGACATAGCCATTACGCTAACTGCTGGTCCCTCTAGCCAAATTTTTAAAGTAATAATGATGGAAATGATGATCATGAGTAAAGTAAAATAAAACAACAAAAGCCAAAAAAAAAAAAAAAAAAAAGACACTGAGACAGGCAAATTATGAGATAGTCCCATGTGGTAGAGAGTGTGGCGGAAAAGATAAATACACAAACAGCCACACAGATACTTGCTCTCTAGAGAGAAGAAAACGCTGGTATCTGAGTGGGAAAAGTCTGCATGGTAGGCAGGCACAAGAAAAAGACAATACAAGTCATGTGCATAAAAATTGGAATAATCTGGATACCAATTTCCTGTGCTGCCCAATACAATAGCCACAGGCCATGCATGGCTTTTGAGAACTTCCAGTGGAGATAATTCACGTTGAGATGTGCTGTAAGAGTAACATATGCACCAAATATTGAAGATTATGAAACAAAGATAAAATACCTCTAAGGATTTAAAAATACTAATTATATGTTACAATTATAATATTTTGAATATATTTGCTTAAAAACACATTAGTAAAATGAATCCACATGTCTTTTCTTTTTTTAAAGTATTTTAAAAATTTATGTCATGAAAGTCTGAAAAAACATACACCAAAACACAAATGAGTTTCATAAAAGAAGAATTATTAAACATATCATTTTCCATGTTTTCTTCTGTTTCCTATACTTTTTCTATTGAATATGAGTTATTTGTCTTTTCTTTTCTTTTTTTTACGGAGAGGATTTTGCTATAGGGCGCGTGCGCTTACCAGAAAGACAGAGAGAGACAGAGAGACAGAAAGCAAGAAACTACCCCCCCAGGGAGGATGACCACACCGAAATCCCTTCTCCTCCTTTCTCCTCCCGGGATCTTGGGCATGCATGCACATGCGCCCGGCGTGAATTTAAGCCACCGGGTCTTGGGACTCCAACCACCGTCGACTACATGGGCGTCCAGCGATATAGCCATTACGCTAACTGCTGGTCCCCCTTCTTTTCTTTTTTAGTAATTTTTTATTTATTAACTTTAATTATTATTTATAGTATCCACATGTCTTTATCTTTACCTTTTTTTCTTTAAATTTTCTGTAGGTTGTGTGCACTCACCAGAGAGAGAGAGAGAGAGAGGGAGAGAGAATGTGGGAAAGCAAACCCCCAGGGGTGATGATTGTGCCAAAATCCAGTTCTTCTCTTGAGATTTTTTTATGAATTATTTATTTAATTTTATTTATTCATTCGTTTATTTTTTATTTGACCAGAGACAGAGTAAGAGGGAAACTGAGAAAGCAAGCCACCAGGTCCGGAACTTGAACCATGGTTGGCCATGTGGGAGTGTCTAGCAGCTCAACCACCTGCTGGTCCCTTCTCTTGAGATTTTTGGCCATGCACGTAGATGTGCCTAGTGTGTTTTAAAGCCACTGGACCAAGAACTTAAACCATGCAGTCAACCATGTGGGATCAAGCCATCTTAATCACCATGCCACTGGCTGGTCCACTATTTTTAGTATTTTTTTTTTAAGATTTTTGCCATAGGGCACATATACTTGCCAGAGAGACAGAGAGAGTGAAAGTGAGAAATCATCTCCCAGAGGGGATGGCCATGCCACAATCCCTTCTCGTCCATCCTCCTCTCAGGATTTTGGGCACATACGCACACACACACACACACACACAGCATGTTTTCCAAGCTGCTGGATCCAGAATTCAAACCGTGATCAATCATGTGGGAGTCCAATGCCTTAGTTACCACACTACTGCCTGCTGGCCCTACTTTTACTTTTTCTTTTTTTTTTTTTTGAGAGGTTTTTACTATAGGGCGCATACGCTTGCCAGACAGACAGAGAGAGAGAGACAGAAAGCTAGAAATCACCCCCCAGGGGAGATGGTCACGCCGCAGTCCCTTCTCCTCCATTCTCCTCTCAGGATCTTGGGCACAAACTCACACATGCTCGGCGTGAGTTTAAGCCACCGGGTCTGGGACTCGAACCGTGGTCGACTACATGGGAGTCCAGCGACATAGCCATTACGCTAACTGCTGGTCCCTACTTTTTTTTTTAAGAGAGATTTTTTTGCTATAGGACGTGTGTACTCTCCAGAGAGACAGAAAACAAGAAATCATCCCCTAGAGGGATGGCCACACTGTAATCCCTTCTCCTCCATTCTCCTCTCAGGATTTTTGGCATCCAGGCGTCTGGGACTAAAACTGCTGTCGACTACATGGGAGTCCAGCAACACAACCACTATGCCATCTGCTGTTCCCTCCTATTTTTTCCTTTTTAAAGGACTATAAGCAAAAATAAACCATAACTTGTGGTTTGCATTATACTATATTTCTATTGGACAATGCTACTATAGACACATAGGAGCCCATCTTACCGACAATTTTGCTTTCTCTGGTTTTAGTTATCTGGAGTCAGTTGCAATCCAAAAATATTAAGTAGAAAATAAAATATTAAGTAGAAAATAAAAAATTCACAAGTGTTAAATTTGTACTGTCATAAGTATCATGATGAAATCTTGCACTGTCCCTCACTATTGTGCCCAGAAGGTAAACTGTCCCTCTGTCCAGTGTATCCAGCCTGTATACACTACCCTTCCATTAATCACTTAACAGCCCCTTAGATGGGAAAAAAATATATTGTATCTATAGGGTTCAGTATTATCCCTAGTTTCAGGCCTCTGCTAGGGTCTTGGAATGTATCCTCCTTGAATAATAGGACACTAGGGTATACGAGAGAATGGAAAAGGTAGGATAGAGCAAGAACTTGGAGGGCCTTAAAAGCCAAACTAAGGAGCTTCTATATACTTTGAGGAGCCATGCAAAGTTTTGTTTTGTTTTGAGAAATTTTTGCTCTAGGGCATGTGTGCTCACTGGAGACACAAAGAAAGAGTGAGAAATCATACCCCAGGGGAATGGCCATACCATAATCACTTCTCCTCCATTCACATCCTAGTATTTTGAGCACACCCGTACATGCACACACCCACACACCCACACACAGCCCGGTGTGAGTTTCAAGTCACCACGTCCAGGACTTGAACTGCAGTAGGCCATGTGGGAATCCAGTGCATTAACTAACACAACACCTGCTGGACCCACCATGCAAAGTTTTAAGGTGAAGAGTTGGTTTTATACTTATCTATGAGACTCTGTTTCATCACCTAATTTTTATATACATATGTATACACACACATACACACACACACACACACACACACACACACATATATATATATATATATATATATATATATATATATATATGCTAAACCAATTCCTTTTATTAGATTATAAACTCCTCACTGTCCACCATTTCCAGATTCTGGTAGCAGCATTTAATAAATACATGGTGTATAAATGAATGTTCCTACTAACCCTAGTATCCAAATCTCTGGACACCATATATAATTAATATATGTTGTTTGACTTTCTGATAGAGTCTAATGATTCGTTTAATGCTGTTTTCAAGATTTACTGTTGGGACCAGCAGGTGGCATAGTGGTAAATGTGCTGGACTCTACCACATGGCCTACCACAGTTTGAGTCCCAGACCTGGTGGCTTGCTTTCTGACTTCCCCTCTCTCTCTTCCTCTCTGTCTCTCTCTGGTCAAATTAAAATAAATGAGTGAATGTATAAAATTAAATAAATAATTATTTTTTAAAAAATAAAAAGATTTACTGTCACTTCCATTCTTTCCCACATTTTGACTGACAAAATGTAAATTATTTGGGAATGTTGGAGAGATTAAATAAGGCCCATCTCCACATGGGTCTTGAACTTCAGCTGTGAAATATTGCTTTCAGAATCTTAAAATGAAGATTTTCTGCTGAGACTTCTTCCTCACTTATTTCTAGTGGATAGTGTTACCTGTCTCTTTCTCTCTATTTCTCTTTTTACTTTATTTTTTTTCTTTACTTTTCTCTAATTAATTTTCTTTATCTTTACTCATTGGCTTCTCAGCTCCTACACAGTAAATGTCTAGCCAGGTCCAAGTAAACAGGATCTAAATATCTGAGTACAATTAGGGCCAGAATATTCTTCTATTCCCACTGATTCTGATGCACAGAGTGAGAACAGAACCAAAGAGAGATTACAGATCACCTCCTCCTGAGCACCTCTGAACACTCATACTGCACTTCAAGAATTAGAAGAAACGCACCAGGGGACCAGCAGTTGGCATAATGGCTATGTCACTGGACTCCACGTAGTCAAAAATGGTTCAAGTCCCAAACCCGGTGGCTTAAACTCACACTGGGCACGTATGTGTGCGTACCCAAGATCCCAAGAGGAGAATGGAGGAGAAGGGATTGCAGCATGACCATCCCCCTGGAGGATGATTTCTAGCTTTCTGTCTCTCTGTCTCTCTCTTCCTAGTGAACACACACAACCTATAGCAAAAAACCTCTCCAAAAAAAAAACTGTTTAAAGAAAAAAGAAGAAATGCACCACCCATCAGATGACTAGAAATCACTGCAGGGTCACAAGAAATAGGGAAAAACAAGAAAATACCTCTTCTCCAAGGAAAAATAATAACTCCTCTTCATCTTCAAACAGTATGATGAAATTCATGGAAGTGTCAGATAAAGAATTTAGAATTTTCATGGTGACAAAGCTCACAGAGATCGAAGAGAAGAGAGACAATGAACTGCCAAAGAGGCAGGGCAAAGGAGCTGACAAGCTTCAAGAGGTGAGGAAATTCTTGCAAGATCTAAAAGAAGAAATTCACACTATATAGAAGAATCAAATGGACCTCTTAGAGATGACGACTATAACATAGAAGTCAAAACCTCCCTTGAAAGTATTAAAAGCAGACTAGATCATACTAAAAATCGAATCCCAGATGTAGAAGACAGAACCACTGACCTAGAAAAATCCACCACGAAGACTGAGAAAATGGTCTAAAAAAATGAGAATACTATACAAGAAATACTAGATACCATCAAACATCCAAACATCCAGATAATTAGTATCCCAGAAAGGGAAGAGACTCATAAGGGCATTGACAATCTATTCCATGAAATCCTGGAAGAAAACTTTTCAAACCTAGAGAGGCATTCAAAGATCCAGTCCCAAGAAATACAAAGGACCCCCAATAGAATCAACCCAAGAAGATCTTCTCCAAGACATATTATAGCCAGATTGACCAAAACCACAGACAAAGACAAGGATTCCACTAGGCTTTATTTTCCAGTTTTAAGATTGGCAAGAGAGAAACATGTCAAGTTCCCTACAAAGAATATCCCATCAGGCTAACAGCAGATCTCTCATCAGAAACAATGCAAGTGAGGAAAGAATGGGAAAATATATACAAAGTGTTAAGGGAAAAGCAATTCCAACCAAGGATACTATACCCAGCAAAATTATTCTTCATATGGGAAGAAAAGACAAGAACATTCTCAGATAAACAAACCTTGAAAGAATTTACCAACACCAGACCAGATCTCCAAGAAGTTTTGCAGGGGGTGCTATAACAGGAAATTTAAATACAATCACACAGAAATAAGAGTTCAAAAACTAAGAAAATGGCCAACTTAATCATGGAGACAAGTCTGGAGTTGAATGTTATATCCCAGAATTTAATTGGGAAAAATCAGACCATAACAGAAGATAAAGTACATGAGACTGAACTAGTGAAATAGAATTTTATGACTTTTAACTAAAACATTGTTATTTTTCTACTAGGCTTTATTTTCCAGTTTTAAGGATTTTTGTTTTGTCTTGAGCTGCCGATAGGTTCATGTACCTACTATTTGAACAGAATCCCAACCTGTTTCCTGAGTTTAAGTCTTAAGCATATTTCCTTAGCATTTCTTTGATTTATTAAAGCTAAATCTGGTTCTCTTGAAATTAAAATATATAGTAAAAAATACACAATTAATAACCGTAGGAAACTATATAGCATCAGCTAGGTGCTACCTTATAGTATATTCATTCTACTCAGAATTTCATGCCTAAAGTCAGCGATATATTCATAGATATGTATATATCAGCAGAGCTTACTATTAAAAGTAGTTAGATGATTTAAGAAATTTTGTGAATCAATAAAATGTGGGGGAAAAAGGAATGGAAAACAACTGTGGACACCTGAGACAGTGCGGGAGGAGGGTGGGAAATGGCAGAGGGTGAGAAATAGGGGGAAAATATATATATACACACACATATATATATATAAAACTAGAAATGGAAAATTATTGATGATAACATGTATGATTTAGCTACTATGCAGCATATTCTGGATGGGAAATCACATTTTGTATGCTGTGACAATCCTCACTGAATGAATGTAAATTAACTAATTTTAAAAAATAAATAAAGATATTAGTACAATTTTTAAAAGATATTATTACTATCATCTTTTATAGTACTTTTCCATTTAGAAACCATTTTTTTAGAAATAGTAGGCTGTAGGGAACCAGCAGTTAGCGTAATGGCTATGTCGCTGGACTCCCACGTAGTCGACCGCGGTTCCCGTCCCGGACCCGGTGGCTTACAACTCACGCCGGGCGCATGTGCGTGCGTGCCCAAGATCCAGAGAGGAGAATGGAGGAGAAGGGATTGCGGCGTGACCATCCCCCCTGGGGGGTGATTTCTCGCTTTCTGTCTCTCTGTCTCTCTCTGTCTGTCTGGCGAGCGCACGCGCCCTATAGCAAAAAACTCCTCCCACTCATCTGTCAACAGGAGACTTACAATCAAAAGAATATAATTCTGCTCAAATGAATTTTTTTTTTGGAGAGGTTTTTGCTATAGGGCGTGTGTGCTTGCCAGACAGACAGAGAGAGACAGAGAGACAGAAAGCGAGAAATCACCCTCCAGGGGGGATGGCCACGCCACAATCCCTTCTCCTCCATTCTCCTCTTGGGATCTTGGGCATGCATGCACACACGCCCGGTGTGAATTTAAGCCACCGGGTCTGGGACTTGAACCGCGGTCGACTACGTGGGAGTCCAGTGACATAGCCATTACGCTAACTACTGGTCCCCTGCTCAAATGAATTTAATCACAGTTGAAGCCATTCCTTTTTTTTTTTTTTTTTTTTTGAGAGGCTTTTTTTGACTATAGGGCACATGCGCTCGCCAGACAGAGAGAGACAGAGAGACAGAAAGCGAGAAATCACCCCCCAGGGGGGATGGCCACGCCGCAATCCCTTCTCCTCCATTCTCCTCTCGGGATCTTGGGCATGCATGCACACGTGCCCGGCGTGAGTTTGAGCCGCCGGGTCCAGGACTTGAACTGCAGTCGACTACGTGGGAGTCCAGTGACATAGCCATTACGCCAACTGCTGGTCCCGAAGCCATTCCTTTCTGGAATCAAAGATAAAAACCACAGCCAATTAGTATCAAGTCTCAGACGGGAAGCCTCACCTTCCTCGGTGATAAAAGGGAGAAGCTAGTCTATTTATTCCTAAAAGGTAAGTAATTCATGCTAACACGAAAAACAGCCTTTCCAGAGGTTAATTGTGTTTCTAAGGAGAAAGAGAAACTAAACAGACAAGAAATTGAGTTTCATTATCTACTTCCATTCTTATTTATGAGTCAGAGCACGGCACAGCTCAGACCTGAAGTATCATTCAGATTTGCTAAGACGTGGGGGGGGGGAGGGCAACTATGGACTAAACTTGGGGAACAATGAATGGTGGCTTTTTCCTAATGGCAGAAGTGGGTATTTCTTTAGTGTTTGAAGAAGGAAGTGGGCTGGAAGGGGAGAAAGAGAGACAAGTCAGAGTGAAGTGAACCTACCTAAAAGATGCCATTACTGGGAAGGCCTGAATCTGGAAGCAACTTCCACCAGGTTGTTTTCCCACATAATGGCCCAGAGTGTTTGTTCTGGAAGAATCTGATAGGCTAGGAGTTGGAGGGACCTGACTTGCCCCTTTTCTTTGGGGTTTGAGAATGTGAGAGGAGCCTGCCAACCGCAAGAAAAATTCCTCACAGAAAGTATAGAACCAGCTGAGTGGCAAAGCAATCATGTACTGCTCAAGGAAAGTCAGATCCAACATAATGACAGCAGTTTGAATCCCTGGTGGGGTCAGTCTGAAACACACTGAATGCATAGGATCCAATGGGCTAGAGAAATGGAGGAGGGAGATGAGAGCATGACCAGACCCTATGGAGAGTGCTCATCTCTCTCTCTCTCTCTCACTTGTGCATGCACATTACCATAAATAAAGGAAAAAATAGTGTAGTAAAAAGTTTGGGCCAGAGCCAGCATGGGGTACAGAGGCTAAGGCAGCTGGATCCCACATGGTCAACCGTATGGTTCAATTCCAAATCCAGCAACTTGAAAAACACTCTGGGTATGTGTGCATGTGCACTCAAAATCCTGAGAGGAGAATGGAGGAGAAGGAATTGCAGCATGGCCATTCACACCAAGGGGTGCTTTCTCCTTTTCCCTCTCTCTTTCCCTCTCTCTCTCTCTCTGTCTCTAGTCAGTGAGTGCACAAGCATAATAGCAAACTAAAAAGAAAAAAGGCAGGACCAACAGATGGGTTAATGGTTATGTTGCTGGACTCGCACATAGTAGAGTTCAAGTCCCAGACTTGGTGACTTAAAACTCATGCTGGGCACGTGTGCATGTGTGTCCAAAAATCCCAAGAGGAGAATGGAGGAGAAGGGATTGCAGCCATCCCCCCTGAGGGTGATTTCTCACTTCCTATCCCTCTGTCTCTCTGGTGAGCGTTGTTTGCCCTATAGGAAAAATCTCTCTGTTTAAAAAAAAATAGGAGAGGAGAGGGGAGGGGAGGGGAGGGGAGGGGAGGGGAGGGGAGGGGAGGGGAGGGGAGGGAGAGGGGGAGAGGAGAGGAGAGGAGAGGAGAGGAGAGGAGAGAGAGAGAGGGAAAAAGGAAAGAAAAGGAAGGAAAGGAAAGGAAAGGAAAAGAAAGGAAACAAATAAAGGCTTGGGCAGGGGGCCAGCAGGTGGTGTGGCGGTTAAGGCACTGGACTCCCACATAGCTGATTGCAGTACAAGTCCCAGACCTGGTGGCTTGCTTTCTCACTTTCCCCTCTCTCTATCTCTCTCTCCGTGTTTCTCTCTGATGAGTGCATGTTTCCTGTACCAAATCTTAAAATAATAATAATTTTTAAAATTAAAAAAATAATTCTTTTTAGGAAAAAAAAAGCTTGAACCAAGACAGATATTTTAGTTCTCTATCCCTTATTCTGAAAACTCATCCTATCTTTGCTATAGAAAGCAGATCTTGCTAATTAAAAATTCCACACACAAGGCCAACAGGTGGTGTGGTGGTTAACGAACTAGACTCCCACATAGTCTACTGCAGTTCAATTCCCAGAAGCAACGACCTGAAAATCACAAAGGGCATGTGTGCATGCATGCCCAAAATCCTGAGGGGGGAATGGAGAATAAGAGATTATATCGTGGCCATCCCTCCTGGGGGGTGATTTCTCACTTTCCCTCTCTCACTTTCTCTCCAGCAAGCACACACACTCTATGGCAAAAGCTTTAAAAAAAGTCCTAGACACAAATTGCACAAAGGTAAAGATGAACATTCAAATTATCAATATGATAATGACTATTATATTTCCTGACAGACTCGAGGTCATGTTCACACACTCAGTGGGATAGATTTAACCAAACAGGCACACAGATATGCATCTTTTCTTGCTTACTTGGCTAACTACAAAAATTATCTATGCTTATTGTAATAAAATTTAGAATAATTATCCCATGTAAAGTAAATGAAGTGATAAATGCTATTTCATTAAAAATTCATTTGCTATACTTTTTTTAACTTAAGGATATATGTATTGAGGGATTAAATAAAATTTAACTATTCTAAATTTGTTACAATGCATTTGACTGTTAATAACTGATAAATCCCTGAGCCAGGAGGTAGTGTGGTGGTTAGGGTGCTGGACGCCCCCATGGCTGACCATAGTTCAAGTACCTGACCTGACAGCTTCCTTTCACACTTCCTCTTCTCTCTCTCTCTCTCTCTCTCTCTCTCTCTCTCTCTCTCTCTCTTTGGTGAATACATGTGTCTTATAGCAAATTTAAAAATAATAAGAAATAAAATAAAGAGACCAGCAGATGGTATAATGGTTACGTCACTGGACTTCCACGTTGTCGACAGCAGTTCAAGTTCCAGACCCATGGGCTTAAAACTCACACTGGGGTGTGTGTGTGTGTGTGTGTGTGTGTGTGTGTGTGCACGTGCAAGCCTAAAATGCCAAGAGGAGAATGGAGAAGGGATTGCAGTATGGTCATCTTCCATGGGGGTAATTTCTCGCTCTCGTGGCAAGCCACGTGTCCTATAGCAAAAATCTCTCTAAAAAACTAACTAACTAAATAAAATAATTTAAAGTAATTTAAAATGTTTTAAAGAGCAATAATTGATAAATCCTAAGGATTAATTCATTTTATTAGGCTATGCCTTAGTTTACCCATTCATTAAAAAAATGTATAGATTCCTCTCTTATTCACATAGATTATGAGGTCTATTCAATTCAGACTATGACACAGAGAATTTAGAGAATGTTATACAGTGCAGAGATGTGTTAATATTTTAGCTTAAGCATTGCCTATCTTTATTTTGTCTAATTCTTACAATCCCTAGAGCTTTGTTTGTCGTCCCTTCCTTTTTAACATATTCTATAAAATTCAAACATCCCAATACACTCCTTATTATGCGCTACTCAGATCACTTCTTAAGCAGAACAGAAAGTCCTTTACCAGAACAGATAGATGCAGCTTTGAAACACTAGTTCCTGTCAGATCTATCTACTCCCACCCACATCCTGTCAGCCGTCTCTCAGATCCCACAAAAAGTGAGAGAGAGAAAGAAAGAAAAAAATCCAGCAGGCATTAATGACATGTCTCCTTATTTGGTTGATGATAACAAACAGGGCACATACTCAGTTATCAGGCAAATAACTCCACCCATTCAGTCTCTCCATCGACAAATATCTGTGGAGGACCAACTCCCTGGTTTATGTCTCGTGTCTTGAAGGACACACTTTAATTTTACATGAAGATTAGGAGAATGAGTCCAACAAAGAAAGCAATTAAGCAGTGTAAGATATCAGAAGAGATATTCTGGGGTAAATATTTTAGAAACTCAAGGTTATACTATGTATATTGTGCTTAAGCAAGGACAGGTGAGAGACAGGTAGACAGATATGTTCTGTCATAAAAGAACATGGTGAATTTTGGAACCCTATATTGTTAATGACTCTTGGGAACCAAAATATCTGAGCTGAATCTGGCACAGCAGTTATGTACTACTCAAGAGAAGTCAAATCCCACCTGTTGACTACAATTCAAATAGCCAGCCCAGTCAGCCTGAAACATGCCAGATCCATGCACAAGTGCCCAAGATGTGATAAGCTAGAGGACTGAAGGAAGAGGACAGACCCACTGGAGGGTACGCCCCTTCCTTTTGCTTGCATTTTCTCTCTCACATCTCTCACAGTTGTGCACACATATTGTTTTTTGTTTTGTTTTTTTTTTTTTTTAATTTTTACAATAAGATGAATGTGCTTAACAGAGAGACAGTGAGAAGGAAAGTGAGAAATCACCTCCGGGGGGGTGGGGGAGATGAGCATGCCACAATCCCTTCTCCTCCACTTTTCTGGAATTTGAGGCAAGCACACACACACATGCTACTAGAGTGATTTTCAAGCCACCAGGTCCAGGACTCAAATCAGTTGACCATGTGGGAGTTGAGCACCTTAACCATTATGCCATCTGCTGGCCCACATGTGCTGTATTATTAAGGAAAAAATCTTTTAAAAAATTCTATAGCAGGGTCAGGGGTCCAGCAAGTGGTATGGTGGTTAAAGTGCTGGAATTTCCACATGGCCAACTGTGGTTCAAGTCTTGGACCTGGCAGCTTGCTTTCAAATCTCTCTCTCTCTTTCTCTGGCAAAACCCATATGACATAATAATAATAATAATTAATTAATTTTTTTTTTTAATTCTGTAGTGGAGCCAACAGCTGGCATAGTGGATAAGGCAATGGACTCCAACATCATTGGTCATGAATCCTGGAAATGGCAGCTTGAACCTTATGCTGGGCACATGTGTGTGTGTGCTCAAAATCCTAATAGGAGAATAGAGGAGAAGGGATTGAAGTGTGTCCATTCCCTCTGGAGGGTGGTTTCTCACTTGCTCTCTCTCTCTGTCTCTCTCTGTGTCTCCAGTGACTGTATGTACCCTATAGCAAAAACTCTCTTAAAAAAAATTCTATAGAAACTATGGGATCTATAGAAACTACATAGTGGCTGACAAGGAATAAGTTTTTTTAAATGATACAGAGCACGGGGACCAGCAGTTAGCGTAATGGCTATGTCGCTGGACTCCCATGTAGCCAACTGCGGTTTGAGTCCCAGACCCGGTGGCTTAAACTCTCGCCGGGTGCGTGTGCGTGCAAGCCCAAGATCCCAAGAGGTTAATAGAGGAGAAGAGATTGCAGCGTGGCCATCTCCCCCTGGGGGGTGATTTCTCGCTTTCTGTCTCTCTGTCTCTCTCTGTCTTTCTGGCGAGCGCACGCCAGAAAGCAAAAACCTCTGCCAAAAAAAAAAAAAAAAAAAAAAAAATGATACACAGCACGTGCAAGAGAGAGACAGAACCCTCAGGATCTTGTCACATTATGATCTCCTTTCCCCAGGCCTCTAACTTCTAGATATCTTGAGCATGTGTGCACATGTGGTGTGTTTATAGGCCAACTTGGGGATCCACACCCAAGTTTAGTCATGTGGCTTCCAGCATCCCCTAGCTTGGACTAAATTATATAATTTTCAAAGCATTTTGCATTACTTCATATAATTATTATAACATCCTAATAAATACACAGAAAAATATTATTATTGCAGTTTTGTTTGAGAAAATGAAGGCTCAAAATAGTAAAATAACTTGCCCAAGAAGATACCACGCAGATGGTAGAGACAAGATTAGACACTAGATCAGGGCAACTCTGTAATCTAGTGATTAAAAGAGCATCTCTGGGGGCCAGCATATTGCTAGACTCCTACGTAATCAACTGCAGTTCAAGTCCCAGACCTGACAGCTTAAAACTCACACTGGGCACGTGTGCATGTGTGCCCATAATCCCAAGTGGAGAATGGAGGAGAAGGGATTGCGGCATGGCCATCCCCCCAGGGGTGATTTCTCGCTTTCTGTCTCTCTGTCTCTCTGGTGAGTGCACATGCCCTATAACAAAATATCTTTCTTAACCAAAAAGAAGAAGAAGAAAAAGAAGAAGAAGAAGAAGAAGAAGAAGAAGAAGAAGAAGAAGAAGAAGAAGAAGAAGAAGAAGAAGAAGAGGAGAGAGAATATCTCTATTTCTCTCAGTCAAACACAGGCACCCTCTGGCAACTTACAAAAAAAAAAAAAGATTACACACCAGATCTTTTGACATCTTACCTAAAACTCTCCTCTTTCAATAATAATACCAATCTATTTTCTAGACACTTGTGAACCAAGATGGATGAAAAAGAGGACATTTCCTTCCCTCTTCCAGTGCAGGGGCTCAACCACAAGAAAATCAGCTGCATCAGTCAGGAACTTTAGTTTTTTGCCCTACAACTTTCCAGTACCAACAGCAGAGCTCACCTTAGGTGCTCTCAGTGAATATTTGTTGAAAAAGTCAGCCATACTTACTCCATGGAGGAAGTTTAATTTGCTTAAAGCAGAATCTTTCAGAGATCTAATTCATTGCCTAACAGACTGAACGTGGATTTTAAAGCTTTATTCCAGAGTCCTGTCCATGGAAATTTTAATTATTCAGAGAGTTCTGAGTGAGAACTAGGATTTTCTTTTCTTTTCTTTTCTTTTTTTTTTTAGTTGCTAGGTTTAGTTGAGGATTTGTGCACTCACAAGAGAGAAACACAGAAATAGAGAAAGCACCTCCCAATCCCTTCTCCTTCATCTCTCCATCTTTTTGGGATTTAGGTACAAACACACACATGCCCAGCATGTTTTTTTCAAGCTGCAGGGCTGCGACATGAACCATGATTGGCCCTGTGGAAATGAGTCTAATGTTTCTAATGAGCAAAAAAGTTTGGAAGCCTCTGATTTAAAGCATCTTATTTTTCTTTATTTCTTTCCCTACCCCACCTCCATCCCAATCTTCAGAGAGAAGCAAACAAGCAGATAAGGATAGAAAAGTAGAGATAAACAAACATATGACCGTATAAAGAGGTCCCTTGGTGAGAATTTGCCCCAGGTTTTGATGGCTTTCTAGTTCTCAATTCAAGTCCTTCATGAACTGTTCTGTTTCTGCTTCTGGATTCACTATTTAAGAATTCAATACTGGGGTCAGCACATGGGAAGGTGGTTGAGATGCTAGACTCCCGCATGGCCGACCACAGGTTAAGTCCCAGACCTGGCGGTTTGCTTTCTCATTTTCCCTCTTTCTCTCTCTTTCTCTAGTCAAAGTTAAAAATAATAATGATAGATAAAATTGAATAAAATAGTTATAAAAAACACAAAAAACAATTCAATACTATAAAAAGTAAAAGAAAAGAAATAATTCAGTAATGTCAGGTGCTAGAGAAAAGGCAATAAGCCATCAAAGTCATGGAAGAAATAAATAAGCTAAAAAAAAGTCACTAATTTTAAAAAAGTGGGGAGAGGGGCCAGCAGGTGGTGTGGTGGTTAGGGTGCTGGTCTCCCACATGGCTGACCATGGTTTGAGTCCTGGACCTGGCAACTTACTTTCTCGCTCTCCTTCTCTCTCTGGTCAAATTGAAAAATAATAATAAATAAATTAAATTAAATTAAACTAATAAGTCTTTTTTAAAAAATTAAAAAGTGGGGAGAATAGCATTGGGGGTGGACCCAGCCATAGTGGCACAAACAGAAGTGTCACCACATGATGGCTAAAATTGCATGGGAGGCCTGGGTTCAGTTCCCAGAACAACCTAAATGGTCCAGGTAGAGGGGGGTATATACCTGCGGTCCTAGCTAACTGGGAGGCTGGAGTAGGGGGATCACAAGGTGGTGAGACCCTGTCAAAAATACCTACCTATCTCTGTCTCTTTCCTGTGCATGTTCTCTTTCTCTCATTAAAAAAATTTTTTTTAAAATTTTTAATTAAAGAAAAAAACCATGTTGGTAATGCAGTTTTTCTTAAACTGTGGCTCCTACTTATCTCTTGGATTTTCAACCAATCTACTGGCATCCACTCTGTAAGTCATTCTGAACTGTGTCTACACTCAACACATGTGGTACCATTTAACTCAGCTGAAGTGATGACAATTTGAAGAGCTATGACCATGTTTGCAGAGGATTACATCCATGTCATAATTGTCACCTGACTGACTATGACTATAGACACATCCTGACAGCAGAGATGTTAACATGTAAAAAGTGAATTTTAGAATTTACAAAATTCTAATGGACTCAGAAGAAGACAGGGGTTTGTTCAGGAGCTCAAATTCTGCAATTTTATAAACTGAAAGGACAGAAAGCAAAGAGCTTTGACAAATGTTTGCAATGAATCATCTTTGTTGCTGTAAACTTGTAGAACTCTGTTAAAATTGTTACTATAGTGAGTACTAAAAGGAAAGTATTTTCAGAATTACGAGGCTGAACGGATATTCAGAGTTTTCTCAGAATTTAGAAACTGTAAGGGTGGAAGAGACTTGTTCACAACTCAAATCCATCCTTTGATATTATTCCTAAAGGTCACCTAGCCCTTTAAAAAAAACTCCTATGGTACCAGCAGATGGTAAAATGGTTATGTTGCTGGACCCCCACATAGTCGATCGCGATTTGAGCCCTAGACCTGGCAACTTAAAACACACCGGGCGCATGTGCATGTGTGCCCAAAATCCTGAGAAGAAAATGGAGGAGAGGGGATTGCGGCATGGCCATACCCCCAAGGGGGTGATTTCTCACTCTCTGTCTCTCCATCTCTCTGTCTCTGGCAAGCACATGCACCTTATAGCAAAAAACTCTCTAAATAAAATAAAAAATTAAATTAAAAAAAAAACCCTCCTCCAGGTCCAGCCACATTGGTGCAGGGAGTAAAGCACCACCGTGCAGATCTGCTACCACATGAAAAGCATGGATGAGGTACAGTTGCACATTCCTATAATACTAGCTAGTGGGACCCTGGAGCAAAGAATCTCAATCATGAGACACCATCAAGAATACATGTTGCAGGACCAGCAGACAGTATAACAGTTATATTGCTGGACTCCCACGTAGTCAACTGCAGTTTGAGTCCTAGATCCAGGAGCTTAAGACTCACACCGAGCACATGTGTGTGCATGTGTGCCCAAAATCCTGAGAGGAGAATGGAGGAGAAGGGATTGCAGAGTGGCCAACCCCCAAGGGGGTGATTTCTTGCTTCTGTCTCTCTCTCTGGTAAGTGCACTTGCCCTGTAGCAAAAATCTCTCTTAAAAAAAAAAAAAAATGAATTTACTAACACTGGAGGAGGTGTGTGTGTGTGTGTGTGTGTCTGTGTGTTTGTTCTAATTAGAGAGATAGGTGCTCGTCTTTTTTTGTTTGTTTGTTTGTTTGTTTGTTTAGGTCCTGGACCCAGCAGCTTGAAAAACCACCAGTCACATGTACACGCGTGCCCAAAATTCCAAAGAGGAGAACGGGGGAGAAGAGAAGGGTTTACAGTGTGGCCATCCTCCGCCCCCCAGGGAGATGTTTTCTCACTTTCTCTCTGCCTCTCTCCAGTGAGCACATGAGCCATATATAATAATAATAATAATAATAATAATAATAATAATGAAATGGAAGAAGATTTAATGGCATATAAGTATATTCTCAGTAGATTGTTAAGTGAAAAGGTTGATTACAAACATATTTATAGTATAAATATATTTTGGTTAGTTATATATATATATATACATGGATAGAGGCTGGGGGTGGATTGAGGTGTCACGATCCTATTTGGGGTGCTGTCTCTGTCTGAGAGAATATAAACAGCAATATTAACATAGCATATCTCATTGCTGAGATTATGGATAAGTGTTTTTTTTTTTCCTGCTAATCTGCACTTGCTTAAGTTTCTCAGTGTAGACATACTACTTTAGTAACAAGAAAGGACAATGTTGTTGATGTTACTGCCAATGGCGGTATTGCTTTTAACAAGGCTTAGGACATGAGTAAAAATCTAGAACAAGAGGCCCACAGTGAGACTTCAAGGACAGTCAAGGGCTTCAGACACTAGCATGCAGGGAGGAATATTTCCATTCAGATATAAAAATTAAAGATGCTGACTAGTGTTTCTCTTCAGATTGGAGTGAAAAAATAGCTTTGGATTTGTTCAAAAGGACTGGCTCTGTGTCCAAGATTTCTGCATCATTAAGCAAAGAGTGTGATCAACCTCTGTGTGCCTAGTTCCAATCCAAGCACTAATTTAATGTATTAACTCAACGACTCTTCTCTATAACCATAAGATGTAAATATTCTTGTTACTCTCATTTTGCACATGAGAAAACTCAAGCACAGATGTGGTCAAGTAACTTTCTCAAAATCTTATAGTTACAAGTGACAGAATCAGGATTTGAACCCAAAGCATCTGTTTCTATAGTCAGTGTTCACACAGACTTTCATTTGAAAGATGAAGGCAAGATTTAAACATATTGTCAAAAGTCATATATTTCTGTACTTTTTAGACTTCTTTTTTTATTTTTATTTTTATTTTTATTTCATACATTTAATCACTACAGCTTGTAAAGTGAATTTACCCGACATGAATGCACTTTACACCAGTTCAGTTGAAGATATCATACACATCATCAACAGATAATCATCCATTTCTGTGTCCCATAAATGTTTTGCCTCTCCATTTTCTCCTTGATTCCTTTCCTCTCTCTCTTCCATTTCTCTCTCCCTCTTCCCATATTGTCTCCAGTATTCGTAACCATTTTCCATGCTTCTATATCCTCTAATCTTTCAGTTTCCACCGTAGACTACAGATAGTACATATTAAGTGGAGGCATACAATGTCTCACTTTCATAGCCTGACTTGCTTCACTCAGCAGTAGATCTTCCATATTCATCCAGTTTCTATCAAGTGCCAGGGTCTTGTTTTTCATGGCTGAGTAGTATTCCACAGAGTGTATTTGCCAAACTTTTTTTCTTTTTTTTTTTTTTTTTTTTTTTTTTACATTTTTGGTGAACTGACCTTTATTTTATTACTTTACCTATGAATCATGCATGAATGCCTTGAAATAAGTTTTCTTTGAATAAACCCATTTTTACTCAGCAAAATTCAAATGGGGAAACATTAGGCCTTTCTGGTGTAGAAGAAGCTTCTCAACAGTCCTTAAGTGATTTTCACAAAATAAAAAAAAATGGGCCCTAGTCTTATAGAAGTTTTGGTTTACTTTTACCAAGCACTAAATTGTGCCACAACAGCTAAGGCAAGGCAGAGGCAAGCTAACAAAAAATTACTAATACAATAATATATTGCAGTCTGAAAACAATAACTGTTTATTTACTGACCAGATTACAAAAATAATCATGGTAGAGGGACCAGCAGTTAGCGTAATGGCTATGTCGCTAGACTCCCATGTACTCGACCGTGGTTCGAGTCCCGGACCTGGTGGCCTAAACTCACACCGGGTGCGTGTGCGTGCATGCCCAAGATCCTGAGAGGAGAATGGAGGAGAAGGGATTGCAGCGTGGCCATCCTCTCTTGGGGGTGATTTCTCGCTTCCTATCTCTCTGTCTCTCTCTGTCTGTCTGGCAAGCGCACGCACCCTATAGCAAAAACCTCTCCCCCCCACAAAAGAAAAATCATGGTAGATACCTTAGTTCATCCTTCTAATAAGTCTGTTGATCTGCTCTTCCCTGTTGCCAGCATCTCCATCTTCTACAAAATGGATGGTCTTTTTCTTCATTCTACCTCGTAGAGTAGATAATTTGAAGGGCCCAGGAAGTTATTTGCTTCTTTATTTTCTTGGAGAGGTTTTTGTTATAGGGCACGTACACTCGCCAGACAGACAGAGACAGAGAGATAGAAAGTGAGAAATCACCCCCCAGGGGGATGGCCACGCCACAATCCCTTGTCCATTTTCTTCTCAGGATCTTGGGCATGCATGCACATGCGTCCGGCATAAGTTTAAGCCACCGGGTCCGAGACTCAAACCACAGTCGACTACATGGGAGTCCAGCGACATAGCCATTATGCTAACTGCTGGTCCCGTTATTTGCTTCTTTGAAGTATTTTTAAGTAGTATAGATTTCATGAATCAGATCCTCCATGCAGACGATGCCAAATTTATCAAGAGATTGAGCAATCAGAGTTATCTGTCAAAGCAATTCCCTTCTTATTGATTTTGCCAGAAACACATTTGTAGATCAGTTCATTTACTGACTTCAGGTTTGAGTACCCCCATGCAATCTATGGTTTCACAATTCTCAGCATATTAATTGAGGCCTTGATGAGCTTAACAAAGGTGCCATTGAAGATCTGGTGAAAATAAAGAAGTTGTAACATCTCTGGAGTCTTTGGGCTCACTCCATTGATATCTCTAATCCTGAAATATAAAAAAAATTAAAACCTTCCATAATTCCATTTTCCATGACAACTGCTTTTTAGCAGTTCAAAGTTCAAAAAGTTAATCAGGGCCCAGTTATGTTGGCACTGGCAGTAGAACATGACTGTGTGAAATGGGCCACATGGGAAAGTCCTGGATTTGGCTCCTGGGTTGATCTGAACATGCCAGGCACACCCAGGGGCATGCCTGTGATCCTACCTGGCTGGAAGACCAGGAAGGGATTGTGGTATGTCCAGGGTCCAGGGAGAGAGGAAAGAGTGAAGAAAATAGAAGAAAGGAAAGAAAGACAGAGAAAAAAAGACTTTTTTCAAAATCACTCAGGAGAGGTAGCATACTGGTTAAGATACTGGACTCCCACATGGCCAGTGAGATTTGAGTCCTGGACCTGGTGGTTTGCTTTCTCATTTTCTCTCTCTCTCTCTCTCTCTCTCTCTCTCTCTCTCTCTCTTTCTCTCTCTCTCTCTGGTGAGCACACATGCCCTAACAAATTTAAAAATGATAATAATAAATAATTTTTTTAAAAGTCACTCAGGGATATATTAATAGAAATAAGATGATCATACCTGTCAGTTCATTGGTCAGTGTGAGGTTCCTCCTCTGTATTACATTATTTATTCCTTCATCCTTATATAGGATTGTTATGAAGAACTATTATCTAGTTAAAGAGCTAATATTCCTAAGTGCTTAGGGTATAGAATTGGGTCATTGGAAAAGTCATGACATGTTTTTCTATGCAAAATTGCATCATGACTTTTCTGATGACCCAATAAATGTCCTAGTATATAGTAGATGTTAAATAAACAAGTGTCAAATAAATATGTATTATTGAAAAACATAAATGGTATTCATTTTCTTCTTTTCTTTTTTTAAGACAGGGTCTCAACGAGTCATAATCCTCCTGCCTCAGCCTCCCATTTGAGACTATATAGGCATGTTCCCCACACCAGGCTTTTTTTTTTTTTTTTCCTCTTTAAATTTATTTATTTTTTACATTAATTCACTACACATCATTACAGGATACAAATGAATTTTCCATCCAAAATACACTGTGTATTGGCTCAATCAAGCACATCAACATACATGTTTTCAGCAAATAATTTTCCAATTCTTATGTCTTATATACTTTGTTTTTTGTTTTGCCATCCTTGATTCCTTACCCCTCACCCTCTGCCATGTCCCACCCTCCTCCCACATTGTCTCTGGTATCCATGGTTGCTTTCTATGCCTTCCCCCCACCCCATTTAATTGATTTGCTAATGAATTTAATTAGTCTAAATATATCCAATAGCTAGCACAGCTGATATATACCTATACATGAACCCAAGTCTGACTTTAGGCATAAACCCCAGTGAGTAGAATGAACATATTATAAAGTAGTACCCAGCTGGGGCTATATAGCTTACTGCAGTCATCAAATATGCATTTTTTAAAAATTTTTGATATGAACAGTTTTACCGTTTTTTTTTTCTCCTGCAACTTTTTTTTAAAAATTACTTAACATTTATTCCCTGAGCATCATCACAACGTACTATATGTGGTTTCCCATCTAGAATAAACTGCATAGTGGCTTAATCATGCATGTTATCATCAGTAATATTCCATTTCTACTTTCATACATATGTATACGTATATATATGTTTTTACCCCATGTTTGACCCTCTGCCCTTTCCCACTCACCTATTACACTATCTCTGCTATATACAGTTGTCTTCCATTCCTTTTTCCCCAACATTTTGTTGATCACACAATATCATTAGTAATCTAACTACTTTGAGCAGGTAATTTCAAGAAGAGTAGTTTTGAACTGGTAATGATATTTCTTTGAAACTTAAAGCCTAGAAACAGGTTAGTATTCTGTTCAAATAGTAGGTACATGCACCTATCAACAGCTCAAGACAGGACAAAAATCCTTTAAAACCGGAAAACAAAGCTTAGGAGAAAAGCAGCAATAATTTAGTCAAGTCACAGAAGGTTGTTTCATCGGTTCAGTCTCATGTACTTAATCTTTCTTCTGTTAAGGTTCGATCTTCCAGATTGAATTCCGGGATATAATATTCATCTCCAAACATTGTCTCTACAATTAAGTTGCCCATTTTCTTAGTTTTTGAACTCTTTTTTCTGTGTGTCTGCATTTAATTTTACTGACATAGCACTCCCTTAAGAACTTCTTGGAGGGAACCAGCAGTTAGCATAATGGCTATGTCGCTAGACTCCCATGTAGTCGACTGCGGTTCGCGTCCCGAACCTGGTGGCTTAAAACTCACACCAGGCACGTGTGCATGCGTGCCCAAGATCCTGAGAGGAGAATGGAGGAGAAGGGATTGCGGCGTGACCATCCCCCCTGGGGGGTGATTTCTCGCTTTCTGTCTCTATTTCTCTCTCTGTCTGGCAAGCGCACGCGCCCTATAGTGAAAAAACCTCTCCAAAAAAAAAAGAACTTCTTGGAGATCTGGTCTGGTGCTGGTAAATTCTTTCAGGTTTTGCTTATCTGGGAAAGTCCGTGTCTTTTCTTCCCAAATGAACGATAACCTTGCTGGGTATAGAATTCTCGGTTGAAATTGCTTTTCCCTTAATACTTTGAATATATTTTCCCATTCTCTCCTCACTCGTATTGTTTCCAGTGAGAGGTCTGCCGTTAGTCTGATGGGATACCCTTTGTAGGCAACTTGCCTTTTTTCTCTTGCCAGTCTTAGTATCTTGTCTTTGTCTGTGGTTTTGGTCAATCTGCTATAATGTGTCTTGGAGAAGATCTTCTTGGGTTGATTCTATCTGGGGTCCTCTGTATTTCTTGGGACTGAATCTTTGAGTGCCTCTCCAGGTTTGGAAAGTTTTCTTGCAGGATTTCATGGAATAGATTATCAATGCCCTTATGAGTCTCTTCACCCTCTGGGATGCCTATTATCCAGATGTTTGGACGTTTAATTGTATCTAGTACTTCTCGCATATTATTCTCAAATTTTTGGGCCATTTTCTCAGTCTTCGTGGTGGATTTTTCTAGGCCAGCCATTTTCTCTTCTACATTAGAGATTCTATTTTCTGTATGATCTAGTCTGCTTTTAATACTTTCAAGGGAGATTTTGATTTCTTGTATTATAGCCTTCATCTCTAACAGTTCCATCTGATTCTTTTGTAAAGTGTGAAATTCTTCTTTTAGATCTTGCATGAATTTCCTCACCTCCTAGAACTCTTCAACTCCTTTCTCCTTCCTCTTCAGCAGTTCCTTGTCTCTCTTCTCTTCCATCTCTGTAAGCTTTTCCATTATGAATGTTCTGAATTCTTTATCAGACATTTCCATGATTTCCATTGAATTGTGTGTGGAGGAAAAGGAGCTATCTGTTTCCCTTGTGGGAGAGGCATTTTCCTGCTTCCCTATATTTCTTGTGGTCCTGCAGCGATTTCTAGTCATCTGGTGGATGGTCGGTTTCTCCCAAACTTGGAAGTTCAATCTGAGGGTGGAGGAGTGTGTAGAAAAGGAAGCAGAGAGAGGGAAACAATACCAACAACAGCAAAAAAAACAGACAAGAAACAAGAAAAAGAAGAGAAAAACTTTTAAATAAATCTAAAAAAGAAAAATTAATATTCAAAAAATTTCAATAAAATTCAAAAATTAGAAAACCACGCGACAAAGACTGATACAGAGACAGGAGACTTGAAGGGGGTCTTCCTACCACACAGGTTTTGTATGCTGGAGGCCCAGTGATCAGGGGACATCTTCCTTTCTCCCAAAATGACTAGATTACAGGAGCCATGGAGCTGTCTGTCTCTTGAAGAAGGGCTGTTCTGGGAGGAGGAGAGGGGATTATTAACAAGATAAAGGCCTAGGAGGGGCCAAAGGGCCCTGTAAAACGCCTCACCTTAAAAAATTCTAAAAAGCAAAAATTTTAAAAAAGACACAGAGAGAGGACAGAGACAGAGGTAGAGAGAGACAAAGACTGATACAGAGACAGGAGACTTGAAGGGGGTCTTCCTACCACATGGGTTTTGTATGCTGGAGGCCCAGTGATCAGTGGGACATCTTCCTTTCTCCCAAAATGGCTAGATCACAGCCAGGCTCTTTTTCAGATAGGTTCCAATTATGTTGCCCAGGGAAGCTTCAAACTTGCAGTCCTCCTACCTCAACTTCCCAAGTCACTGGGATTCCAGGTGCACACTACCAAACCAGGCCTTTAGGTTGGAACTGAAATTGAACCTGAATCTCGCATATGGCTCCATCCTGTGGACCATAGCATTCAAGTGAACATGCCAGGACTTCTGGGCCTCGATTTCTTCCTTACTTCTTTCAAAGCATCCATATTATGATATATAAATCTCACTCTATGTGGCATTTTTCCTGTCTAGTCTCTTAATCAGGCCCATCTTTTCTTTTCTTTTCTTTTCTTTTCTTTTCTTTTCTTTTCTTTTCTCTTCTCTTCTCTTCTCTTCTCTTCTCTTCTCTTCTCTTCTCTTCTCTTCTTTTCTTTTCTTTTCTTTTCTTTTCTTTTCTTTTTAAATATGGCATCTGTGCTTGCCAGATAGAGGGAGATATATAGAGAGAGAATGTGAGAAATCACCTTCCCCCTAGGAGGGATGGCCACACTGAAATTGCTTCTCTATTCTCTTCTTGGGGTTTTGGGTATGAATGCACACATGCTCAGCATGTTTTCTTTTCTATTCTTTTTTTTAAGAGAGATTTTTTGCTATAGGGCACATGGACTCTTCAGAGAGACAGAAAACGAGAAATCACCTCCCGAGGGTATGGCCACGCTGAAATCCCTTCTCCTCCATTCTCTTCTCAAGATTTATAGCACACAAATGGGACCAGCAGTTGGCATAATGGCTATGTTGCTGGACTGTCATGTAGTCGACCACAGTTCAAGTCCTGGTCCCCGTGGCTTAAACTCATGCTGTGTGTGTGTGCGTGTGTGCCCAAGATCCTGAGAGGAGAATGGAGGAGAAGGGATTGCAGCATGGCCATCCTCCCTGGGGAATGATTTCTCACTTTCTGTCTCTCTGTCTCTCTCTCTGTCTTTCTGGTGAGTACACGTGCCCTATAGCAAAAACCTCTCCCCCCAAAAAAAAAAATTATAGCACACACACACACACACACACACACACACACACCATGAGTTTTAAGCAACCAGGTCTGGGACTTGAATCACTTTCAACTCTGTGGGAGTCCAGTAACCTAACCATTATGGCATCCGCTGGTCTCCTGCATGATTTTCAAGCCACCAGCTTAGGACATGAACTGTGCAGTCAGTCACGTGGGATCCAGCACCTTATCCACCATACCAGCTGCTGACCTGATCAAGCCCATCTTTAACTGCTGTGGGACCTGAGACAAGAGACCAAAGAAGGCCTATAATCATATGTCTAAATATGTTAAAAGTAATAACTGAAGATGACTCACTATAAAATTAAATAGTCTTTATGTTTATTTTTATTCATGATAGCACATGTGCACACATGAAAGAGAGAGACAGAGACAGAAGCACTCTCAAAAGGGTTTTGTCTTGTCATGTCACAGTTCATTCCCTGTAGCCCTTCAGCTCATCAGCTTCACCTTGAGCACACGCACATGTTCCCAGTGGGTTTCTAACCTGTCTCAGGATCCAATCCTCTGGTCAGCTACATGGTTTCCAGAGTGATAGTTCAGCTTGGTACCAACTGCTAGGCTGAGCCACAGATATTCCTTTTCCTTACCAATCTCTTATGCTTTCATGAAGATAAAATTGAAATCTTTGTATACGATTTAGAATTCACATAACGTCCAAGAGGATTCAATTTAATTTTTACCCATATCTGGTTATTCTGTTGATGAACTGGTGATATCTGGATGAATAATAAAGGCTCATGTATTAATAACTCAAAAATTAGACATTTATTTATTTATCTATGTATTATTGACAGAGAACACTTGTGCTTACCAGATCTCCCTCCTCCACCCCCTTCTCCCTAGGGGCATGGTCATAGCACAATCCTTTTTCCTCCATTTCTCCTCCATGTTAGGATTTGGGGCATACACAAACACTTGGTGTGTTTTTCAAGCCATTGGGTCTGGGATTCAAACTACAGTTGGCCATGTGGTATCTGGCTCTAGATTACTTAACCACTATGCTGTGGGGCTGGCCCCCAAAATCAGACATTTGTTCCAGAGCTTAATTTTTTTTTACTTTTAATTCAGCAAAGTCATTATATTATGATAGTTAAAATGTCCTCCTACTTTGTTTTTTATTGGCAGCAAGGCCAATCCAGATAAACATACTGGGTGAATGTAGTTCTTATATAGTTTTTTAATTAACTTGGAGAAATTTCACTCAGATGATGCCACAATTTAGATTTTAAAATAAACCATGAATTTTTAAACATTTTTTTTTTCTTTTCTTTCTTTTTTATTTTTTTTTTTTAGTTTTCGCTATAGGGTGCATGTGCTTGCCAGAGAGAGAGAGAAAGTGAGAACTTATCTCCCAGTGGGAATGGCTACGCTAGAAACTCCTCTTCAAATTTTGGGTGCTAAGGCACATGTACCTGGCATGTTGTTCAAGCCTCCAGGTTGAGGACTCAAACCACATATTCAGTCATGTGGGATCCAGCTGCCTTAACTATCATGTCACCAGCAAGGCTGAATTTTTTTTTTGAGAATTATTTTATGTATTTATCATTATTATAAATTTTTTTGGAGATATTTTTTGCTATAGGGCGCGTGCACTCTCTGGAGAGAGGGAGAGAGACAGAGAGACAGAAAGGGAGAAATCGCCCCCAAGGGGGGAAGACCATGTTGCAATCCCTTCTCCTTCGTTCTCCTCTTGGGATTTTGGGCATGCATGCACATGTGCTCAGCATGAGTTTTAAGCTGCTGGGTCCGAGACTTGAACTGTGGTCAACTGGTTTTTTTTTTTGTTTTTTTTTTTTTTTTTTTTAGAGATTTTTGCTATAGGGTACATGCACTCACCAGAGAGACAGAAAGTGAGAAATCACCCCCCCCCCCCATACCACCAGTGGGATGGCCATATCACAACCTCTTCTCTTCCAATCTATTCTTGGGATATTAGGCATGCACGCACACCACTCCAGTGTGAATTTTAAGTCACCAGATCCAAACTCAAACCATAGTTGACTATATAGGAGTCCAGTGACATAAACATTTCACGATCTGCTGGGCTGAACTTTTAAACTTTCATATTGAGATATAACTTGTATATATACACTTTACTGTACAAAGCCTAAGGGTATAAATCAAAACCTTTTTACATATTTATGTTTGTAAATACCACTCAAATCAAGAAGTAGATCAGCTTCAGGACCAGCAGTGAGCGTAATGACTATGTCACTAAACTCCCATGTAGCCGACCGCAGTTCAAGTCCCGGACCCGGTGGCTTAAACTCATGCCGGGCGCATGTGCGTGTGTGCCCAAGATCCTGAGAGGAGAATGGAAGAGAAAGGATTGCAGCGTGGCCATTCCCCCCGGGGGGGGGGGGGGGGGGCTGTGATTTCTCGCTTTCTGTCTCTCTGTCTCTCTTTCTGGCGAGTGCATGCGCCCTATAGCAAAAACCTCCCCTCCAAAAAAAAGTAGATCGACTTCCCAAAAGTTTCCCTCCTGTCCCTTTTCAGTTTGTACCTCCACAAAGTAAACATTATTTTTACCTCTACCATAATTTTTTTTTTTTTTTTGGAGAAGTTTTTCGCTATAGGGCGCGTGCGCTCGCCAGACAGACAGAGAGAGACATAGAGACAGAAAGCGAGAAATCACCCCCCAGGGGGGATGGTCACGCCGCAATCCCTTCTCCTCCATTCTCCTCTCGGGATCTTGGGCACGCACGCACACGCGCCCGGCGTGAGTTGTAAGCCACCGGGTCCGAGACGCGAACCGCGGTCGACTACGTGGGAGTCCAGCGACATAGCCATTACGCTAACTGCTGGTTCCCAATAATTTTATAATTATAATAAAACAATGCATCATGTTCAAACATTGTAATATGTATGGCAAATTATTATAATAAAAATTATTATAAACATTTTGATTTTACCATGCAAATCACTTTTAGTTCATTGCAATTTTCATCATTTCTTAAGCAATATAAATCCATGCAGTATATGTTAAATTCTCCTTTCAAAAGTTTCAATACTGGGCCTGGCAGATGGTGTGATTAAAGTACTGGGCTCCCACATAGCTGACTGCAGTTCAAGTCCTGGACTTGGTGGCTTGCTTTCTCGCTCTTGCTTGCTCTCTCTCTCTCTCTCTCTCCCGCTCTGGTCAAATATGAAATAAGAAAATGAATAAATAAATAAAGTTAAATGAAATCATTCTTGTTAGCGTAATGGCTATGTCGCTGGACTCCCACGTAGTCGACCGCGGTTCGAGTCCCAGGCCTGGTGGCTTAAACTCACGCCGGGTGCGTGTGCGTGCATGCCCAAGATCCCGAGAGGAGAATGGAGGAGAAGGGACTGCGGCGTGGCCATCCCCCCTGGGGGGTGATTTCTCGCTTTCTATCTCTCTGACTCTGTCTGGTGAGCGCACACGCCCTATAGCGAAAACCTCTCAAAAAAAAAAAAAAGAAAACTGGTTGTGAGATGTGTAATAGTATAACAAAATACATAGCTTTTAAAGTTAAAATAAAAAACCACAATTTTTATAGCTTTATATTTCTTCTTCTTCTTTTTTTTTTTTTTTTTGAAGAGGTTTTTGCTATAGGGTGCATGCGCTCGCCAGACAGACAGAGAGAGAGACAGAGAGACAGAAAGCGAGAAATCATCCCCCAGGGGGGATGTCCACGCTGCAATCCCTCCTCCTCCATTCTCCTCTTGAGATCTTGGGCATGCACGCACACGTGCCCAGCAAGAGTTTGCCACCCAGTCCGGGACGCAAACCACGATCAACTACATGGGAGTCCAACGACATAGCCATTACTCTAACAGCTGATCCCTAGCTTTATATTTCAATTGAAATAATTTTTTAGAGAGAGATTTTTTGCTATAGGGCATGTATGCTCGCCAAAGAGAGAGAGAAGAGGCAGAGAGACAGAAAGTGAGAAATCAACCCCCCCCCAGGGGAGATGGCCACGCCACGATTCCTTCTCCTCCATTCTCCACTCAGGATTTTGGGCATGCACACACGCACATCTGGCGTGAGTTTTAAGCTGCCAGGTCCAGCACTTGAACTACCATCAACTATGTGGGAGTCCAGCGATGTAACTGCTACGCCATCTACTGGACCCCCATTTGAAAGAATTTTAGTGTAAAATAAAATACTCAATTTTCTAAATTAAAGTTATAATTACTCATTTCAAACCGATTTTATTTTGCTAAAAATGTTCTCAAGCAATCCAGCTGCAGTGTTGCATCTCCCTGTGTATGACAGCATGTGGTGGGTTTATGATCCTGGCTACTGAGGCTGGGGAGGATGGTAGTATTAAGACCCTGTTGGGCGTATCTCTCTGTCTCTCTATTTTTAACAGAAGAAATACATGGATTTAAAAAAAAAATAAGAAAAAGGTTGGCCAGTTGGCCCTGTAGTGCAATAGTTAAGCTCTGGACATAAAGAGCTGGATCCCAGGGCCAGCGGGTGGCGTTAAGGTTAAGGCATTAAAGTGCTGGTCTTCCACATGGCCAATCGCAATTGGAGTCCCCAACCTAGCAGCTTGAAAATCATGCTAGGCATGTGTGCATGTGTTCACAAAATTCTGAGGAGAATGGAGAAGAGACTGTGGCATGACCACCCTAGCCCTCGAAGTGGTGATTTCTTGCTTTCCCTCTCTAGCCAGTGCATGTGCCCTATGGCAAAAACCTAAAAAAAAGCTGGCTTCCATATGGCCAAGAGCGGTTCAACTCTCAATCCTGACAACTTGAAAAACATGCAGGGCAGGGACCAGCAGTTAGCGTAATGGCTATGTCGCTGGACTCCCACGTAGTCGACCGCGGTTCGAGTCCCGGACCCGGCGGCTTAAACTCACGCCGGGCGCGTGTGCGTGCGTGCCCAAGATCCCAAGAGGAGAATGGAGGAGAAGGGATTGCGGCGTGGCCATCCCCCCTGGGGGGTGATTTCCTGCTTTCTATCTCTCTGTCTCTCTCTGTCTGTCTGGCGAGCGCACGCGCCCTATAGCAAAAACCTCTCCAAAAAAAAAAAAAAAAAAAAAAAAAAAAAAAACATGCAGGGCACATGATGTGTATGCATACCCAAAATCTTGATGGGAGGTCAAAATGGAGAAAAAAGCATTAGAGCAAAACCATGCCCTACATGTGTGTGTGTTGAGTCCTTTCTCTCTCTCTCTCTTTTCTCTCTCTCTCTCTCTCTCTTTTGCCAAGCACGTGTTCAATAAAATAAATAAATTAAAAAATTATTTACTATAAAGCATGCACGCTCACTAGAGAGAGCCACAGAGAGAGAGAAAGGGAAAGTGAGAAATCACCCCCTGGGGGGGTGTTGGCCATGCTGCAGTCCCTTCTCCTCCACTACCCTCTGTAGATTCTGGGCATGCACAAACACGTGCCTGGTGTGTTTTTCAAGCCACTGGATCTGAGACTCAAACTGCACAGTTGGGCATATGGGATCCAGCCACCTTAACCAACATGTCACCTAGCTGGTCTAATAAAATTTTTAGAAAAAGTTCTCGGTCAGAAGAATGTGATGGCCATTGTCCAGGATCATTGCTCAATAAGCATTGAAAAGCATGGTAGAATTCTTTTTTCTCATTCAACTTGCTGATTTCATGAATATGGTTTTTTCTTTTCTCTTTTCTTTTAAAGAATTATTTATTTAATTTTATTTAATTAATTAATTTATTTATTTATTTTATTTGCTACAGGGCATATGCACTCACCAGAGAGAATGAGAAAGCAAGCTGCCAGATCTGGGACTTGAACCACAGCTGCCCACGTGAGAGTCCAGTGCCTCAACCACCATGCCATCTGCTGGCCCTGGTTTTCTTTATTTTTTAACAAGCAAGACAGAATTGAACTAGTTTCTTCTGAATTATGAATTGATATGGAAAATATTCTTTTTAATTTGAATTGCTTTGATCAGTTATTTATTCTTTGTTAGTAAAGAACGAGAAATTGAAGAGACTACCATTTGACCTGTTCACATTGTAGGCTTTGTTTTGTTTTGTTTTGTTTTATGGTATGATCACACTTCTTTTAATATACATAAAATGATTGTACATGAATAAAAATTATCTTGATGATATCCATGAAACTGAACAATGGTACTACTCCTGGAGAACAGAATGACCCTCATGTTTCATCTCCTCTTTTCTCAACAGTCAATGTTTCAATTTTATACATGAGTATGTATTACCTTATTAATTAAAAGAAGAAATTTCAAGAACAAGAAAAAAGGCTACAGATCTCAAAGCAACTGTTACCTAAGTGGCAAAGAAAAATGCTGGCTAAATTAGAGTGTTATAATACATTTACGAATTACTTCTTGACCTAATAAAAATATACATAGGTTATTTCTGTGAGGCATAAAATATATACAAGTCTTAATGGAAGAACAACAAACTAATTTCAAACACAGTTGGTTACTTTCCCTGCAATCTCCACAAATAAGAATTCTGAAGCAAATTTCTTGTTCAAAAGTGACACAAAAGGCTTTTTCAACCCACCCACTGCCCCACAATCAGTTCCCTAAAGCATGAACATACAAGATACTTACAATTGATTTGAGTGATTAAAAGAGAACTTAAGTCACCCTTGTTAAAACTGCACTTAAACGTTGGGACAAGTTGGAACATTTATCTTCCACTCATCTTAGACTCCATTATCACCAAGTATAAATTCGAATTGGTGACTTAAAGAATGATCTGAGGAAAAAACTCACCTCCAGGATTGGATGGAAGCATGAAGAAAATAATGCCTCATTTATCTAAATGATCAAATGAATTTACTATAAATGATCACTAGACCTTTTGTCAATTCACACAATATCTTACTTGCCAGCCCATAGTTCCAATACAGTATTTCCCCAGTCTTCTGACAGGCACCCTGTGAAGCTGTCCCACATTAACTTCTATTGCAATATCCTGGGGCAAGGTGTCAAAAAGCAACAAATGTCAAGTCCCCTTGTCTTTTATGATAGCAGCTGGAATTAGGTAGGTTTTTCAAAAATGAGATACAGCCTTTTCCTTCACTTTGAAGAGCACAGCAACAATTTTTCCAAAATCAATCTGCTCTCTACAGCGCCCCCAAATTAAAATGTTAAGAGTGCAACAAAATCATCATAGTATTCCTAGAACTTTAAAAAACAAAAAACAAAACAAACAAAAAAAACTATTTCAAGGCACATTTAATTTAATATAAAGAGTGCAATACAAAAGGCTTAAATACAATGAAGGAACACATTCCCCCATTAACACCAATGACAATGCTCTTTTAACATGTGCCTGTTGTCTCTGGTCTTGGGAACCAGCAGTTGGCGTAATGGCTATGTCGCTGGACTCCCAGTCGTCGACCGCGATTCACGACCTGGACTCGGTGTCACGCCGGGCGCGTATGCGTGCGTGCCCAAGATCCCGAGAGGAGACTGGAGGAGAAGGGATTGCGGCGTGAACATCCCCTCTGGGGGGTGATTTCTCGCTTTCTGTCTCTCTGTCTCTCTCTGTCTGGCGAGCACACGCGCCCTATAGCGAAAAACCTCTCCAAAAAAAATAAATAAATAAATACATGTGCCTGTTGAATGGAATGGGGATTTCATAACGTTCACTATTGAAAAAAAAAAAAAAGGTAACGCAGTAGGTCACATCACAGCCAATGTCCTTATACAATCTAGTTGTGAAATGAATGCTTATAATGCTTCAAACAGTTTTGACCTGGAGTTTGATACCACACCTTCATGTTTGTACAGTCCTCAGTAAGATTATCTACAGTTTTTGAAACCATTCAAAGAACAAACCATTGATTAAAACCACATCGATTTAAGGCTCAATAAAGTAAAACAGAGCCCCAAATTAAATGGTTAAATATATGCACTACTTGTACTGACATCTATCATTTGATTCTCTCATGACTATTAGAAATTCGTTCTTAGCAAATAAACCCTTTAAAGGCAAAATTCACTTCATTTGAGTTTTAACCCAGAAGTTCAGTAACAATCATGAAGTCCACAGTCTTATCGGCAAAACTGTCATACAGTGTCTAAGTCACTATGCTCAAGGTTAAGAGCGATGCGTATTCCATCTTTACATTTTACTGGAATTTTACATGTTCAATTCATGATTTAAAATCTCTAGGTTTTCATTCCTCCAAACAGTCTGAAGACACAGTATGCCACAGACTTAAGACTTCTGTTTCTCCCCCTATTTTCTTCAAACAGAAACATTTCTCAAGTGTCTACATGTTCTAGGAGGGGAATTTTTCGGAGATGACCACGTCTTCGGAATAGTCCGACGGCATCAGGCCTCTGAAGCATGGGGAAGGGGAAGAGAAAAAAGCTGAAATACAAGGTTCATCTGATAAGTTTACATTAACCATTACAAGCTGGACAGTATAAGAATGTGGCTTTTTTTTTTTTTTTTTTGCTCAAAAAGTCTGAGTCTTGGTGTGGAAACGAGTACTTGGCTGTCCCACCACAGCTTTCTCCTAGTGGGACTGTCAGGGAAGTCTTGACTGGGGAGTATGATTTGTTTACCTATCAGGCATAAACTTCCAGGCACTCAGTTCATTTTGGGCTTGTTCCAGTTCGTCTTCAGTCTGTTCCAGTTCACCTTTCGTTTTTAGGAAAAACAAGTTGATCGCTGGGTCTACCATTGTTGATCTCAGTTGGGCCACACGTGACTGCTGGACTTGCTTGAGGTACTGGATTTGAGTAGTACACTCTTGCATCTCTTGTTCCTTGGTCGCTAGTCGCATTACAAGGATGTTTTCTCTGCGTGCAGATTCTTGCTGTTGTTGCTTGAGTTTTTCTTCGGACTCCCTTAAGCCAGTTACATCATCAGAGTTAAGATCTGTGTACTTGCCCTCCAAGGCTTGCACATATGCTTCATGTTGTTTCCATCTCAGAATTAACTCATCTCGGGCCATAACTTTGAAGTCTGTTTCACTCAGTCGAACCTTTTTGGGAAGAGGTTCTTCATTGGTCATCTTGAATCCTCTGCGGACCGAGGCTGCGCCGGCGCTGCGGGTCACACAGCCCAGGCCGCGCTGCCCGCCCGCCGCCGACCGCGCTGCCGCCGGCCCACGCCGCTCCTCCCGCCGCAGACCAGCCGTTCCCCTTTATTTGCGGGTCTCCGCATTGCATGTTTGAAGGAAATAATTTTCTTCGTGGTTTCTTTTTTCTAGAGAGATTTTTGCTTTAGGACATATGCACTTGCCAGAGAGACAGAGACAGTGAAAAATCACTCCCCAGAGGGGGTGGCCACACCACAATCCCTTCTCCTCTATTCTCCTTTTGGGATTTTGGGAACGTATGCACACATACCTGATGTGAGTTTCAAGCCGCCGAATCCAGGACTCGAACTGCAGTCAACTACATGAGAGTCCAGTGACATAACTGCTATGCCATCTGCTGGTCCCTTCTTCATGGTTTCATTACATTCATCAGTTATGAAATACACAATTGCACTCTTTTATTTTTTTAAGTTTTTTTTTTTTTCAATAGCACATGTGTACTCTCAAGAAGAGAGAGACAATGAGAAGGAAAGTGAGAAATCATCCCCTAAGGGAGATGGCCACACCACAGTTCCTTTCCATTTACTCTGGGATTTGAGGCATACATGCACACGTGCCTGGTGTAATTTTCAAGCTGCCAGGTCCAGGGCACAAACCGTGGTCAGCCATGTGGGAGTCCAGCACCTTAACCACCACTCCACCTGCTGGCCTGCACAATTGTAATCTTTTACCCAGGAATCTCATGTGAGTCAGTCTTAACAGAAGTCTGTTTGCTTTAGTTGTGTCCAATTCTTAAAAATTTAAGCAGATTGTCTCTTTTGAAGACTTTTCTTTTATTTTCAGCTTTGTTTTTTATTTTTGTTTAAGTTCCACTTTTGTATTTTTTTAAGAATTATTTTAACTTCATTTATTTATTTTAATTTGACAGAGAGGGACAGAGTGAGAGAGAGAGAGAGAGCGGGAAAGTGAGAAAGCAAGCCACCAGGTCCAGGACTCAAACCACAATCAGCCATGTGGGAGTCCAGTGCCCTTAACCACCATGCCACCTGCTGGCCCACACTTTTATATTTTCAAGCTGCTGGGACTACAGTTGGCTAGGTGGGATCCAGCTCCTGATGCATGCTTAGTCACTGTGTTACAGGGCCAGCACCACTTTTGTATTTTCTATATCTATAATGACTTGTATTCATCATCAATGATACAAATTTTCAAATGATCTCCAATATATTCAGTGTACATGACATAAATATATTTTATTTTAGGACTAGCAGGTGGTATGGTGGTTAGTTAAAGCATTGGACTCCCACATGGTCAATCATGCTTCAAGTCCTGGACCTAGTAGCTTGCTTTCTCACTTTCCCTTTCTCTCTCTCTCTGGTCAATTTTTTTAAAAAAAATGAATATATAGGGAACCAGCAGTTAGCGTAATGGCTGTGTAGCTGGACTCCCACGTAGTCGACCGCGGTTCACGTCCCGAACCCAGTGGCTTAAAACTCACGCCGGGCACGTGTGCGTGCGTGCGTGCCCAAGATCCCGAGAGGAGAATGGAGGAGAAGGGATTGCGGCGTGCCCATCCCCCCTGGGGGGTGATTTCTTGCGTTCTATCTCTCTGTCTGTCTCTGTCTGTCTGGCGAGCGCACGTGCCCTATAGTGAAAACCTCTCCAAAAAAAAAAAAAAAAAAAAGAAAAAAAAAAACACAAAAAACTGTTGTGATTGGCATAAGTATAGACAAACAGATGAATGAAAACTAGGTCCAGGGAACCAGCAGTTAGAGTAATGGCTATGTCGCTGGACTCCCACGTAGTCGACCGCAGTTCGAGTCCCAGACCCGGTGGCTTAAAACTCACGTCGGGCGCATGTGCGTTCGTGCCCAAGATCCCAAGAGGAGAATGGAGGAGAATGGAGGAGAATGGAGGAGAAGAGACTGTGGCGTGACCATCCCCTCTGAGGGGTGATTTTTCGCTTTCTGTCTCTATGTCTCTCTCTGTCTGTCTGGCGAGCGCATGCGCCCTATAGCGAATACCTCTCCAAAAAAAAAAAATGAATATATAGTAATAACAAATAAAATTAAATAAATAATTCTTTAAATGTATATATATTTTTAAAATACATGAAAAAGTAAAAAATTAAAATTAAACTATATGTACATTTTCAAAAAAATTATTTTACTCTATATATTCACAATTATAATGAAATTAAAAGGTGATTATCATCGATCTAATGACTATCAGGATATTCAGTCAAAATTGTTTAAATAAAGCAGAATTTTATCACTGGTTTTCTGAAAAATTTATTAAATCTTTTCATATATTTTTTTAAAGAATTATTTTATTTTTTTATTTATTCATTCATTTATTTATTTATTTATTTATTTTAATTTGACCAGAGAGGGACAGAGCGAGAGAGAAGGAGAGAGAGAGGGAAAGTGAGAGAGCAAGCCTCCAGGTCCAGGACTTGAACCGTGGTCGGCCATGTGGGAGTCCAGCATCCTTAACCACCACGCCACCTGCCAGCCCCAAATCTTTTCATATATTTTAATAAAAATAAAACTATTCACAATGTTAACACTGTGTCTGTGTCAAGAATCCATTTTCCGGTTTGAGCCTCTATGTTCGAGCCACACATGTATACATTTAGTAATACCAATTGTTTATTATGCCAAATGCACCTCATCTTCTAGATGTATCTGTTGCAAATACAGCACTAATTTTTGAATTCCACAGGTTAGAATATTGAGAGACGTAGAGAAATAGATGCTCATCAATACTGGGAGAGCCATTCATTAAGCAAGAGTCTATTGTATTTGTAACATCTGAGAGGAAGGATGTGTCAAATAATGAATTTGCTTCCTTCCTTACTAAGCATTTTTGCCTTTCAACTGCTCCTTATGCTCCAAAGCAGTGTCCATCTCCAAAGTTGGCAGCAGGACAAGCTGAAGACCTTCACAGCATTCTAATTCAGACACCCACCCACTCCTTTTTTTTTTTTTTTTTTTTTTTTGTCTTTTTATGGCTGGAAGAACATGAACTCACCAACGAGAAGAGAAAGAGAGAGAGAATCCCGCATTTGGGCATGGTCACACCACAATTATTTTCCTCCATTTCTCCATGCCATCAAGAATTTGGTCATGCACACACACACACTTTCAGTGTGTTTGGGGCTGGAATTTAAACCACATTTGACTATGTGGGGGAGCCAGACCCTTATGCACACTGCATAACCACCGCACTAGTAAGCTGGCCCAGTCTGGCTACCCCCTTTTAAGGACTAAAGATATGAAGTGTGGTTGCATTTACCTGGAGACTGAATAGCATTGGTCACAACCAAGAGTAGGGTTATAGGTCAGGCAGTGCCAGTCCTAAGTACCAAGTCAGTGACCAAGGTGCCTATATATGCTTTAAGAAATGTACTTAAAAAAAAATAAAAATGGCAGAAGGTGTGTGCACTCTCTGGAGAGAAATGGGGCGGAAGCAAGAAACCACTCCCCACAGAGATGGTCACAATGAAAACCCATCTCCATTTCTCCTTTCTCTTCTATTTCTTCTTTTGGGATTTTGGGCACACATGTGCACGTGCCTTGTGTGCTTTTTCAAGCCTCCAGGTTTTGGACTCAAATCACACCGTTGGCCATGTGGGATCCAGCCACTCTAACCACAGCACCACCAGCTGGCCCAAGAAATGTACTTTATTTTGACCACCCTATCGCTTGATGGTTACCTGAGCTGGATCCAACATAGCCAACTGACTGGTTTGAGAAACACAGGCCCTTCAGCTTGAGAAACATGACAGACGTGTGTTGGTATGTACCCAAAATCCCCAAAGGAGAAATGAAGGAGGAGAAATTACAGTTTGAGCATGTGGGAAGTGAGGAGATGCTTTCTCTCTCCTCTCTGTCTCTCTCTGCCAAATACATACACCCTCTGAAAGATTTTTTTTTTTTAGAGGTTTTTTGCTATAGGGCGCATGTGCTCAACAGAAAGACAGAGAGAGACAGAGAGACAGAAAGCGAGAAATCACCCCCCCAGGGGGGATGGCCACGTCACAATCCCTTCTCCATTCTCCTCTCGGGATCTTGGACATGCACGCACACGTGCCTGGCATGAGTTAAAGCCACCCAGTCCTGGACTCGAACTGCGGTCGACTAAATGGGAGTTCAGCGACATAGCCATTTATGCCAACTACTAGTTGGTCTGAAAGTTTTTTATAAATAAAATTTTAAAAAAAGAAATCTACTTTTTGTGTCATTTTGACATGCTTCCTTTTTTTTTTTTTTTTTTTTTTTTTTTAATAGAGAGATTCTTGCTATAGGGTGCGTGCACTCTCTGGAGAGACAGAGAGACCGAAAGTTAAAAATCACTCCCTAGAGGGGATGGCCATGCCACAATCCCTTCTCCTCCGTTCTCCTTTTGTAATCTTGGGCACACACACACATGTGCCTGGCGTGAGTTCGAAGCCATCAGGTCTGAGATTCAAACAGCAGTCAACTCCATGGGAGTCCACTAACATTACACTATTCGCTGGTCTCCCTGATGCAAAGCTTCTAAAGTACAACTCCAGAGCAGAGTTCCTCTTGCTCAGGTCTAAGGTATTGCCTCTATCTTGCTTCTGTTCTTTGCTACAAATGAAATCATGATGAACATTCTTATTTCTGTCTCCTTGAGGATCCAGGAAATATTTCACTGAGATATATTCTCGGGAGTCAAATTATTGGTTATAGAATATATGCATATATATTTTTTAATTCTTTATTTTCTTTATTTTTTTATTTGCTCACCAGAGAGAGACAGAGACAGAGACAAAGAGAAAGTGAGAACCCAAGCTGCCAGGTCTAGGACTCAAACCATGGTCAGCCATGTGGGAGTCCAGTGCCTTAACACCATGTCACCTGCTGGCCCCAGAGTATACACATTCTTAATTTCACTAAGCCATGCTGTCTGGAACAGCTATGCTAGTTTATAACCTGCCAATAATACACAAATTTTTTCCTCTATTTTGCTTGTAAATATATTATTTTTATTTATTTGTTCATTTACAGCCATTCACTATACATCAATACAGTATACAAAATGAGATTTTCCATGCAGTATACATTGTATATTGACTCAATCAAGGCTATTACCATACATGTTATCATCAACAAATTTCCTATTTTGTGTTTCTTACATTTTTTTTTTTGGAGAGGTTTTTGCCATAGGGCGTGTGCACTCGCCAGACAGAGAGACAGAGAGACAGAAAGCGAGAAATCACCCCCAGGGGGGATGGCCACGCCGCAATCCCTTCTCCTCCATTCTCCTCTCAGGATCTTGGGCACGCACGCACACGCGTCCAACGTGAGTTTCAAGCCACCGGGTCCTGGACGCAAACTGCGGTCGACTACATGGGAATCCAACGACATAGCCATTACGGTAACTGCTGGTCCCTTGTTTCTTACATATTTTGCATTTTGCTTCCCCCACCTTGATTCCCTACCTCTCACCCTCTACCAACTCCTCCCCTTCTTCCACACTCTCTCTGATAGATACAGTTGTTTTCCATGCCATTTTTTTTTTCACATTTTATGGATTCACTAAAGTCTTTATTAATTTAAAGACTTTCGATATCAAGCACAGTTGATATATACATATTTAAGAATGCATGTCTGACTTTAGGCACAAACCTCAGTGAGTAAAGAGAATATACTATGAAGTAACACCTCACTGGGGCTATATAGCTTACTGCAGTCATTAAGTAGGTATTAATAGGTATTTTTAAAGGCATTTTCTTAATTTCAAAAAAAAGTTTTAGTTTTAATAGGTCAAAATAAAAAAATGTTAAGAGAAGTTTGCTTAAAACTTAAAGTCAGGAAAAAGATTAGGATTCAGTTCAAATAGGTAGATGAACCTATCAACAGTTCGGGAGAAGACAAAAATCCTTAAATATGGAAATCAAAGCATCAAAGAAAATCAGTAATGATTTAGTCTAAAGTAAAAACATTCTATTTCATTAGTTCAGACTCACGGAATTAATCTCTCTTCTATTGAATGTGCAGTGTTACTGTGGTCTGATCTTTCCATTTAAACTCTGAAGTTAACATTCAACTCCGGACTTCTCCGCACCATTAGGCTGGCCATTCTCTCTCTCTCTTTTTAAATTTTTGTTATTTATTATTATTTCAATTTATTTTATACATTCAATCATGTCACTTAGCTTGCAAAATGAAAATTCCAACGTGTACATTTTGCACCGGTAGGCTGGTCATTCTCTTCGTTGTTTCTTGTACTCTTATTTCTGTGTGTCCAACTTTAGTTTTCCTGGTATAGCACTCCCTTCAGCACTTCTTGGAGAGCTGGTCTGGTATTGATAAATTCTTTCAGGTTTTGTTTATCTGAGAATATTTTTTTCCCCATATGAAAGATAATCTTGTTGGGTATAGTATTCTTGGCTTAAATTGTTTTTCACTTAACACTTTGAATATATTTTCTCATTCTTTCCTTGCTTGCATTGTTTTTTTGTTTTTTTTTTTTTTTTGGAGAGGTTTTTCACTATAGGGCGTGTGCGCTCGCCAGACAGAGAGAGACATAGAGACAGAAAGCGAGAAATCCCCCCCCCCCCGGGGGGATGGTCACTCCGCAATCCCTTCTCCATTCTCCTCTTGGGATCTTGGGCACGCACGCACACATGTCCGGCGTGAGTTTTAAGCCACCGGGTCCGGGACGCGAACTGCGGTCGACTACGTGGGAGTCCAGCGACATAGCCATTATGCTAACTGCTGGTTCCCCTTGCTTGCATTGTTTTTGATGAGAGATCCAACGTTAGCCTTATGGGATATCCTTTAAAAGTAACTTGATGTTTCTCTCTTGCCAATTTTAGTATCTTCTCTCTGTCTGTGGTTTTGGTCAATCTGGCTATGATGTGCCTTGGAGAAGATCTTCTTGGATTGATCCTATGTGGGGTCCTTTATATTTCTTGGGTCTGAATATTTGACTGCCTATGTTTGGAAAGTTTTCTTCCAGGATTTTATGGAATAGATTATCAATACCCTTATTAGTTTCTTCACCTTCTGGAATACCGATGATCCAGATGTTTGGGAGTTTAATGGTATCTAGTATTACTCGTATATTATTCTCATTTTTTGGGTAATTTTCTCAGTCTTTTTGGTGAATTTTTCTAGATCAGAGGTTCTATCTTCTACATTTGAGATTCAATCTTTGGCATGATCTAATCTGCTTTTGATATTTTCAACGGAAGTCTCCTCTTTCAGATCATGCAAGAACTTCCTCACCTCCTGGAACTCCATATCTCTTTTCTCCTGCATCTTCCAGAGTTTGTTATCTCTGTTCTTTTGCATCTCTGTTAGCTTTGTCACTGTAAATATTTTAAATTCCTTACCTGACATTTCCATTCCTTGTATTCTGTGGCCCACTGTATGGTTAGAATCCTAGACTTGTTGGCTTGAAAATCATGCCAGGTGCTTATGTGTGTGTGACCAAAATGCCAAGAGGAGAATGGATGAGGGATTTGTGGCATGGCCATCCCCCCCACCAGGGTAATTTCTCACTTGCCCCTCTCTCCTTCCAGAGAGTGCACACACCCCATAGCAAAAAAAAAGAAGAAGAAGAAGAAGAAGAAGAAGAAGAAGAAGAAGAAGAAGAAGAAGAAGAAGAAGAAAGAAAGTACACTTGTATAAAATAAACGTCGTTAAAAAAAAAAAAAAAAAAAAAAAAAAAAAAAACTGGGACAGATCTAGCTAGGTGATGGTGATGTGGTGGTTAAGGCAACTGGATCCCATATGGCCAATTGTACGATTTGAGTCCCAGACCTAGTGGCTTGAAAAACACACCAGGTGCATGTGTGTGCATGTCCAAAATCCGGAGAGGAAAAGAAAGGAGAAGGGGTCATGGCATGGCTATCCCCCTAGTGGGGTGCTTTTTTTGGTACTTTGGCAAGTGCAAGCACCATAAAACAAGCAATCAAACAACAACAAAAAATTTGGCCTGCTGATAGCGTGGTTTTTAAGGTGCTGAATCCCACATGGCAGACAGCACAGTTCAAATCTCAGATCTTGAGCTTGAAAAACGCACTGGGCATATGTATGTCCACGCCCAAAATCCCGAGAGGAGAATAGTGAAGGGACTGTGTCTGGCTATCTCTGCTCGGGTTGATTTCTCACTTTCCCTCTCTCTGTCTCTCTCTGGTGAGTGCACCAGCCCTATAGCAAAATTAATCATCATCATCATCTATAGTCAGGTTGATCTGAAAACACACATTCCTAGCAAATTGTTAACCTATTATTATTATTTTTATTATTATTTATACATTCAATCACTATGCATCATTTAGATTTTAAAGAGACTTTACCCAGCATGATGTACACTTCAGTCCAGTCCAGTTGAGAATACTATACACATCCTCATTAACAGATAATAAACCATATCTGTTTCTCTATTTTCCCCTTAGATTTCCTTTCCTATACTCTTCCCCCACACACACTCTCCTTCCGCTTTGTCTCTAGTGTCCATAACAATTTTAAATGCTTTTATGTCCTCCAGACTTCCAATCTCTACCATAGAGTGCAGTCGGTATATGTTAAGTGGAGACATACAATGTCTCTCTTTCATAGCCTGACTTGCTTCACTAAGCAAAAGATCTTCCATATTCATCCACTTTCTATCAAATCCCAGGACCTTGTTGTGTTTTATCGCTTAATAGTATTTCATGGAGTATATGTGGCACACTTTTTTAATCCATTCATCTGTTTGTGGACATTTGGGTTGGTTCCATGTCTTAGCAATCATGAATAATGCTGCAATAAATATAGTTGTGCAAGCACTTTTCCAACTGAGCATTTTCCTGTCCTTTGGGTAGACACCCAGGAGTGGAAATGCTGGATCATATGGTACTTCTATTTGGAAGTCTTTGAGGAACCTCCATATCATTCTCCACAGTGGCTGGACCAATTTACATTCCCACCAACAATGTAGGAGTGTTCCTGTTTCACCACATCCCCTCCAGCACTTACAATTTTTTTTTTTAATCTTTGCCATTCCCACTGGTGTTAGGTAGTATTTCATTGTGGTTTTGATCTGCATCTTCCTTATGATGAGAGATGTTGAGCATTTTTTTATACTTTTTTTGGCTGTTCATATGTCTTCCTTAGAGAGTTGTTTATTCAGTTCTTTTTCCCATCACTTAATTGGGTTAGTCATTTTCTTCTGGGTAAGCTACTTGAGTTCTCTGTGTATTCTGGTTATCAGTACCTTATCTGAGGCACAGCTAACAAAAATTCTCTCCCATTCCAAGGGTTGTTGATTCACACTGATTATGGTGTCCCTTGCTGTGCAGAAACTTCTTAATCTGATGTAATCCCACCTATCTATTTTGGGGATTATTGCCTGTGCTTTGGGGATATTGCTTAAGAAGTCTTTGCCTACCCCAATGTCTCTCAGAGTTTCCCCAGTGTTTTCCACCAGTAGTTTTGTAGTTTGCAGTCTTAGGTTTAGAACTTTATTTAATTTTTTTTTTGGAAGAGGTTTTTTTTGTTTGTTTGTTTGTTTGTTTGTTTTTGCTATAGGGTGCGTGCACTTGCCAGACAGACAGAGAGAGATAGAGAGATAGAAAGCGAGAAATCACCCCCTGGGGGGATGGCCATGCCGCAATCTCTTCTCCTTCATTCTCCTCTCGGGATCTTGGGCACGCATGCACACGCCCTCGGCGTGAGTTTAAGCCACTGGGTCCGGGATGTGAACCACGGTCGACTACATGGGAGTCCAGTGACATAGCCATTATGCTAACTGCTGGTCCCTTAGGTTTAGATCTTTGATCCACTTTGATTTTTGTTAATGGTGACAGATAGGGGTTCAGATTCATCTTTCTCCAGGTGGATACCCAGTTTTTCCAGCACCATTTGCTAAAGAGGGTTTCTATTTCCCACTGTATTAACTGATAGTTTTGGTCAAAGATCAGCTGGCTGTATGTTTTAGGGTTTATTTCTGGGGTCTGTACTCTGTTCCATTGGTCCTCATGTCTATTTTTGTGCCAATACCATGCTGTTTTGTTTTGATTATCACGGCTTCGTAATATATTTTGGGGTCAGAAAGTGAGATGCTACCCACTCCACTCTTCTTGCACAGGATGGCTTTGGCAATATGGGGTCTTTTATAGTTCCAGACAAATTATATGATTGTCTCTTCTAGATCTGTGAAGAATGTCTCTCGTAATTTTATAGGGATTGCATTAAATATGTAGATTAATTTGGGTAGGATTGCCATGTTAATTATATTAATTCTGCCATTCTGGAAACATGGGATGTCCTTCTACTTTTTCATGTCCTTTCCAATTTCCTTTTTAAGGTTTTCATAGTTTTCCTTATAGATGTTTTCGACTTCCTTGGTTAGTTTTATTCCTAGGTATCTTAAACTTCTTGTGGCTATGGTAAATGGGATTACTTTCTTCAGTTCTGTCTCTGTCTGCTTGTTTGTATATACAAATGCTATAGATCTTTGTAAGTTAATTTTGTATCCTGCTACTTTACTGTATGCATTTATTACTTTGAGGAGTATTTTTGTGGATACTATTGGGTCTTCTATGTATACAATTATGTCATCTGCAAACAGAGATTATTTTAGCTCTTCTTTCCCTATTGGAATGCCTTTTATTTCCTTCTCTTATCTGATCACATTGGCTAGGACTCCCAATACTATACTGAATAGAAGCGGAGAAAGTGGACAGCCTTGTCTTACTTATGCCAGTTTTTAGTATTATTGAGTATTATGTTAGCTATAAGTTTTTCATAGATGGCTTTTATGGTGCTGAGAAATGACCCTTCTATGCCAATTTTACTGAAAGTCTTAATCATAAAAGTATGTTGTATTTTGTCAAATTCTTTTTCTGTATCAATTGAAATGATCATATGCTTTCTATCTTTCTTTCTGTTAATATGATGTATTACATTTATGGTTTGTTGTATATTGAACCACCCTTGCATCCCTGGAATAAAGCCTACCTGGTTGTGTTGAATAACCTTTTTTATATGCTGTCAAATATGGCTAGCAAGTATCTTGTTGAGAATTTTTGCATCTATATTCCTCAGAGATATAGATCTGTAGTTTTCCTTTTTTGTTGTATCCTTATCCATTTTGGGAATGAGGGTAATGGAGGCTTCATAGAATTAATTTGGAAGTGTTCCTTCCTTTTGGATCTCTAGAAACAGTGTGAGCAGGATGAGGGTTACCTCTTCTTTAAAAGTTTTGTAAAATTCAGCAGTAAAGCCATCGGGACCTGAACTTTTATTTGCTGGGAGGTTATTTATTACTGATTCAATCTCATTGCTTGTCATAGGTCTATTCAGCCTTTTTATGTCCTCCTGAGTCAATCTTGGTAGATTATATGGATCCAAGAATTTTTTCATCTCATCCAGGTTTTCTTCTTTGTTGGCATAGAGTCGCTCATAGTATCCTCTAATGATATTTTGTATTCCTATTATGTCTGTTATAATGTTGCCTGATTCATTGCGAATTTGATGTACCTGGTTCCTTTCTCTCTTCTTAATTAGTCTAGCTAATGGTGTGTCAATCTTGTTTATCTTTTCAAAGAACCAGCTTTTGCTCTCATTTATTTTCTATATAGTTCCCTTCTTTTCTATTTCATTTATTTCTGCTCGAATCTTTATTATTTCTTTTCTCCTGGCATTTTTTGGATTTTTCTGTTTTTGTTTTTCCAATTCCCTGAGGCATGATGTTAGGTTGTCCTTTTGCCACCTTTCCATCTTTTTCTACACACTAATTCCTATTAACTTTCCTCTTATGACTGCTTTTGTAGTGTCCCACAAATTATGGAAACTGTGTACTCATTACCATTTGTTTCCATGAATCTTTTGATTTCAGTCTTAATCTCTTCAGTAGTCATGAGGTCATTCAGAAGTAGGTTATTTAGTTTTCACATATTTGTGTATTTTCAAGAGTTTTTGCTGAGATTAATATCAAGTTTAATTCCATCATGGTCAGAGACAATGCTGGATATAGTTTCTGTGCCTTTGAATCTGTAAAGGCTGGTTTTGTGCCCTATCATGTGGTCAATCTTCGAGAAAGTACCTTGTAGGACTGAGAGAAATGTGTATTTTGTGTTTTGAGGGTGGAAAGTTCTATAGATATCTATCAAGTCCATCTGATTTATGGTATCATTTAGGTCCAGAATCTCTTCTTTCATATCGTGGAAGAACTTCCTCATTTCTGGGAGTTCAATGTCTCTTTTCTCTTGCATCTCATAAAATTTTGTTACCATAGATATTCTAAATTATTTTTTCTGACATTTTGGTAATATCCTCTAAATTTTCTCTACTTGGAGACAAGTTACAGTGTTTCCTTGCTGGATGTATTACTTGATTCTCTCCTCCTTGAGGCTCTTCTCTGATTTTCAGTCATTTGGTAAAGTATTCACTTTTGGCTAATTTGTTGGAGAGGGATTCTGTGACTTTGAGCTCGTGTATTTCCCTTACTGTGAAATAGATTGGCGTGCTATTTTCTCCCTTCTAGTATGTCCTCCAGTGTAGGAATTACAGGATAAATTTTGCTATCGGATTTATAAAGGGGAATTTCACTCTTTTTGCAACCACTACAGTGAGGCGCAAAGAATTCTCTAAAACTCACAATGTTCAGATGTTTGGCTACTATGCACCTAGTCTTCTCTAGGCAGTGGGTAAAGGCTGAGCAGTAAAACACGAAAGTAAGGAAAAAGAAAACAAAAGTAGGAAATATAAATAGAAAGAAAAAGGAAAGAAAGAAATGGAACAAAAAGAGGGAAAAAAAATAGAAATCACGTGATAGATTATGGAATTGGGTTAAAAATAGAAAACAGTGAGGGTGCTTGTGCATAATGCAAAGGGCCAACAGGGTCAGAGGTGGAATTGCCTGGATGCTTTCTGTCCTGGCTAGCATTGGGGTCTGGAAAGGGGAACCCTGGCTGGGGAGCTGCTTCACAACTGTGAAACTGCACCTAGAGGGCCAACACAGTCCCAAACTCTTAACCTTTTGTTTTTAGGTTTTTGCTACAGGGCATGTGTGTTTGCCAGGAACAGAGAGAGAGAAAAAAAGTGAGAAATCAGTCCCCCAAGGGGAATGGCCACACCAGAATCCTTTCTCCTCTATTTTCTTCGTATCCTGGGCACACCTGTGCAGCAAGATTGTCAAGTCATCATGTCCAGGACTGGAAACACGCACTCAACCATGAGTAATTCAGCCACTTTAACCTCCATATCATTTGCTGGCTGCATGAGGGCTAACTTTTTTTTAGGTTTTTGCCATAAGGCATGTGTGCTCAGTAAAGTAAAAAATCATCCCCTGGGGAGGATGGCCATGCCACAATCCCTTCTTTTCTTGGGATCCTGAGCATGCATGCATACACTCAGTGTGATTTTCAGGCCACCAGGTAGGAACTTGAACCATGATCAGCCATGTGGGAAATCAGCACCTTAACCACCATGCCACCTGCTGGCTCCCCTATAATTGCTTCTTCATTAAGGTAATTTAAAATTATAATATGGAATCAGAATTAAAAACTTGAAGGCTGGGGCCAGCTAGTGGCATGGTGCTTAAGGTGCTGGACTCCCACATGCCCAGCTACAATTTGAGTCCCAGACATAGTAGATTGCTCTCTTATTTTCTCTCTCTCTCTCTCTTTGTCTTTCTCTGGTAAGCATACATGCCCTATAGCAAATTAAAAATAATAATAGTGGAGCTGGCAGGTGGCATGGTGGTTAAAGTTGCTGGACTCCCACATAGCCGACCACGGTTCAAATCCTGGGCCTGGTGACTTGCTTTCTCACTTTTGCTCTCTCTCTCTCTGGTCATATTAAAAATAATAATGGGACCAGCATATGGCGTAATGATTATGTCATTGGAGTCCCACATAGTCGACTATGGTTCAAGTTCCGGATCTGGTAGGTTAAAACTCATACCAGATGTGTGTGTGTGCATGGCCAAAATCCTGAGTGGAGAATGGAAGAGAAGGGATTGCGATGTGTCCATCTCCCTGGGAGAGTGATTTCTCACTTTCTGTCCCTCTGTCTCTTCTCTGTCTCTCTGGTGAGCACATGTGCCCTACAGCAAAAATCTCTCTCTAAAAATAATAATAATAAAAAAAGGTAAATAAAATAATTATTTAATAATAATAATAAAATTCAATAAATGATTCTTTAAAAATTGAGGCCCACTCTATCCTCTTGATCATTGTACAAGCACTACAGTATAGAGCAAATAATAGTAAATATTAATGAATGATTAAAAATGAATAAAATTCTCATTCCAATGAATTATGCCTCTTTTGGGACCAGCAGTTAGCGTAATGGCTATGTCGCTGGACTCCCACGTAGTCGACCACAGTTCGCGTCCTGGACCTGGTGGCTTAAACTCACCCCAGGCGTGTGTGCATGCGTGCCCAAGATCCTGAGAGGAGAATGGAGGAGAAGGGATTGCAGCGTGGCCATCCCCCTTGGGGAGTGATTTCTTGCTTTCTGTCTCTCTCTCTCTGTCTGGCGAGCGCACGCGCCCTGTAGCAAAAACTTCTAAAAAAAAAAAAAAAAAAGACTTATGCCTCTTTTTTTCTTTGAAATTTTTAAATTCCAATTTTTTTGTAAACTTCAAGACATAGCTGGTTGTTCCTATTGGTATAAAAAATTACAACTTGGAGTCATTTTCTTTCTGTGTTCTTGAATTTGGTGAATTTCTAATTTTGAGCACATGTATATTTCTGTGTTTGTAACCAGTGAAGATGTTAGCTCAGAAATATGGGAGCCCCTCAGAAAAACCTTTTGTGGCCTGACATCCCTCACACTTACACATAATGATTTTTATTTCAAGAGCAGGAAAAGATTAATAGCCAGGGGCAATTGTTTTGAGGAAAGGCCCATGCCCTTTCCAAAATGAGGACCCACTGTTCCATTTGGGTAGAGAATTTGGAACATCTTTGGGCCAGCCAGTGGTGTGTTGGTTAGAGTGGTTGGATCTCACATGGCAAACTGCAGTTTGAGCTCCAGACCCAGTGGCTTGAAAAACATGCTGGGCAATGTATGTGTGTGTGTGTGTGTGTGTGTGTGTGTGTGTGTGTCTAAAAATCCCAAGAGGAAAATGGAGGAAAAGAGATTGTGGTGAAGCCATCTCCCCTGAGGAGTAATTTCTTACTTTGCCTCTCTTCTATTTTTCTCTGTCTGTCTGTCTTTCTCTCTGTCTCTCTGGGGTACCCCGACTAATCCAGCCACCAACATTTACAGGATAACTGGGTTATACTTCATTGCAATTTAGGGACTCTTTTCCAGTTTTCAGAACTTTCTGTGATTATATTTTTTGCATATTCCAACCTCAATGTATCAATTGGATTGTATCACTGTCATTTGGACCTGCACAGATACAGGAGCTTAAATCTTTAGAGCTGTAAGAATAACTAGATCCGTTAATTTATTGTTCCCATCACATGGGTGCATCAATACAACCATCACAGTTAACTAAAGTATCTTTTCTTTTCCTTTCTTTCTTTCTTTCTTTCTCTTTTTTTTTTTGAGAAGTTTTTGCTATAGGGCATGTGCACTCACCAGAAAGACAGAGAGAGACAGAAAGACAGAAAGCAAGAAATCACTCCCCAGGGGAAATGGCCATGCCGCAATCCCTTCTCCTTCATTCTCCTCTTGGGATCTTAGGTGTCCCGGCCCGCGGGACAGTCGAACAGGTTCCCTGGGGGAGGGAGTGAGAGATGGGACAAACACACGCACACATACAATACGAGGTGCTGATCAAGTCGTCTTCTTCAGTCTACTTCCGTTTATTGAGGAAAAATGGCGAGTTATATACAGCTGGTGGGCACCAATTTGTTGCCTGAAATGCAAATGAGATAGAACAGCATGAACCAGTCGTTGATGTGGGCGGATCTCTCCTGTTGCCTAGAAACCCAACCACTTCCGGAGAGAACAGTTGGTCACATGATTTCTGAGAAACAGTTTGCTCAGTGAGGAAGTGAAGCCTAATGGTTTCCAAGATGGTGGATAGCTCAAGATGGCTTCCGTATGCAGTGCCCTCCACATGTCCGCCTTTTCTATTTTTTCAAAGAGGAGAAAAACCTGGGGGAATCGTGCCTGTCTTAGGTTGGAGTCGTTTATGGAACCATACGTCCATCCTTACCCGTCATTGGAGAGTCCCATAGCTATGATGGGTTTCCTGTCTTAGGTGGAAGGACTGAACAGTTACTGGGTTCATCAGACTCTCTTACCCGTCTTTGGCTAACCGATTCAGCGCCTCAGGCAGGAGCAATGTCTAGGCTCCGCGATACTCCATCTCCAGGTTGTGGTAGTGGACTTGGATAGGCTGCATTTTTATGGAATTATCTGTTGTTAAAAGAAAGCCATGAGCTTATTAAAGAGAACAGGCCTCAAAGAGCAAACAATCAGTAAGACCAAGTATGGGGAGAAAAAAGGGGAGGAGTCCATTCCATGCAGACCATAAGGGATTGTCGGAGAGTTGTCACGAACGATGCCGGACTTGGTGTAAAAGCAGCAGCGTTCCTGTAAAGCAAGACAGGGACCCCCCCTGTACTGCCAGGAGGAGCGGCATCAGGATCAAAACCAGCAGCAGTAGTATCGAAGAAGCAAAACAGGATCAGGTATTTAAGAAGGATCTTCATTTTGTGGATCTGTGGAAGGAGAGAGAGATATCTCAGGGCTTTCATCATCCCTGGATGGCTTGTTAGAATCAATCTGTTTGATTAATCTTTCTGGTAGCCAACGAGCAGCATCCAGTTTTTGAGAATAGATGCAGACAGACCCTCTGCCCCAAATGAGGACAGGGTCCGAACCATTCCATGTATTGTCCAGAGGATCTTTCCACAAAACTGAGGCAAATTTTGTTTTGGTAGTAGAATGCCAGAAGTGCTCAGCAGCTGAGTTTCCATCTTTATCAAGAGACAGGAAATTTAGGACAAAAAGAGCATGTGCCAGAAGGTTTTTTGGCGAGCCCTTTGTCTGTAAAAGCTCTCCCTTTTTTAGCTTTTGGAGAGTATTTTTCAAGGAAAGATGAGCACATTCAACAATGCCCTGTCCCTGGGGATTGTATGGAATTCCTGTAACATGTTTAATGAGAAGTTGTTTACCAAAAAAAAAGGCAAAATTGTTTCCTGTGTAACGTCAACAGAAACATGAACATAAAACAAAATCATGGGCAGATAAAAAATATAAAAATGTATCTGGAGGAAAACGGTTATCAATAGTTCCAGTAAAGGAAGCACATGCAGTAGGCCAGAAATCTGTTTGTTGGAAAAGCCAATTAACTTGGTCCTTAGTATACGGCTGGATGATTGTATCAGGATCTTTGCCATATGTCCAGGCTGACCACAATTGAAGCAATTGCCTCCATTATTACAGTTAAGAAACTGGCGAACAGTATATCCTTTAAGAGCAGCGGCCAGAGCCAATCCTTGTTGGTATGCTGACCCAACATCAGAACATAGGCAAATATATCCTGATAAATCTGTCTTTTTTCTATATGGCCTGACTGCTGCTTGATAAGCAGCATTAGTATTTTCATATGCCAATTCTTTAACAAAATTGGTACCTGCATCAGCACTGCCAAATATTTTTTCTGCTGCAGTAATTAACCAATGAACAAACTTAGAAAAAGGTTCGTCAGGCCCTTGTTTTATTGTTGTAAGGGAGGTACTTAAGTCTCCTTTAGTAGGAAGTTTTTTCCAAGCTCTCATGGCTGCCGTATTAATTTGAGCAAATAGCCCTGAATCAAATTGCATTTGATGGTCACAAGTTGTATAATTGCCTTCTCCCAATAACATATCTGCTGACCAGCCATTGCTGGCCTGGGCATTACGGTATGCAGTCTCCCTACAATTTTCCACATATTCTGATTTCCAAAGTAAGTAATCCCCTCCAGAGAGCGCAGCACGGGCCAATGTATGCCAATCTATTGGTGTCTGTTACCGGGAAGGTTTCCTGCCCCTCAAAATCTATCAATGATTGTAGTCTGAACTTTCGCCTTAGGATCAATAACGGGCATCACCAAAGATGGTGTGGATGCGACCGGGTTGTTAGATGGCGGTCGTTTTTTGAAAGGTGGCCATTTTAAATTATGGTATTTGCCTGTCTTCGTTTCTGAAGTTTTTTGTTCAGATGGCCATTTTGGGTTACTGCACGTGGCAGTCTTTGTTTCTAAAGTTTTTTGTTCAGACGGCCATTTTGGGTTACTGCACGTGGCAGTCTTTGTTTCTAAAGTTTTTTCTTCAGACAGCCATTTTGGGTTACTACACGTGGCAGTCTTGGCCTCTAAGATTTCATCCTCTGAACTAGATAATGACTCGTTTTTCTTTGGCTCTTGGAGAGCCTTAAGGTTGTTTTTCTTTTTTAGTTTTTTAGATTTTTTGAGTTTTGTCTCTCTTTCGGGGCTTTTAAGTTCTTCCTCACTATCTAGGGAAATAAGATCCTCTCCCTGTTCTTTTTCAATTTTAGAATCCTTGGTTAGATCTGAGGTGGCTATAGCCTCTTCCTGGGGTTGATCTTTTTGCATGATCTGCTCTCCCTTAGTGACCATAATGACAAGAGCTTCTATTAAGCTCTGAACAGATATTTCGTGCTGACTAAGCTTTTGTCCCATTATTACCCGTACTTAAAATAAAACGTAAGTAAATACTTACCAGGACGAATCTCTGCCGTCCCCTTCTGGACGAGTCTATGCCGTCCGCTTCTGCGGCCTTTCCCGCCAGCTTTTCTCACTTGCTCTGCACTGGAGCCTTCCTCGGGAGCTCTTCACTGGACCCCTCCTACCCAAGTCCGTGTTCAGGCGCCACGTGTCCCGGCCTGCGGGACAGTCAAACAGGTTCCCTGGGGGAGGGAGTGAGAGATGGGACAAACACACGCACACACACAATACGAGGTGCTGATCAAGTTGTCTTCTTCCATCTACTTCCGTTTATTGAGGAAAAATGGCGAGTTATATATAGCTGGTGGGCACCAATTGGTTGCCCGAAATGCAAATGAGATAGAATAGCATGAACCAGTCATTGATGTGGGCGGATCTCTCCTGTTGCCTAGAAACCCAACCACTTCCGGAGAGAACGGTTGGTCACATGATTTCTGAGAAACGGTTTGCTCAGTGAGGAAGTGAAGCCTAATGGTTTCCAAGATGGTGGATAGCTCAAGATGGCGGACAGCTCAAGATGGCTTCCGTATGCAGTGCCCTCCACACTTAGGCACGCACGTACACACACCCGAGGTGAGTTTAAGCCACCAAGTCCAGGACTCAAACCGCGGTCAACTATATGGGAGTCCAACGACATAGCCATTACGCCAACTGCTAGTCCCATTAAAGTATCTTTTCTATTTTTAGAAATGAAGTTTGGTCATGCTGCAATCTCTTCTCCTCCATTTTTCTATCCTGTTGGGATTTTGGGCATGCACGCACACATGCCCAACATATTTTTCAAGCCTCTGGGGCCCAAACTTGAACCACACAGTCAGCCCTGCGAGATCCAGCCACCTTAACCACCACACCAAAGGTTGGCCCTGGAAAATAATTTTTTAATGTATCTTAAATATGACCCTGGGAACCAGCAGTTGGCGTAATGGCTATGTTGCTGGACTCCCACGTAGTCAACCGCGGTTCGCGTCCCGAACCTGGTGGCTTAAAACTCATGCCAGGCACGTGTGTGTGCGTGGCCAAGATCCTGAGAGGAGAATGGAGGAGAAGGGATTGCGGCGTGACCATCCCTCCTGGGGGGGTGATTTCTCGCTTTCTGTCTCTATGTCTCTCTCTGTTTGTCTGGTAAGCGCACGCTCCCTATAGCGAAAACCTCTCAAAAAAAATATATATATATATATATATGACCCCAAAAAGTTATGACTAAATGTTATTATAAACACACATTTTATATTCTCAGGAAAGTCATGAAAGTAGGAAAAACTCTCTCTCTGCTTCCCCAACTTTTGCTAAACAATAGCCCTGCTGTTCTCAGAAGACCACATGCCGTGGGCTATGGGCAAAACCCAATAAGGATTGCAATCACTGTAGCCAGTTTGGAACCCAGAACCAAAAAAAAAACACAAAAGAAGTCTGCCTTCAGCAGGAGCCTGAAAACATGATGTGCAATATCTGGATATTTCTTTGCTTTTTATTTTAGAGAATAATGAGACAAGAACCCTACTAATCAGTATTCTATCTTTTTTCTTTCAGATATAACCTTTATATATCTTTTTTTTACATTTTCCCACAAACATTTACTTTACATATCAAAAAAATGTTAACTCATACCCCATAGTTCTTGAAAGTTAATAAACAACTTTAAAAATTTCAAAATATTTCTTATAATTTTGTATAAGAAATATTTATAACAGAAACAGTATGGTTTTAAATATTTTTGAAAAAATATTTACATGTAAACTACTTAAATTGTTGAAAAGCAAATGCCCAGCACATTAGTCACACATAAACTTCTCAATTCAGCCCTGCCCAAGTGTATTCTATGATATACCATCTGCTAGCAAAGATTAGTCTCTTTTTCTTCCTTCAAAGTCTTTCTCAAGATAATTCTCTGGTGTGGTTGCTCTTTTGCAATCTCTACTGATTACAACGCTGGGCTGGAAAAGTCCAGGTTATTTTATGTTACAAATTCTTTCATATATCTTCTCTAATCCTCTCTGCCAGGCAGAACTATTTATGGTACCAGGCCATCTCTCTAAGAGCTTCTGTTAGCTTAATTGAGATCTACCTTAGTTCCATAGTTTTCTAATTAATCTTCAGATATGACATTCCAGTCAAAGCCCTGTCCAATAATGAGTATTTCCGATTTCTGAATCAATGCAACAAGCATTATTGACCTTATGCAAATAACCCTTCTCCCACAAAATAAGAACATTCCCAAATATTTTCCAATTCCAGAAGGATCAGGAAGGAAGAAAATTTTGTTTCCATTTAAAGAAACAAGTAAGAAAAATATTTTAACATATTGCTAAACCTATCAACAACTGAAAAGAAAGTAAACTGTTTAAATTGGGAAAACAAAGGATAGTAAAAAAAAAAAAAGTCAGTAATGTTTTACTCAAAAGTCATAAAATTCTATTTTGCCAGTTCAGTCTTATGTTCAAACTCTCTTCTGTTGAATATGCAGTGTTGCTATGGTCCAATCTTTCCATTTAAATCCTGGGCATTAAAATTCTACATTGTTATTGGTATTTCTTGTTCCTAGCGTTAAACTGTTCATTTTCTTGGTTGCCTTTTGTTCTCTTATTTCTATATGTATTTTTAGTCTCACTGGACAAGTACTCCTTTCAGAATTTCTTGAAGAGTGGGTCTGCTACAGGCAAATTCTTTTAAGTTTGTTTATATGGAAATGTTTTTATTCTTTCTATCCATATGAAAGGTAATCTCTCTGGGTATAGTATTTTTGGATGAAACTGTTTTTCACTTAACACTTTGAATATATCTTACCATTCTTTCCTTGCTCACATTGTTTCTGATGCGAGGTCTGAGGTTAGACTGATAGGATAACCTTTATAAGTAACCTGACATTTCTCTCTTGCAATTTTAGTATCTTGTCTTTGTAGATTTGACCAGTCTGGCTATGATGTGCCTTGGAGAAGATCTTCTTGGGCTGATTCTATTAGGGGTCCTTTCAATTTCTTGGGTCTGGATATTTGAATACCTCTCTAGATTTAGAAAGTTTTCTTCCAAGATTTCATGGAATAGATTATCAGTGCCTTTATTAGTTTCCTCACCTTCTGGGATACCAATTATCTGAATGTTGGGCACTTAATGTTGTCTAGTATTTCTCGTATAGTATTCTCATTTTTTTGGGTGATTTTCTCAGGTTTTTTGGTTGTTTTTTCTGGATCAGAGATTTTACCTTCAACATACGAGATTCAATTTTCTGCATGGACTAATCTGCTTTTAATACTTTTGAGGGACGTTTTGATTTCCTGAAGGGCAGAATTCATCTCTAATAGCTCCATTTGATTCTTTTCCATGGTGTGTATTTCCTCTTTCAGATCATAAAAGAACTTCAACACCTTCTAGTAGTCTCTTTTCTCCTGCATCTTCTGGAGTTCATTATCTCTCAGCTCTTACATCTCATTTAGTTTTGTTAATATGAACATTCTGAAGTCTTTATCAGACATTTCCAAGAATTCTACTGTACTGTTTGTAGATGATGAGGTACTGTTCTTTTCCCTTACGGGAGAGACATTTTCTTGGTTTCTCATGTTTCTTGTACCTCTGCAGTTGTTTCTGGTCATTTTGTGACAAAATCTCTCCTCCACAGTGCTTAGCAATGTGGTATAAACAGTAAGATTAGGAGTTCAGATTTATAGAAAGAAATTTCTTCATTAAAGCAGGAAATTCAATAAGCGTTGAGGATTTCAATGAATCTAAAAGGATTCAGACGCTTGGCTACTGTGCACCTAGGCCTATTAGACATTAAGTGTCTGGAGAGTGAAGCTTAGAGTAAGAAAGTAAGATTAAAAAATATAAGCCAAAAAAATAAAATAGGAAAATACTACCAAAAAAGAGTAAAAAATGAAAACACCAGGACACACCTCAGCTTTAAAATAACTTCTGAGATTAACAAGTGAAAGAAAAGGCCCAAGCTAAGGAGAGGTGCTTGAACAATTTAAAAAGATTTTTAGAAGTTAAAAAATTTAAAGGGAGGGAGAGTGTGAGACAGACAGAAACGGAGAGAGAGTGTGAGACAGACAGAGAGACAGAGAGCCAGAGACAGAGAAAAGACGGAGGTCATCCTACCTTGTCTGAATATTTTGGAAGTCTAGGAGGTGGGTTTAGAGCATAGCTTCCCTGAACACACCAGGACACACCTCAGCTTTAAAATGGCCTCTTGTCTGAATATTGGAGTCTAGGAGATGTTCTCAGTATTCTATCTTATTGCAATGAAAAAAAAACTCAAGTGAGCTCCTCTCCAACAGGGCAGACAAACACAATTTAGGTTAGTCTTTAAAATTCAGTTATGATAATATAAACAAGATTATGACGATAATAAAAAATAAGTAATTAATTAATTTTAAAAATACATGTATGAAAAAAATTCTGTTATGAAATATTACAAGTTAGGGTTATTAATTATCCAAAACTGTATGATCTGTCCATGTTTTATCTAACTTTAATATTTTAGATTGAATGCCTAAAGACATAGCTTCATTTTGATGCCATAGATAAATTTTGCCATCAAAAATCTGTGTTGCTATAGTGTATGGTTCTCTTTATATGAAATGTCCAGAATAGGCAAATTCACAGAGACATAAAGTAGATTAGTGGTTGTCAGAACCAATGACAACCAGGAGACTAGGGAGTGACTAGTGGGTACAGGGTCTCTTTATGGGATGACTCAAATATTCTGGAATTAGAAAATTATAATGGTTGTACAACATTGTGAATATACTAAAACACACTGAATTTACAAATGTATTACTGGTGATTTTTATGTTATGTGGGTTTTTTTCTTTTTTAAAATTTACTATAGGGCACATATGCTCACCAGAGAAAGAGAAAATGAGACAGTACTCCCTTGGGTGGGAGGTGGTGGAGGGGTTGCCACAAAGCAATCCCTTTTCCATTCTCCTCTTGGGATTTTGGGCAGGTACACACACACATGCCTGGTGTGTTTTTCAAGCTGCTGGGTCAGGACTTGAACTGCACAATTGGCCATGTGGGATCCAGATACCTTAACCACCACTCTACTGGGTGGCCCAGTTATGTGAATCTTATCTCAATTTAAAAATATTCTTAGGGACCAACAGATGACGTAATGATTATATCACTGGACTCCCAAGTAGTCAACTGTGGTTCGGGTCCCAGACCCAACAGCTTAAAACTCACACCAGGCATGTGTGTGAGTGCCCAAAATTCCGAGAGGAGAATGAAGATGGGATTGTGGCATGGCCATATCCCCAGGGAGTGATTTCTCACTTTCTGTTACTCTTTCTTTGTCTGTCCAGCGAGTACACATGCCCTATAGTAAAAATCTCTCTTAAAAAAAATTTTTTTTAGTCCATTCTCCAACATTTTAAATTTAGTATTGTCAAATGTAAAGTACTAGCAACAACTTATCTGCAGAAAAGCATTTTTTAATAAAAGGTTATTTGACAAAAAAAAAAAAAAAGAAAGAAAGAAAAAGGAAAATAAGTGTATTAAGGGCACCCACCTGCGTTCAGACCCCTCTAGCCTGGATCCCTGACCTTGAGTTTCCTTCATGCTCATTCTGCCACCTGGTGGCTTGGAATCGCTAAACCAGGCAGAGATCTACATTTAAGACTTATTTCCATTACCTATTTTTTCTTCCCTCCAAGTTTGCCCTCTTGTGGTTGAAAAAGATAAGCCAAATAAATTTCTTGGTCAGGTTTAAAAACCCAAGTGATTCAGTATATTAAGATCTACTAAGCTGCCAGACAATGAAAGATAAACACTGTATGTCCTCACTCGATATATACTGAAAGTCTGCATTCTTGCAGAAATGGGAAGATTTGAAGACATAGAAGTAGAAAAGACAACTGTAGATAGCAGAGATTGCATAGGGGGTGGGAAGGATAGGAAGGATAAAAGGATCAGGAAAAAAGTGTTTAATACATACAAGAATGCAGGTAGATGGGACAAATGGATTATTGAACAGCACGCCACAAATGAGTGCAAAAACGAACATTGCCAATCTTATGTAAATCTCAAATGTGGTGATCTTTGTTGAAAATAATGAATATAGTATTATCCTTTATTTCACTTTTGTATGTATGCTTTGAAAATCCATGTTGTGCTCCACAAGAAAGTATAACAATTAAATGTAAAGAAGAAATTATAAAATATATTTAAAAATTTACTAAGTTCCTTGGGAACCAGCAGTTAGCGTAATGGCTATGTCGCTGGACTCCCACGTAGTCGACCGCGGTTTGCGTCTCGGACCCAGTGGCTTACAACTCACGCCGGGCGCGTGTGCGTGCATGCCCAAGATCCCGAGAGGAGAATGGAGGAGAAGGGATTGCGGCGTGACCATCCCCCCTGGGGGGTGATTTCTCGCTTTCTGTCTCTATGTCTCTCTCTGTCTGTCTGGCGAGCGCACACGCCCTATAGCAAAAAACCTCTCCAAAAAAAAAAAAAAAAATTTAAAATAGCGACTAAATTCCCAAATAACCGCATAACTAAACACGCCTTAAGCAATATATATGTACTATATGTACACATATATAATGCTTTGCATATTCTAAATATTGATGTAACTAGTTTAATATAGTATATTTTCTTTTTTTAAAATGTATAATTTGTCATTTATTTTCTCCCAGGGGACAGTTCTTCAGGCCTTAAAGACTCAGCTCCTTACATGGACTTCGGCGGAGGGTGAGGGGCAGCACCTGCAGATCTAAACTGGGGTGGGGGTGTTTGGTCCTTCTGAGCTTCACAAGATCAGTTCCTGACTACCTTGCTATGAATGGCACAACTCACACAGTAATGTAGCTTCACATACAGCCTGGGGAGCACATAGGCATCGAAGACATTTGTTTCGGAGATGTCCCTGATGGCTGCAGCCCCTATTATGTTTGGGATGACAGACTTCTTAATAGCCTCTCCTTAGGCACCTGTCTGGGTGCAGTTCGTGCAGTGAACAGGCTGCACTTCATGCAGTGAATAGGCTGTAGGTGGCCAATGCCATTTTTTGGCAAGGTTGTTGTTCCTTCTTTTCTTCGTATTTTTCTTATTACTTAGTGTTTCTGCTGAAATCTAGGGTGGGACGGGCTTTGTAGATTTCTTATCCATGGAACAAATTATCTATCTAATATAGTATATTTTCCAATATTCCTCCCCCAACGTTATGATTATAGAATGCACTCAGGGACCAGCAGTTGGTGTAATGGCTATGTCGCTGGACTCCCATGTAGTCGACCGTGGTTCGAGTCCCGGACCCGGTGGCTTAAACTCATACTAGGTGAGTGTGTGTGCATGCCCAGAATCCAGAGAGAACAGAGGAGAAGGGATTGTAGCATGGCCATCCCTCCTGCGGGGTGACTTCTTGCTTTCTGTCTCTGTCTCTCTTTCTGGTGAGCACACACGCCCTATGGCAAAAACCTCTCCAAAAAAAATTAATAATAAAATGCACTCAGGTTGATTTGTGACTCTTCAACTTAACCTGGAAATGTAGAAGAGGTAGAAGTTCGGCACATCCCACTCATTTCATTAAATAAATACATAGTGAGCCTGCTTTGTGCCTTACATTGTCCCAAGCATTAGGACTACAGCAGAGAATAAAACCATAACAATCTGTGCCTCATGGAGTTTACCTTCTTGTTGGGTGGGGCAGGGCAGTTAAAATGAATGAACCAAAGTTATACAATTGATCTGAATACATTTCTTAATCTTACTGCTGTAGTGGGAAAACATTGTATTAACACAGTTAAATGGGCTAGCCCCAGGGCCCAGTGGTTAAGGGACCCAAATTACACACGGGTAATAGAGTAGTTCAAATCCCAGACCTGGCATCTTTGTGAAAACATGCCTGATATGTGTGCTTGCCCAAAGTCCCAACAGAAGGGAGAAATAGAGGAGAAAGGATTGCAGCATGACCGTTCCCCATTGGGCATGTCTTCTCCTGCTCCCTCTCTTTCTCTGGCAAGTGTACAGGCCTTCTAACAATTTAAAAAAAGGTAAAACAGTTAAAAAAGATGTTAAATGTGCAGAACATTACATACATATGTATGTGTATTATGTATATGTTCCTTAAGCTAAATTTATTGTATAAATAGGTAAGAGGTAAGTGTCTAACAACCAGCTTTCTTTTTTTTTTTTTGGAGAGGTTTTTGCTATGGGGCGCGTGCGCTCACCAGAGAGAGAGAGAGACAGAGAGACAGAAAGTGAGAGATCACCCCGCTGCAATCCCTTCTCCTCCATTCTCCTCTCGGGATCATGGGCACGCACGCACACACGCCCGGCGTGAGTTTAAGCCACTGGGTCCGGGACTCAAACCATGGTCGACTACATGGGAGTCCAGTGACATAGCCATTACGCTAACTGCTGATCCCTTAACAACCAGCTTTCTGAAAGAAACAGAGGAACACTAATTCATAGCATTTGGTGATTTTAATCATATAAATTTTCTTATCATGGCTGATTCCAAGCTATCAATGGTGTAGTAACTTGTTCATGAAATTTCTGAATTACTATTATTATTATTATTTTAGGTTGTTTTGTTTTGTTTTGTTTTTGGCCATAGGGCACATGCACTCACGGAGTTAGATAGCAAGAAATAGAGGGAGAAGGAAAGTAAGAAATCACCCCCATGGGGGATGGCCACACCATAATCCTTTCTCCTCCCATCTCCTCGAGATTTTGGGCACACATGCATACAAGCCTGGAATGTTTTTCTTTTCTTTTCTCTTTTTTGAGAGATTTTTGCTAGAGGGAGCATGTGCTCACCAGAGATATAAAAAGACACAAAACAAAAAATCACCCTCTGAGGGGATAGCCACCCCCTAATTCCTTCTCCATTCTCTTCTCAGGATTTTGGGCACACACACATGTGCCTGCAGTGAGTTTCAAGCCACCAGTCCAGTACTTGAACCATGGTTGACCATGAGGGAGTCCAGTGCCTTAAACAATATGCCATATACCGGACCTTCTGGCATGTTTTTCAAGCCACCAGGTCTGGGACTTGAACTGCAGAGTTGGTCACATGGGATCCAGCACTCCAACCACCATGGCACCTACTGGCCCCAAAATTCCTGAAATGTTAAAAAACAGCCATGGTGAGCCCATATGAACAAGCTCCAGCACACCACTGCTGGATGGGTTAGCCTGTCTAGAAGCAGGAACGAGTCCCTCAGAATAGGAGGAAAGCATCAGCAGTTGGATAGAACTGCTGGTTGGTGAGTCTCTCTGTCTCTCTGTCTCTCTCTGTCTCTCTGGCAAGTGCATACACCTTATAGCAATAAAAAAAAAAAGAAAGAAAAAGAAAAAGAAAAAAAAACTCTCTAAATAAAAAAAGAGAGAGAGAAAAAGGGAGAAAGCACCCATAAAATAAACCATAGCAACAGCAAAAGAGGAGCTGCAACCTATAGTGAGGAAACAGGGTGAGTGGTAACATTTGAAGATACGAAATTCAAAGGTAAACTTTTTTCAAGATTTAGGGAGCGGCTGGCTCTGTGGAGCCATGGTAATGTACTACTAAGAGCAACTACAATAGATCCCACGTGGTGACTATGGTTCAAATCTCTGGCCCAGTCAACCTGAGATTTGCCACTAGGCACATGCACATTTGTACCCAAGGAGTAGTGGGGAGGGCAGATGGAGAAAGGGAATCAGGTGCGATTGGATCCTGTGGACGGTGCACATCTCTCTCTCTCTTATTCTCATGTGCATGCATGTTCTCTATCATGAATAAAGAAAAAAATGTTAAAGAAGTAATGGACAGGTCAGCCAGTGGTGCAATGGTTAAGGTACCAGACCCCCACATTGCCAACCATGATTCAAATCTTGGATCTGGTGGCTTGCTTTCTCACTTTTTGTCTCTTTCTCTCTCTGGTGAGTGTACATGCCTGATAGCAAATTTTAAAATAATAAGTAGCATGAAATAAATAATTATTTTTAAAAAAGATTTAGGGGCCAGCAGGTGGCACAGAGGTTGGGGCAGCGGGGTCCCACGTGGCCAACTGAGCAGTCCTGGACCTGGCAGCTTGAAAAATCACACCAGATGCATGCGTGTGTGTGCCCAAAATCCAAGAGGAAAGTGGAAGAGAAGGGTTTGTGGCATGGCCATCCTCCCTGGGGGCTGGGGGTATGTGTGTGATTTCTCACTTTCTCTCTCTCTCTCTCTCTCTCTCTGTGTGTGTGTGTGTGTGTGTGTGTGTGTGTGTGTGTGTCTGGTGAGCACACATGCCCTATAACAAAACTTAAAAAGTAAAAAAAAAAAAAAAAATTACAGATGAAGAATTGCTTGCAAGCAGCATTAAGAAGGAAGTAAGTCCCTTACTGCACCCACAAGCTCAACGGTACTGGAAAACACAGTCTATCTGAGAGCGCTACAGGGGAAGCAGTGCCTTCAAGGCTTCAAGGCAGAGCGAGTGATCTCCACTGGGTGCTTCTGGCATTTGGAGCCTGACCACTCTTTGCGATCAGGGACCATCCTATACACTACAGGATGTTTAGCAGCAATCCTGTCCTCTACCCACAAGATGCCAGCTGTATCATCTCCAGGTGTGATAGCTAAAAGTATCCTCAGACATTTTCAAATGTCCTCTAGAGAGAGACCAAAATTATTCCAGCCGAGAACCTCTGGGTTAGAACAAGAAGATGAAGGAAATATTCAAAGGAAAAATTTAGAATATAGGGGATTCTGAGGTTGATTATTCATGAGTCTCAGAAGACAAACTGGAAAAGTTAGGTATAAAATTGGACTGATAGTTCTTCTCTGCATCCCTCAAATTTTTTTTTTTTTTTTTTTTTTTGGAGAGGTTTTTGCTATAGGGCGCGTGCGCTCGCCAGACAGACAGAGAGAGACAGAGAGATAGAAAGCAGGAAATCACCCCCCAGGGGGGGATGGCCACGCCGCAATCCCTTCTCCTCCATTCTCCTCTCGGGATCTTGGGCACGCACGCACACGTGCCCGGCGTGAGTTTAAGCCGCCGGGTCCGGGACTCGAACCGCGGTCGACTACGTGGGAGTCCAGCGACATAGCCATTACGCTAACTGCTGGTCCCGCATCCCTCAAATTTTATCACTTTGGCAGGTGACAGGTCAAAGTAAGTCCTACCAAGGTGTTTGAAGATGCTGTGAATTTTCTGTTTTCTATAAGAGGGTTTCTGTTCCTAAAGTTAGTTTCTTTTCCTTCTTCCCTTTTCTTTCTCTATCTTCCTTTCTTTCTCCTAACATTACACATGTGAGGTCATGTAATATTTTTCTGTGTCCATGTTTTTTTTTTTAACAGTGGACCACACTTCCATTTATTCACATTGTCAATTTATGAACAAGATGCTGCCCCCCATGCAGTGAGATCATTCTCAGTTTGCCATAACATGTGCCCACACAGCGTCACCTTGAAAACGTGGCATTTCGAGCTTTAGTCAGGGTAGATCACTCCTTTTTCACTTTCACAATTTTTACAGTGCTGCCAGAAGTTTTCTCAGTGCTTGCTTTGAATTCTGCCTTCAGTGCATCTCTCACGGCCTTTGCACAGGTCTGGGAGTACCGGATGTAGCTGAGTCCCGCCTGTCGCCAGTACGCCACCATGATGTCGCGAGAGGGCAGCAGACGGGTTGAGTCGCAAGGATGCCTTCAATGTTGGCTCCTGTGTCCACTGTTTTTAACTTAGAATAATGTCCTTTGTGTTTATCCACATTGTGGCAAATGGCAGAATGCCCTTTTATAAGGCTGAATAATATTCCTGTGTGTGTGTGTGTGTGTGTGTGTGTGTGTGTGTATTCACATACCACAGTTACCTTACCCATTTATCTATTGATGAACACTAAGGTTGATTCCATATCTTGGCTATTATGAATAATGCTGCAATAAAGACAAGAGTTCAGATAACCTTATGAGGCAGTGATTTCATTTCCTTTGGGTATACATCCAGCAGAGGGGTTGCTGGATCATATGGAAATTCTATTGTTTTCCACAATGGCTGTATCCACCAAAAGTGCACAAGGATTCTCTTTTCTCCACACCATTGCCAACATTTCTCTTATGTTTTTGATAATTGTCATTCTAACAGGTATGAGGTGATAACTCATTATGGTTTTGCTTACCATTTCTCTGATGATTAGTGACACTGAGCATCTTTTTATATACCTGGTGGCCATTTTTATGTCTTCTTTAAAGAAATAATCAGATCCTTTGTTCACTTTTTCATTGGGTTATTTGTTTTGTTTGTTTTCTGTTGAGTTTTTGTGAGTTTGACATTGCTCTCCTTGATGTCACTTTCACACTATGATGGTAGAACTGATGTGCCCATATGATGGGAGCAGTAAATTAATAGTCTAGCTATTCTTGTAGCTCTTAAGATTTAAGCTCCATATGAGTACATGTCCAAAAGACAGTGATAAAATCCCATTGGTACATAGACAGATAATAGATAAGATGATAGATGATCGATAGATGATAGATGAGATTGATGATTGTTAGATGATGATAGATGATTGATGAATGATAGGTAGATAGATAGATAGATGATAGATTGATAAAAGAGAGAGAAAGAGAGAGGCTGAGAGATGAAAGGAGAATTACTAGAAGAATTGGCTTGTACAACTTATGGAGGCTGAGAAGTCCCATGAAAGGCCATCAGGAAGCTGGAGACCCAGGGGTTCTGGTAGCTTCAAAACCAAAGAAATTAATAGTATAATTTTCAGAGGCTAAACACTCGATAATCCAAGGAAATGGGGAGACTCACTGTTAAGTCCGAGGGTCCAAAGCCAGGAGAACCTGTAGCTCTGATATCAAAGGGCAGAAGAAAAAGAATGTCCCGGCACCAGCAATGAATGAGGAAATTGCCTTACTATGAAAACGGCAATTAAGGGAAAAAATCAAGCATTTATACTTTCTAGCAGGAACTATATTAGAGTAGTCTAATAACCTCTAGTGGAATAAAGTCTTTTATTTTTTTCCTTTTTACCAACCAAGCCTTTAATTATGAAATTGAATTGACATAAAATCATTTTAAGAAAGCTCTTTTTAAAAACTATTATTTGGGGGCCAGTAGGTGGCATGGTGGTTAAGGTGCTGGACACTCCCACATGGCCAACCACAGTTCAAGTCCTGGACCTGGTGGCTTGCTTTCTGATTTTCCCCTCTGTGTATCTCTCTCTGGTCAAATTAAAATAAGTGAATGAATAAATAAAATAAAATAAAATAAAATAAATAATTATTTTGAAAAAACTATTATTGGGATCAGCAGTTGGCATAATGGTTATGTCGCTAGACCCCATGTAGTCAACCATGGTTTGAGTCCCAGACCCGGTGGGTTAAACTCACGCCAGACACATGTGCGTGCGTGCCCAAGATCCCAAGAGGAGAATGAAGGAGAAGGGATTGCAGTGTGGCCATCCCCCTTTGGGAGTTATTTCTCTCTTTCTATCTGTCTGTCTCTGTCTCTCTGGTGAGTGCACGTGCCCTATAGCAAAAACCTCTCAAAAAAAAAAAAAAAAAAAAAAACTATTATTTTGGGGCCCAGAAGGTGGCGTGGTGGCTAAGGTGCTGGACACTCCCACATGATCAACCACGATTCAAGTCCCAGACCTGGTGGCTTGTTTTCTCACCTTCTCTCTCTCTGTGTCTTTCTCTGGTCAAATTAAAAAAAAAAAAAAAAAAAAAAATGAAGGGAACCAGCAGTTAGCGTAATGGCTATGTCGCTGGATTCCCACGTAGTCAACCGCGGTTTGCGTCCCGGACCCGGTGGCTTAAAATTCACACCGGGCGTGTGTGCATGCGTGCCCAAGATCCGAGAGAGGAGAATGGAGGCGAAGGGATTGTGGCGTGACCATCCCCCCTGGGGGGTGATTTCTCGCTTTCTGTCACTATGTCTCTGTCTGTCTGGCGAGCGCACGTGCCCTATAGCAAAAACCTCTCCAAAAAAAATGAATAAATAAAATTAAAATAAATATTTTAAAAAATTATTATTTTAATAGAAGATTGCCATCGATGAATGTGGGATTAAGAATAGAGTTGGGAGCCAGCAGGTGGTGTGGTGTTTCATGGACTCTACACAGCCAACTCTGCAGTTCAAATTTCAGACCTGGTGGCTTGAAAAATACACTGGGCATGTGTGCACTTGTGGGCAAAATCCCAAGAGAAGAATGGAGGAGAGGCATGGCCACCCCCCCACCACCACCACTGTGGGTTATTTCTCACTTTCTGTTTCTGTCTCTCTCTGCCAGTGCACGTACTCTATAGAATAAATATTTTAAAAAAGAAAATGAAAAAGAAAAAAAAAGGAATAAAATTGGAAAGTCACCATTTTGAATTAAACAGCTTATTCAGGCAGATTTTCAAAGGCTACTGTACCCACTTGATGGGAAACTAGAGTTTTGTTTTTTGTTTATTTGCTTTTTGCTATAGGGCATATGCACTCTTTGGAGACAGAGAGAGAAAGAGACAGACAGAACATGAGAACTACCCCCCAGGGGGGATGGTCATAGTATAATCCCTTCTCCTCCATTCTCCCTTGGGACTCGGCAAACACACACACACACACACACACACACACACACACACAGGCCTGGCATGTTTTTCACTTTACCAGTTCCAGGACTCAAACCTTGCCGTTGGCTATGTGGGATCAAGCCATCTTAACTTCCATACCAGCTGCTGACCCAGGAAATTGGATATTAGGATGGTGTGGGGAATCTGTCTCTGCTGGGAGAAATGTTGCTTTGTAGGGGAGGGACTTATGTGTCACACCCTTGATCCAGTGATTTGCCTTGGCAGCATACTGGTGTCTCCAGATATATAACATCACCCATGAAGTATTTTTGCCAAAAATGTTTAACTTGAATCTAATCAAGCTTTTAGATCTAATGACCAGTTTTCAGGAAATAGAGAAAATACAGAAGCAATTTAAATGACTTCAGGAAACCATCAGACACAGGTAAAGAAGGTGGGGAACAGTGCAGGTCTACTGACCAGGTCGTTCTAATGAGTTGAGCCATTTTAAAAATAAGGAAGAAAGAAGGAAATGAAGAAAGATACACAGAGCGAGAAAGACAGGGAGACAGAGAGAGGTAAATAAAGGGAGCATCTTGGATTAAAAGAAATTTAAGAGATAAACAAGCAAAAGCAATCAGGGTGCTCCGTTAGATCTAGGCTTCAATATAAAACTTGCTCTCTCTGGTGAGCACATGTGCCCTATAGCAAATTAAAAATAATAAGTAAAATTAAATAATTATTTTTAAAAATGTAAATAGCAGGGCCAGCAGGTGGCATGGTGGTTAAGGTACTGGACTCCCACGTGGTTGAGTCCTGGACCAAGTGGCTTGAAAATCATGCTGGGAATATGTGTGTGTGTACCCCAATATCTTGAGAGGAAAATGGAGGAGAAGAGATTGAGGCATGGCTATCCCCCCAGGGGATGATTTCCCATTTTTCCTCTCTCATCTCTCTCTGTCTCCAGTGAGCACACACACCCTACAGCAAACTTAAAAAAATAAAATAGTAAATGACATTTTAGGAACAAGAGTGGGAATTTGAATACAGACTAAATGTTAGGTAGTATTAGGGAATTATTGTTAATTTTTAGGGTGATGATGTTATTACAGAAAATAATATTGTGGTTTTGTAGAAAAAGTAAAGAATCATGCAATATCAGAATATTTCCATTTAATGATAGCACTTTGGTATTGGGGCTGGCAGGTGGTGTGATAGCTAAATTGCCGGACTTCCACATAGTCGACTGTGGTTCAAGTCCCAGATCTGAAAAGCAGCTTGCTTTCTTACTTTCCCTTTCTCTATCTCTCTCTGGTCAAATTAAAAATAATAATTATAATAATAAAATAAATAAGTTTGTAAAAAGAACACTTTGACATTATACTAACCTCTATTTTTTGCACATGTTTACGGCAAAAGCTTAAACTTTGTATGTTAAAAAAAATTACTGCATTGCAAGACAATGATCTTTTGGATTAGCCTGCTTTATTGTCAAATCATTAATACAAATTGTTCTTTGTATTTACTTTTACTTTTATGAAAGAGTATACAATGTCAACACTTCATTACTTGGTTGAAGTGAGCAATTGTGGGCCAATAGGTAGCTCAGTGGTTAAGGTGCTGGACTCCCACATGGCCAAGCCTGGTTCAAAAACTTGTACCCGGTGGCTTGAAAATTGCCTGGGTGTATGTGCATGCATGCCCAAAATCCCAGGAGGAGAGTGGAAGAGAAGGGATTGTAGTGTGGCCATTGCCCCTGAGGGGGGTGATTTCTCACTTTCCCTCTCCCTGGCGAACTGGTGAACACACACACCTAGGGTGAGAACCTAAAAAAAAAGCAAGCTGTGAGTGATTGGATATTAAACTTGGGTCTGCTCATTTTTCTTTTTTTTTTTAAACTTCTTCTCTTCCTTCTTTTCTTCCTTTCAATGATATGGATCCTGTTTGCTATGTAACTCTACTTCTTTTTTTTAATTTTTGTAACAAATTATTTATTTAATTCCGTTTATTGTTTATAATTTTTTTATTTGACCAGAAACAGACAGAGAGAGAAAGGGTAAGTGAGAAAACAAGCCAGCCGGTCCAGGACTTGAACCGCAGTTGGCCATGTGAGAATCCAGCACCTTCAACCACTATACCACTTTCTGGCCTCTCTAACTCTACTTCTAAAAGATGCCTGCAAACAGAAAGTACTGACATCTGTTCCACTTTTGTAAATCACCTGCTTTAACAGATTGCTGGTCTCTGTAGGAACTGGGAAAAGTAATACAGCTGTTTTGCAACGTTTGTAAAACCTGTGAACCCTGACTATACAACTCCTGTAACTTCTGCAAGGCAAACCCAGACTTTGAAGTACAAATTCCCCTGGGTCCATTGGTGCAATAAACCTGAGTTCTCCTACTCTCTGAGTGGTGCTTGGTTTCTTGGTGGTCTGTTTTCTGCAACATCATGGGAGAGAAGGGCAGGGCCTACAGCAGGGTCTTGCCGTGCTGTGATCCCATCATTCTCCCAGCCAGGTAGGATCACAGCCATGCCAATGGGTGATCCTGATGTGTTTCAGCAGATCCAGGATCCAAATTCCAAGCTTTCTTATATGGCTCTCATGTCTCGCAGCTATGCCCTACTGCTTGCACCACTGCAGCCGGGCCTTGAACTCATTATCTGTAATGCCAGTGGCTTGCAGGGAGGCATTGAAACCTAATGGTTAGGTTTCAAAACTCAATTCTATCTTGTACCATCTGTCTGACTCATCTTGCACAAGTCACTTGTTAGATGTTATTAAACTTAGCTTAAGTTTTTTTATCTATAAAACGGAAGTGATAATATTAACTATTCTTTAGGATATTTGGCCAATAAATGAGATAAACTATGTAGAATACTTAACACAGTCTCTAGCCCATAACAAGGATTTATCAGTATTACCACTGTATATAACACTGGGTAGGCTGTTTGAGACTTCTTTCTCTGTAAAACCAAATAATTAGTTGAGACTCTTTCTTTTGCTGTAAAGTGTGCGTGCTTGCCGAAGAGAGACAGAAAATAAGAACTCACTCCCCGCGGGGATGGCAATGCTGCAATTCCTTCTCCTCCAATCTCCTCTCGAGATTTTGGGCCTGCTTGCACATGTGCCCGGTGTGAGTTTTGTTTTTGTTTTTAATCATTTATTTATTTATTTTTACATTTTCCCACAAACATTTTTGCTCATACTCTATAGTTCCTGACAGTTAACAACTTTCGAAATTTCAAAAAACTGAATTTTAAAGATAACATTGAAAATATTTGTTATAATTTGTGACTCTATAACAACAGAGACAGTATGTTTTTAGATATTTTTGAGAAAATATTTACATGCCTGCTACTCAAACTGTTGCAAAACAAACACTCAGCACACAAGTCACATATAAATCTTCTCAATTCAGCCCTGCCTACCTAGTATTCTGTGATATACCATCTGCTAGCAAAGATCAGTCTCTTTTTCTTCTTTCAAAGTCTTCCTCAAGGTGGGACCAGCAGTTAGTGTAATGGCTATGTTGCTGGACTCCCACGTAGTCGACCGTGGTTCGTGTCCCAGACCCAGTGGCTTAAAACTCACGCCAGACACGTGTGCGTGTGTGCCCAAGATCCCGAGAGGAGAATGGAGAAGGGATTGCAGTGTGGCCATCCCCCCTGGGGGGTGATTTCTCACTTCCTGTCTCTCTGTCTCTCTCTGTCTGTCTGGTGAGCACGTGCCCTATAACAAAAACCTCTAAAACATAACAGAACGAAAATCTTCCTCAAGGTAATTCTCTGCTTGTGGCTGCTCTTTTGCAATCTCTACTGATTACAATGCTGAGTTGGAAAAGACCAGGTTATTTTATGGCACAAATTCTTTCATAGAGCTTCTATAATCTTCTCTGCCAGACAGAACTGTTTATGGTGCCAGGTCATCTTTCCAAGAGCTTCTGTTGGCTTACTTGAGATCTACCTTAGTTCCATAGTTTTCTGATTTAATTTTCAGATATGACATTCCAGTTAAAGCCCTGTCCAATAATGAGTATTTCCAATTTCTGATTCAAGGCAACAGGTATTATTGACCTTATGCAAAAAACCATTCTGCTACAAATAATACTTCCAAATATTTTCTATTTCCAGAGGGGTCAGGAAGGGAGAAAAGTTTGTTTCCATTTAAAGAAACAAACAAGAAAAAAACATTTTAACAAATTTCTAAACCTATGAACAGCTCAAAAGAAAGCAAAATCCTTAAACTGGGAAAACAAAGCATAGTGAAAAAAAAATAAGTAATGTTTTACTCACAAGTCATAAAATTCTATTTCCACCAGTTCAGTCTTATATAATCAATGTCTCTTCTGCAGTGTTACTGTGGTCCGATCTTTCCACTTAAATCCTGGAAGTTAATATTCAATGTTATTATTGATATTTCTTGTCCCTAGCATGAAGTTGGTCATTTTCTTGGTTGCTTTTTGTTCTCTTATTTCTGTATGCGTGTCTTTAGTTTTCATGGTAAAACACTCCTTTCAGAACTTCTTGAAGAGCTGGTCTGGTTTGGTAAATTATTTCAGGTTTTGTTTATCTGAGAATGTTTTTGTATTTTCTTCCCACCTGAAGCAGAATCTCACTGGGTACAGTTATCTTGGTTGAAACTTTTTTCTAGATTTTTTTTTAAGTCTGAAATATTCTTTTTTATTTTTTAAACTTTATTTATTTTAATTTGACCAGAGAGGGGCAGAGTAAGAGAGAGAGAGAGAGAGAGAGAGAGAGAGAGAGAGAGAGAGAGAAAACAAGCCACTAGGTCCGGGACTTGAACTGTGGTTGGCCATGTGGAAGTCCAGTGTCATTAACCACCATGCCACCTGCTGGCCCCCTGAAACTGTTTTTCACTTAACACTTTAAATATATTTTCCCATTCTTTCCTTGCTTGTATTGTTTCTGATGAGAGGTCTGATGTTAGCCTGATGTGATAACCTTTATAAATAACCTGACGTTTCTCTCTTGCCAATTTTAGTATCATGTCTTTGTGGTTTTGGCCAATCTGGCTATGACATGCCTTGGAGAAGATCTTCTTGAGTTGATTCTATTATGGGTCCTTTTTATATCTTGGGTCTGGATATTTGAATGCCTCTCTAGATTTGGAAAGTTTCTTCCAGGATTTCATGGAATAGATTATTAATGCCCTTAATAGTTTCTTCAATTTCTGGGATACCAGTTATCCAAATGTTTGGGCGCTTAATGGTATCCAGTATTTCTCGTATAGTAATCTCATTTTTGGGGAGTTATTTTCTCAGTTTTTGGTTATTTTTTCTAGGTCAGAGGTTTTGTCTTCAGCATCCAAGATGCAGTCTTCTGAATGCATTAATCTGCTTTGAATACTTCCAAGGGAGGTTTTGATTTCCTGTATTGCAACCTTCAAATCTAATAGCTCCATCTGATTCTTTTTTATGGTGTCTATTTCCTCTTTCAGATTGTGAAAGAACTTCCTCACCTCCTGGAACTCGTCTCTTTTTTCCTGCATCATATGGAGTTCATTGTCTCTCAGCTCTTGCATCTCGTTTAGTTTTGTCACTATGAATATACTGAATTCTCTATTGGACACTTTCACTAGTTCCATTGTACTATCTGTGGATGATAAAGGATTGTTCTTTTCCCTTAGGGGAGAAATATTTTCTTGGTTTCTCATATTTCTTGTGCCTCTGCAGTGGTTTCTGGTCATTCTGTGACAAAATCTTTCCTCTACTATGTTTTGCTACGTGGTATCCACAGAAATATTTTCAATTCAGATTTATAAAAAGGAGTTTCTTCCTTAGGACAGGAAGTTCAATCAGCGTTAAAGATTTCAATGATCCTGTCTCAGTGTTTCAGGGGTCTAGAAGACGCAGTTTAGAGCATAGCTTCAGTCTCCTTGGTCCCTGAATGCACCAGGACATACCTCAGATTTAAAATGACTTCTGTCTCATTGTTTTTGGGGTCTCCCCAGGGTGAGCTTTATGCCACCAGGTCTGGGACTTGAACCATGGTTGACTACATGAGAGTCCAGCGATGTAACCATCATGCCATATGCTGGTCCTTCTTTTATTTCTTTTAAGGTTTTGCCATGAGTGTGTGTGCTCATCAGAGAGACAGAGAGAGACAACGAGAGGGAAAGTGAGGAAATCACCCCTCAGGGAGGAAGGCTACACTACAATCCCTCTGGAATTTTGGGCACATAAATAAATGTACCCAGCATAAGTTTCAAGCCACTAGATCCAGGACTCAAACCAGTCAGTCATGTGGGAGTCCAGCACCTTAAGTACTATGCCACCTGCGAGCCCCAGATAAGATTATTTATAAGCTTATTTCCATCTTTATTTATTGTAAGTGACTCCTCCTCCTTGAGCCATCCTTTATGCACACAGAACAAGAGCACTGGAGATATTTCTATTTTTGAGGTGTCTGTTCACACAGAATCATTTTCTAAACTTCCAGTAGCATAGACCTGAACAGGGTAGTTAAATAGCCAAAACTCCTCACCCACCATGAGTGAAAGGTTTAGCTTTGGGCCAAGAAAGATGCTTTATTTATTTATTTTTTAAATAATTATTTAAATAATTTACTATTATTCAATTTGACTAGAGAGAGATGAGAGAGAGAGGGAGAGAGAAAGCAAGCTGCCAAGTCTGGGACTTGAACCACAGTCAACCATATGGGAGACCAGCGTCCTACACATCATGCCGTCTGCCAGCCCCAAGAAAGATGCTTTACATATTCATATTTTCAATTTCTCTCAGGGTCTGCCTGAGTATTGATATTCTATTAATTAAACACACATAAAATGATTAATACAAAGATGGTATAGTTGATACCATGATAGAGATTAGGTCACAGGGACTAGCAGGTGGTGTAGTAGCTAAGGGACTGGACTCCCACATGGTCTATCATGGTTTGAAACCTGGACCCAGTGACTTGAAGATCACTCAGGGCATGTGCGTATGCATGTCCAAAATTCCGGGAGGAGAATGGAGGAGAAGGGACTGTGGAGTGGCCATCCCCCTTGGGGATAATTTCTTATTTTCCCTCTCATCGTCTCTCTCTGTCACTCTCCTGCAAGCACACGTGCCCTCTGGTAAACAGCTTAAAAAAAAAAGATTAGATCATGAAGATGATAACAAGGGAGCTGGCTCTATGGTGCAGTGAAAATGTACTGCTCAAGAGAAACTAGATTTCACATGGCAACCAGATTGAATCTCAACCTGGTTGTCCTGAAATAGAGCAGTCACACATGCAAATGCCCAAGATCCAAAGGGCTGGAGGATGAGAGGGAAAGATTATGGTGTGTCCAGACCCTGCAGAATATATTCAGCTCTTTCTCTTTCCCTCATTCTCTCATTTATTTTTTTTCTTTTCTTTTTCCCTCTCTCACATGTGTATGCATACGCTCTGTCATGTATAAAGGAAAAAAATTTATTTTAAAATTGGGGTCAGGGGAACCAGCAGTTAGCGTAATGGCTATGTCGCTGGACTCCCACGTAGTTGACCGCAGTTCGCGTCCCGGACCCGGTGACTTAAAACTCATGCCGTGCATGTGTGCCCAAGAACCCGAGAGGAGAATGGAGGAGAAGGGATTGCGGCGTGACCATCCCCCCTGTGGGGTGATTTCTTGCTTTCTGTCTCTATGTCTCTCTCTGTCTGTCTGGCGAGCACACGCGCCCTATAGCGAAAAACCTCTCAAAAAAAAAAAAAAAAAAAATTGGGGTCAGGAGATGGGTGTGGAGGTTAAGGCAGCTGGATTCCCATGTGGCTGGCTATACAGTTGGAGTCCCAGATCTGGAGACTTGAATAACATGCTGGGATTGTGTGTCCAGCATATGTTTACATACATATAAAACCGTTTTTCCCCTTATTTACATATAATTAATGTACATCTTTATGAAGTACTCTATGGATTTTCAAAGCATGCATATAGTACACAATAATCAAATCACAATAATCAAATCAAGGATTGACCATATTCATCATTTCAACAAAGATTAACACATTATAATATGTATCTTGAATTTTTGCTCTACTTGTATTTCCTTTTATTTTTTATATATATAAGATTAGCAATGACCTTTTTTTTCCCCATAACTCTTATGGGATATGCCTTTCGACAACCCATTGCCCTGTCTATATGAATTCCTGTCTGTTAAATGCTTTTTCTCCTGAACTCCTCCCATTCACCCCCACAAGATGGACTTTTTTTTTTTTTTTTTTTAGAGATTTTTGCTATAGGGCATGTGCACTCGCCAGAAAGACAGAGACAGAGAGACAGAAAGCGAGAAATCACCCCCCAGGGGGGATGGCCACACCTCAATCCTTTCTCCTCCATTCTCCTCTCAGGATCTTGGGCACACACACACACACACACACACACACACACACACGTGCCTGGCGTGAGTTTAAGCCTCCGGGTCCGGGACTCGAACCGTGGTCAACTACATGGGAGTTCAGCGACATAGCCATTACGCTAACTGCTGGTCCGCCAAGATGGACTTTTTAATAACTTGTGTTGGGATAACTAGGTAGCCATTTGAAAAACAAGTAAAATTAGATCTATACTTTGATTTTGTTTTTAAAGAATTATTGATGTAATTATATCTATCATTGTTATTATTTTTAAATTTGCTACAAGGCACGCACACTCACCAGAGACAGACAAGAGAGAGGGAAAGCAAAGAAAGCTGCTAGATCCGGGACTGAAACCGTGGTCAACAATGTGGGAGTCCAGTGCCTTAATTGCCACTCCACCTGCTGGTCCCTAGATCCATACTTGATAACAGCCATAAGAATAAATTCCAAATAGGTCAAAAATCTAAATATAAAGAGGCCAGACAGTGGCACAGCGGTAAAACACAGCCCCCTTGCTAGTAAGTTCCACATGAAAAGGTTGCCACTTTAGGTGAGCATGGGCCAGCAGGTGGCACACAGTGTTTAACGTGCTGGACTCTAGCATGGTTGACTACAGTTTCAGTCCTGGACCTGGTGACTTGAAAATAACGTGAGGCACATGTGCATGGGTGCCCAAAATCCCAGGAGGAGAATGGAGAAGGGATTGTGATGTGACCATCCTCCCAGGGAGCGATTTCTCACTCTCCCTCTCTCTCTCTGTCCTACAAGTGCACACACCCTATTGCAAAATAATAAAATAAATAAATAAAAAAGGAAAGAAAAGAAATTGGAGGAGAAAGGATTAAAAACCCAATAGAAAACTGGGGAAAGGACAGTTCACAGAAAGGACATTTAAACATATAAAAATTTACACTCAAGGGACCAGGAGGTGGCATGGTGGTTAAGGTGCTGAACACTCCCACGTGGCTGATCATGGTTCAAGTCACAGACCTGGTGGCTTGATTTCTCACTTTCCATCTCCCTCATTCTGTCTGTCTCTCTGTGGTCAAATTAAAATAGATGAATAAATAAAATTTTATAAATATTTCAAAATTTTCCCCATTTTAAGAAAAGATTTACACTCACTCATAATTAGAGAGATCACTTAAAGAAATTCTTTTTCTTACTTTATTATAGGGTGGTATACTCACCAGAGAGGGAGGGAGGGAAAGTGAGAAAGCACCTCCCAGGGAGGATGACCACATTTAACCCCTTTTTCTTATCTCCTCTCAGAATTTTGGGCATGCATGCACACATGCTGGCATGGTTTTCAAGCCACTGGTCCAGGACTTCAACTGCACAGTCAGCCACATGGGATATAGCTGCCTTAACCACCACACCACTAGCTGGCTCAGTACTTTTTTTTTCTTTTTTAATTGTCAGAAGGTATAGGCACTCATGACAGAGAGAGATAGAGTGTACTGCATACCTCTCAAGAGGCCTGTTTAACCACAATTCTTTTTCCTCCATTTCACTCTTCCATCAAGATCCTTGACACACCATGTGCCTGGTGTGTCTTTCAAGCCTTGGGGCTGGGATTTGAACCATAGTTGGTCATGTGAGAACTGGCTTCCTCTGAACAACTGAACAATATTATGAGGCTGGCCCAAGACCTTTTTTTTTTTTTGCCATAGGGCGGGCGCTACCACGCCGGCCCAAGACCTTTTCATTTAAACATATCCATCACATCTAATAAAATTAACAGTTACTGAATAACATGGAGTTTCATTCTTTACTTAAATTTTGCTCATTCTCTTGAGTTAGTCTTAGTTAAGGTAGGGGACCAGCAGTTAGCGTATGGCTATGTCGCTGAACTCCCATGTAGTCGACCGCGGTTCAAGGCCTGGACCCGGTGGCTTAAACTCACGCTGGACCTGTGTGCGTGCGTGTCCAAGATCCTGAGAGGAGAATGGAGGAAAAGAGATTGCGACGTGGCCATCCCTCCTGGGGGGTGGTTTCTCGCTTTCTATCTCTCTGTCTCTGTCTCTCTTTCTGGAGAACGCACGCGCCCTATAGTAAAAATCTCTCAAAAAAAAAAAAAGATCATGAGGTAAACAACGGTTTGTTTGTAAGGCTCTCTTAGTCTCTTAGTGTACTTTTTCATTCTTGACTTTAAATTTAATCTGTTGGGAAAATTAGGTTAGGTGTCCATGGAAGCTGATTGCTTCTTGGTGTTTGTCTTTCTAAATTTATTTTTCTATTCCCTGTATTTCCTGTAAACTTGGTTAGATCTAAGGCTTAATTATGTTTGAGTTCAATTTGAGGGATCAAGAAAACTTTACAGGAGGCACTGTATTTTTTATTGCATCACATCATGAAGTATTTCATGTCTGGCTGTCTCATTTTTAATGGTAATAAGATTAAGAGGTTTAAATGATGTCTACCTGATTACCTTATAAAGCTCATAATTTTTTTTAAAAGATAGGTGGCATATATGCTTACCTCTATCACTGTGATTTTTTTTTTTTAATTGCCAGAGGGCTCATGCGAGAGAAGCACCCCCTAATAGGTGCATGGGGGTAACTGTGGTAGTCATGTCACTATACCTTTTTTTCCATTTCTCCTTCCCATTAGGATTTTGGGCATACATGTATGTCCCCAGTGTGTTTTTTTCAAGCTACTGGGGATGGAATTCAAGTCAAAAGTAGGCAACATGGGCTTCAGCTCCCTCAACCACTGTGCAACTAGGCCAGCCACTCCATCAGTAAAAGACAAAATTGAACCTTCAAGTTCAGTCCCAGGGTAGCAATCTTCACAGTAATGTCCAATTAACTTTCCTAACATAAAACTATAGTTGAATGTCAGCCTTTTTTTTTTTTTTTTTTTTTTTTTTAAGTTTTTTGCCAGTGGATGCTTAATGCTTGCCAGAGACAGAGAGATGGAAAGTGAGAAATCATTCTCCCGCCTGGGACATGGCCATGCCATAATCCCTTCTCCTCCACTCTCCTCTTGGGATTTTGGGCGCCCATGCACCCACACCTGCCCTGATTTTCAACAGGCTGGATCCAGGACTAAAACCCTGGTCAGCCATGTGGGAGTCCAACTGTCTTTAGCACCATGCCACCTGCTGGCCTTTTTTTAAAATCACAAATCACCTTTGGTAAAGTAATTTTTTAAGAGGAAACAAATTTTTTAAATTAAAGTACATAGGGGTCAGCAGGTGGCGTGGTGGTTAAGGGCGATGGACTCTCACATGGCAGATGGAGGTTCAAATCCCGGACCTGGCAGCTTGCTTTCTCACTTTCCCTCTGTCTCTGTCTCTCTCGCTCTGTCCCTCTCTGGTAAAAAATAAAAATAAATAAGTAAAGTTAGATAAAATAATTCCAAAAAAAAAAAATTAGGGGACCAGAATGCGGTGCAGTGGTTAAGAGCTGAACACTCCCACACAGCCAACCACAGTTGAGTCCTGGATCTGGTGGCCTGCTTTCTCACTTTCTCTCTCTCTGGTCAAATTAGAAAGTAAGTGAATGAATAAATAAAATTAAATAAGTAATTCTTTTAAAAAATTTCAGTGGGGATCAGTGACTGGTGTGGTGGTTAAGGCACTGGACACTCCCACATGGCCGACCACAGTTCGAGTCCCAGACCTGGTGGCTTGCTTCCTCACTTTCCCTCCGTCTCTCTCTGTGTGTATCTCTCTCTGGTAAAATTAAGTGGATGAATAAATAAAATTAAATAAAGAATTATTTTTTAAAATTTCAGTTCACAAATAAAACTCAAAGTCATTTCAGAATCATTATCATGATCAGGAACCAAGTGGACAAATTTAATAAACCATGGCTACAAAGCCTTAAGGAAATAGCTGAGTCAAAAAGACTAGTAGAGGGGGACCAGTAGTTAGCATAATGGCTATGTCGCTGGACTCCCACGTACTCGACCACGGTTCAAGTCCCACACCCGGTGGCTTAAACTCACGCCGGGTGCGTGTGCATGCCCAAGATCCCGAGAGGAAAATGGAGGAGAAGGGATTGCGGCATGGCCATCCCCCCTGGGGGGTGATTTCTCGCTTTCTGCCTCTCTGTCTGTCTGGCGACCGCACGCGCCCTATAGCAAAAACCTCTAAAAAAAAAAAAAAAAAAAAAAAAAGACTAGTAGACAACTAAGCGTTTATTAAAAAATAAAAATTCACACAGCTGTCTCTAGGAGGAGGGACTGGAGGTAGGAGGGGTGAGACAAAGAACTGTGGCTTTTCGTTACCACCCCATCTGTGGATGTAGTACTTTGACATTATTACAAACGGCAAATATTGAAGAAATTTAATAGTTTGCAGAAAAAGAAAACCCTATTAATTATACATACGCTTCCAGCTCCTTCGGTTCCCTTCCATCAGCATCCACTTGGACAATATTTAAAGGCGCTAAGGCCAATAAAAGCTCATCTGGTGACTATAAAAATCTTCAAATCTTCAAAGGCCTAGACGCGGTAGGGTCGTTGGGAGTGAAAAGGTGTGGTTGCAGGGCGCCTGGTCTCCGAGCCGCCACGCGCTATCGCCTGGCGGAGCCCACACAAAGCCTTGCGGGAGGCGGGACCTCGTGACGTCACGGACACGCCCGCCCCCTTACGTCGCGCTCCTAGGAGGTCAGAAGGTTTCTGGCGGCGCCGGCGCCATTTTGCCGGAGCCTGCGACCGAGTGGGAGTGGAGTGGACGGGCTGTTGTTGCCGACTCTCTTCTCCCCGCGGTCCAGTCAGCGGGTTGATTAGGCTATCGGCCCTCGAGCCGAGACTTGTCTCTTGTTTAGTTCTGGGAGCGTCTGGCCGTCATGAGTGATGTAGAGGAGAACAACTTCGAGGGCAGAGTGAGTACAAAGCCGCGGGAGCCGTCTTCGGCGGCGGCCCGACTCGGGGTTTCTCGGGGACGAGCGCGGTCGGGTGGGGGTTACGGGGAGTCCAGCGAGGGCACAGCGGGGAGCAACCTCTGGAGCCATCGCAATTGCTTCCTCACATCCCAAGATGGCTTCTGGATTCCACTCCTAACTCAAAACACCATGGATACCCCTCTCCCTATTTTTGGAGACTGGCGCATACCTGGTCTCCTGGGTCCTGTACCCTCCTCCCCACAATGCCCCCTCCATTCTCCCCACCTCCGAAACTTCCTTATCTCTGTGACGAGGTGTGGGTCCTCGTCGCGCTGGGGCGGGAGGAGACCGCAGGGAGTTCCCCTCCGGCCAGGTAGTGGTAGGTGATACCCGCGGCAGCATTTCAGGCGACCCCGAGCTTCGTAAAGGGTCTCGGGGTTGAGAGTGGCGCGGGGCAGTTGTCTGGGCGGGTAGAAGCTGGCGTGGGACTAGCTGGGGCCTGTGTCTCCTTGGCTCTCTATTGCAGTGAGCGGCCGCGTCTCTGTTGGAACCGGCGGCGTTGCGTCTATAAAGGCGAAAAAGCCTTGAGGTTGAAGGTGGGACGAGCCTAATGAAGTGGTTAGTCAACGACCGCACCGACCCTTAAGCGTTCTTAAGACGAGAGCTGTGAGGGGAACACTACGCGAGGAGCTCTTTTTCCCTTAATGTCCTTCTGCTTTCCTTTCACTTCAAAATGAATATGGAAATGCTATAACGCCTTATTTTTCTAATTCTTTGATGTTGGGTTTTTCTTTATAACTCAGCTTCTGATGCTTTTCTTCCTATGTCCTTTCATCTAAAAACGATCACTCCTTTACAGGTTTTACGTTTTTTTTAAAAAAAGAATCTTCTTTTTTAGTCTTACGTAACTGAAGGAATTTCGTGGCTTATTATTTTTAAAGGCAGTTTATACTGTTAACTCCAAAGGTTACCCGAAATTTACAGGCCCTCTCCCGTTTCTCTTCTCGAAACCCTATTATTCTAGCAAAGAGGGCTCAGAAGAAGGTTTTTCTTATTTGTGGTTGGGTAGATAGAAACAATACAAGGAATACGTTATCCCCAACGTAATTGTACTAAAGTATTTGACTTATGTTTCCGAAATTGTCCTGGTAGTCTAAATTGGTGGGAATGTGAAGCCCTGAAAAGGAAACAAAAGCCCCAGGCAACAGGTTCCCATTGTTGTGTTGTTATTTATTCCAGTCACTAGGGAAAACATTTGAGGTGAGGTGCGTACTGGAGGAATGCATTTTGTCCGTTTTGGAAGTTCAGAATATAAACCCCTGAGACCAGTCAAATCAGAAGGTTGATTTTAGGCTTCTGTTCTTTTTGAGGAAAGGAATTTGAAGAAATAAATTTGAGATTGCCCCCCCCACCTTTTTTTTTTGAATTCGGAACATGGACATAAGTGAGTGATTAAACCTGTTCCTTTTTTGGAGTGGTGTGATTGTCCTAACAAAACTTGTAAAATCACGCATAAATATATTTGGTGGTAGTTGTAGCTTCCTTTTTTTGAATTGTTAGGTTGTTAGTGGGAAGACTTCAATGTCCTTGTATCTTTCTTTTGATTAACTTTCTTTAGGAGCTTTTTGTTAATAATGTTTGTCTTATTTTGGTTTGTGGGGAAGTGAAAAGGACTGCTGGTGGGCCTTTGATTCCTTTAGTTGATATTTTTAAACTAAGGAAAGGAGTAAGTCTATTAATAGATAATTGTCACCCGTAACAATTTATTTAAGAGAAAAAAAATTTTACCTTTTTCGTCTCCCTCTTTTGGCCATTTGTGGTCATAGGAAATATTTTTTTCCCAAGTGGTACCCACGTGTAAATTTGTAAGTGGTTAAAGCATTAGTGGACTGCTAGAAGCTTTTCTAGAAGTGTACTTTTTAAAAATTTTCTTAAAGCTGTTTAATTTCATTGTTTTTGGTATAATTTACAGTGACCTTTTTATCTGCTGACCACAAACCAGTTAAAGGATTTTCTGATGTGTCAAGATGGTTAAGTAGTTGTGTTTCAAACCTTTTTTTTAATACTAAAGGAAAGCATTGGCAGGTTAACAAGTAATATTCAGTTGTTAACATTATCAGAAGCCTTTGTGAAGATTATGAATCTAGTTTTTCAATTAATCAGTGTTTCCCTTCCATATGAATTCTTTAATGAGAAGAGTGTTTTCTTTTAAAAGTGCGAGTTCACCTACTCCATCTACAATATAAATAGGTCACATACTAACCTCATCTTACTAAAAAGATGCTTGGTATTGGAGGGTATTCGTGGATAACTTTCTAGAGTCTACTAAACATACTAAAAAAATAGGATTATTACTACTAGTATAGACAATACTGTAGCATTTTTTTAAATCTACCACCTCCAAAATCTTAGGTATATTTTCACATATACTGCTCATGATAATCTTCAAAGAGCTGAAGTAATGTTAACATTTTAGAAATTAAAAACTGATGGCACAGCCAGGAATCTTCATTGCGTACACACACTATGATGTTTATATTTAATTTGCCTTTTCCCCCCAAAAAAAGGACACAGTATACTTTTGTGTCCCAGGACCATTAATGGAGTTTGCTAAAAGCAGTTACAGAAGCTTAATTTTCCATTATAGATTAATGTTTCTTCACTTTAAAGGACAATAGTGAAGAAACTTTAAGAAGGAAAGTGTAGGGTTTGGCAGGTGGCGTGGTGACCAAGGCCACTGGGCTTCCACATGGCTGACCGAGTCCTGGACCTGGCAGCTTTCTTTCTCCCTTCCCTTCCCTTCCCTTCCCTTCCCTTCCCTTCCCTTCCCTTCCCTTCCTTCCCTCCCCCTCCCTCTCCCTCCCTCTCCCTCCCTCTCCCTCCCTCTCCCTCTCTCTCTCTCATCAACCTCAATAAAATAAAAAAGTAAAATAATGACAATAAATAAAACTAAATAAAATAATTCTTTTTAAAAAAAGGAAAGAATATTTGCCTGAATTCTGTTGTAAGTAACCCAAGGCAAAGCTACTTGGTAGAGCATCTGCTGCTTTTTTAGTAAGGACTAAGCTAGAGAACTTTGGGTCTAATTTAATATAACTGACAGTTCAACTGTGGTTAAAAGTGTATCGTCAAGTGCAATGTGATAGAATTAATGAGGAATTCAGAAACTGGAGTTGGGCAGTTTTGTAAGCTAGGGGAAGGAAAAGGTTTATCTGAAGTGTAAAGTTTTCACTAGATCTTTTGATGAGGTTAATGAATAGTGATTCGTTAATGTGATAGTGAAGAGATTGTGCTGGAACATTGTGGGATAGATTTGACTAAATGTACGGTCAGGTAATGCAGACTTTTGAATTCTAGATTTAGAATTTGGACTTAATATGTAGTAAGGAGCCATCTATGAATTTTTAATTCTGGAAAGAGCATAATGAAAAGAATTTTAAGAAAGAATAAAGAGACTGCTATAGGAGGAGCAGCTAGAAACACTTGAAATATTTAAGGAAAGAATTATTTATTAAGAGTTCAACTAAACAGGACAGTAGTGGGATGGAAAGACTGTAGGGAAATAATGAGGTCATTAAAAAAAAAAATAGGTCCGGGGACCAGCCATGTTGCTGGACTCCCATGTCATGACCGCAGTTTGAGTCCTGGACCCAGTGGCTTGAAACTCACTCCCGGCGCGTGTGCGTGCGCTCCCAAGATCCTGGTAAGAGGATGGAGGAGAAAGGATTGCGGTGTGGCCATCCCCCCTGGGGGGTGATTTCTCGCTTTCTGTCTCTCTGTCTGTCTTTGTCTGTCTGGCTAGCGCACGTGCCCTAGAGCAAAAACCTCTCCCAAAAAGAAGAAAAAAAAATATGTCCTGGGCCAGTGGGTGGTGTGGTTAGGGTACTGGATTCCCACATGGCCTACATGTTTGATTCCTGGATCCTGCTTGAAACTCAAGCCAGGTGTGCTGTTGTATTGCTTATAATGTGCCCAAAATCTCTAGATGAGAATGGAGACAGGACTGTGGAGTAGCCATCCCTCCTGGGGATGATTTCTCACTTTCCCTCCCCCTCCTTTCTCTCTCTCTCTCTCTGTCTCTTTCTGGTGAGTGAACATCCTTATGGCAGAAACCTTTAAAAAAAAGTAATTTTGTTTAGGACCTGTATATCAAGTTAAACATTTGAAGTGGAAATGGCCCTTTGGAACTGGGAGTAAGGTTGGCATTTGAAACTAAAAATGTTGAGTGCAGATTTTCCCTTATATAATGCACTCATGTTTATTGTAGAGGTTAATGACTTTATATTGTTTAGAGATCCATCTTATAATTCTGCAGTTTATGATATGCTTTGTTGTGTATGCAAGTGAAGATGGAAAGTATTGCTGTTGCCTACTTTTTAGTGGTTGTTCTGGCTTCTTGAGACTCATAGAGTTCCCATTAATATATGAGACAATTGGATGATGAGATTGAAGAGCAAAACACATATTTGTATTAATTTGGAACTTAAGATTTTGCATGTGAAAATTGTTTTTAAAAGAGGAAGAAATGGTGGAGGAACTTTTTTTCTTTGAATCCTGATTTGTTCATGGTAAGGGTAATGACTAGGCTCATTGAGAAGGTACCTTGGTTGAACTGGGTTTAATTGTTTATGGAGTTTTATAACTAAAAATATGAGGGATGTCATAATTCTTTAGCTTTAAAAAGACTTAGTTAAGGGGCCAGCAGGTGGCATGGAAATTAAGACACTGGATGCTACTTAGCTGACTGCCTGGTCCTGGACCTTGGGCTTGAAACATACACTGGGCAGGTGTGCAAAATCTGGAGAGGAAACTGGAGGAGAAGAGATTGTGTTGTGGCCATTACCCTTGGGGAGTGATTTCTCACTTTCCCTCTTTCTCTATGTCTCTGGTGAGTACATGCCACCCTATAGCAAAAACAACAAAAGATTTAGTATAGCTTCAACAGTTTAACTTCATATATCTCAGAAAATCAACCTGTTAGAAGAAAAAAATAAGTCTGCCTTTCTTATACTAGGGATAGTATTAAACGTATTTGTCTTATTTGTATTGAGTTTATTCTAAAGTGCTATCATTTATTCAATTTTAATGCTTTTTTATTCCTCTCAATTTAAGCAGAGAATTTGGAAACTTAAGGAAACATCTTAAAGCTCTAATTTTTATATTTGAGATTCTTTCACTGAAGTGTACAAATTTGCTCAATGCAGGTAGAATGCAGGATTTTGAAATGGAGTAATTATACCCACAGAGCATAACCACATATTTTAAAGAGATTTTTGCCTTATGGCTGTGTGCTTGCCAGAGAGACAGAGACAGAGGAAAAGTGAGAAATCATCCCCCCCCTCACCACGGTGAGGGATGACCATACCTCAATCCCCTCTCCTCTATTCCCCCCCCCCCCCCCAGATGTTGGGAATCAAACCATGGTCGGCCATGTAGGAGTCCAGTAATGTAACCGCTATGGTCTGTTGGTCTCGTATAACCACATTTTAACAGATGATGCTTATGCGTTGTGTACTATTCCCCAAAAAATAAAGAGCCTTGAGAGTTGAAAGAAAGTCAAGGAATGTAAACTAGATGTGAGTCATTTAGAAAACTGACAGACATTGTGTATAGCCTTTCTTTTGTAAATTATTTATCTGTGGTGTAACATCTAAAGTATATCAGGTGTTATGTGGCATGAACAAGCATCATAGTAGTTTTCTAAAACTTGCTTGACACCCCTCAGTAATAATACTGGGTACTCAGGCATCAAATAATTAACACTAGTAAAAGGTGTGTATTCACATGTTAAGTGAATAAATGGAAAGGAGAAAATGGTAATGAATCACATGAGGAAAATATTGTAAGCTTCTGTAGAAAAATTGAGAGAAGAACAATGAAAAGAAATGTGGTTCTCCTTTTTCAAGTTGCTGCCCTACGTGGTTGTATAATCCTTACTGTCCCATGATTTTTACCAGCAGTATTATGTGTGACTCAGCTTTACAGATTTGAGGTAGAAGAAAAATAGGATTTTTTTTTCTTGAAACCACGGTCTGTCATTTGCCTTATTCAGATTTATGCTCTGATACCAAGATGAAAACAGAAGTAAAGATTACTGTAACAGGTTCTTAGTTTGGTTTTAGTTGCTGTTTATTAGATTTACTATCGTTAAGCTACTTAAATCCTTAGAAACATGTTTACTATTACTATTGTGTCTCTTGATACACACTTTTTTGATATTACAAGTAATCATGAGTGTAAGTTGGCAAGTTTATGAGCCACATTTATAGTTTGTACAAAAGATTATATATTTGACAGGTAATTTGAGAACGGTTGTGTGAGTTTAAATTTGAGTGCAATATTTAAGGGTCAATTACTTCATGATAAAAGTTAAGTCTTTTGGGGGCTGGCAGTGGTGTAGTGGTTAAGAGTGCTGAACTCCCTCATGGCCAACGAAGTGGCTTGGTTTCTCAGTTTCCCCCTCTTGCTCTCTCTGTCCCTATTTGGTCAAATTCAAATGAATAAATAAAGTTAAATAAAAAATAACTCTTTAAAAAAAGTTAAAAGTTAAATCTTTTGTGATTAAAAAGTTCCCAAAATTATTCCAAACTTTACGGAATGTAGAGGTAACAATATTAGGATATATATAAGACTTTGCAGATGGGGACCACATTAACCTCACTTAAAATGCAGCATACAGATAATTGACCTTAAAAGAAGGGAAGTTATTGGGACCAGCAGTTAGCGTAATGGCTGTGTCACTGGACTCCCACGTAGTCGACTGCAGTTCGCATCCCGGACCCAGTGGCTTAAACTCACACCATGTGCGTGGGTGCCCAAGATCCCGAGAGGAGAGTGGAGGAGAAAGGAATGCTGTGTGGCCAACCCCCCTGGGGGTTGATTTCTCACTTTCTGTCTCTCTGTCTTTCTGGCGAGCGCACATGCCCTATAGCGAAAACCTCTCCCCAAAAAAAGAGGGAAGTTATTTAAAATTATGAGCAATCAGGCTTTTGCTTTTACACTGTATTAGATAGAATGGGCCCACCTCAGTGGCTAATCGATCTCTGTCACCAAAATTACTTCATCAAACCTTTTGTTCCTTCGGTTCTGCCTCATCATGCAGGACTGGTGGTCAAGTTTGCACACAACCAGGAGTTTTCTCAAAGGATTGCTCTAATAGCAGTGGATATTTAGAAAGAGACTGGAAGTGGCCGTTTTGGTTTTTAACCAGCCAAAGAAGTAACTTGTCTTACCCAAGAAAAAGGAGGCAGAACTGTTAAGTGCTGTAGACTGAAATAAAAGAATTGAATAAATACAAGTTTTCTTACAAGACCCGTAGAATGAAGTTCTTAAAATACTAGTTTGGTATTTAGGTCATTAAAGTATATCAGTATACCCCACCCTTATGCCTTGTGGAACATTAATTTAAGTAAATGCACTAGTCTGCAAGAAGAGCTCCAATTTCATAAAGTAGTAGGAAAATATATTTTGAGGTTTGTTTTACAAGTTTATACTGTAGCCTGTGAAGTTGAGTTTGTGTAAATTTAGCACTATTATCTGGCATAGAATTTGTTGGACCTTAACATTGGAATAGATTACATTGTAGCATTTGTATTAGTATATATAAATATATATTGGAATTTTTTTCCATCTACAATCTGATATAGACTGTAATTAGAGACTGCAGTTATTCTTTGCCAAAAGTTCATTTTTTGCAGCAAATGTGGGCATATATTTAATAACGTTTTTCTTGATTAAAAACAATGTACATGGTTATTGTGTTTATTTACAGTGTATAAAATACAACTGTATTTTAACACAAAAGGATAATTCTTATGTTTCATACTACTTTCTTAGTTCTTTCTACTTTTGGCTATGTTCTTCAAACACTATCAGAGAAATCTTAATAAAGAATATTTTAAAACAAACACATATGAGTTGATTGAACCACTGCTATTCCCATATCAACTTAGCAACATTTCTAATGGGTTCAGGAGCCAAATTACTGAGGAATTAGTAATTTTCCTTGATTAGACAACGTTAAAAACAGGTTAGTTACCACTTCTTCCCAGTGTTCAGTTTTTTTTTTGTTTTTTTTGTTTTTTTTTTCTGTTTTTCTGTTTGCAGTTTCAGTTCAGCTTCTAAAATTTGAATAGCTTTAAGAATTTCTTTGGAAAAGGTTAAAACTAGTATTTAGAATGGAGACAAGTCAAAAATAGAAAAAGATTGTCCTCCATAAAGAACCTCTCATGGGGCCAGCAGGTGACGTGGTGTTTAAGGGTGCTGGACTCCCACATGGCTGACCACAGTTTGAGTCTCGGACCTGGTGGCTTGCTTTTTGACTCATGCTCTCGCTTTCTCGCTACCTGTCCCTCTCTGGTCAAAATTAAACAAACAAACAAATAAATAAGGTTAAATAATTTTTTTTTTTTTTTTAAAAAAAGAACCTGTTGTAGCTTGATGTCTAATGCAGTGTTTAGTGAAAATGGTATTTGGTAACAGTTTTTGAGAAATAAGTTACTTTATAATGGTAAATAATAATGTAACATTTGGGGCTTTTTTTGGGTATTATAGTAAAAGTGGTTCTGAAGAACTAACTTTATTTTGTACTTGGTTTATCCTTTTGGTTAGGTTTACTGATCGTTGTTGATTTATCCTTTTAGATAAGATTCTAAATTGGTTTTGGAAGTTAAATTATTGTAAATAAGAGGTATAGGTGAGGACTGTTTCTTAATCATGGATGACCCCATGAAGAAATTTATATAGATTTATCTTTGAGATAAAAAGAGAAAGGGGCAGAAAATAAAGGCGGTTAAGTGTTTGTGGCACTTTGGATAATAAAAACAAGCTTCTTTAAAATAATGCTGATGTCTTTTTAAAAAAAGACATGCTGTCATACCTTAATATTTTTGTTGCTACTCCCAAACTGGGACTTAAAATTCTAAGGTGTTATTGAGTTACCTTGTTGATAATAATTCCTGAAAAGTGGTACTTTGAACAGCTATCAGACATATGGTTATGAGGAAGGACTAGAAAACCAAAAATACACATACTTGGATCATAATAATTTTTGTCATTTTACTAAGAAGCTTCAAGTAAACTGTATTAAGAGTAAATTTTGGGTTGTACAATATTTTTATTTCTGTCTTTGTAAAATGAAGTTTACCACATCTTAGAGAGGAATGAAAGCCTTCTTATCTATATGCCTAATAAGGGCTGTGGTAATGTTCATAGCCAACTACTGCTATTCAACAGTAACAAATGAATGTTATGTCATAGGGTCTCTTTTATAGAAGGGAAAGCCAAAAGAGAGATGGAAGATATTCTTATCAATTTCATGAACCAACCTGTAAGACTTAAATTACAAGCAAATTTGCCATACTTTTAAAGTACTAAACAATAAAAAACTGTTTATACAATTTTGATGATTGAAAAGGCCAAAGTTACAGTGCTTGCTCCAGGCATTTGTCCAGGAGTTTAGAGAATATAAGAGATGCGGGGAGAAATTTATTGTAGATAGCTAAATGGGAAACATTGGTGTTGAATAGAAAGGTAGTTGTACATTTTAGTCTGTTTTCATATGGAAAAAAATTTTTCTACAGTTAGACCTAGCACAATTAGTACAGTTCATAAATGTCTTAACATTAAGCTTGAAGTAAAGAAAAAGCTTTAAGGAAGCTGTTTAAGGAAAGGTGTGTGATAGTCTTATGGCATAAATAAATGGAAATTATTTCGTGAAATTAACAAAATTATTTACACTAATAATCAAGGCTTAAATTGACAGAATAAGCAGATCGTTCATCCTATTTTGGTCGTAATTGCCTCATACTTGTCAAATTAAAAAGCAAGTTTCAAATCTGTAACAAATCATTGTATTTAGAAAGTTTTGATTTGCATTCCAGCTTTCTCAGAAAGCAAGCAGTTTTCTGATACAGGGTGTAGTCAGTGAAAGAAGTACAAGAATATATATGATGCATAAAATATGTAAAAACTATAAATAGAGGAGGAGATAGGATCAGAGGTGACGGCTATAATAAAAAATTTTTAACTTCTTGTTAACCTTACATATTGTGGATACTATTATCATTTTGAAGTGGAATTTGCAAAATTACTTAATTTTGGTAGTTTATAAGCCAAAGGGGAACTCTAAAGAATTTCATGTTTCCCCTCCCCCTTAGTTTTTTTTTTAAATTATTGTTATTATTATTGTTTTAAGAACCTATCTTTCTGGTTATGTCAGGATGAGCAAAGATGGTGGTCAAACAAAATTAGGAATAGTAATTTTACTTTGAAATTTGGCATTTGTGCTATTTAGTATGAGTTTAGATAGGTATGTAAAACTATTCAGTCTGGGATACTTTGCTTTAACATTATCAATTTCCTAGCACGGCTTATTGAAAACTTATTTTAAGATCACTAGTGTTCTGCAGGTTATAAAACAGTGGAAATTTAACATTCAGATGGGGGAACAATTACAGTTAACGATAGATTTATGTTTGAATTAACTATTTTATATTAAAATTGTTCACATTTTAGGAACTAGAATGAAATATGAAAGGGGAGGAGGGTGAAGAGTATGGTTAAAAAATTCAGAGAAATTCAGTAAATTCTTGTTAGAATCTAGACTTTTGAACAATATAAAAAAAACTATACAACTGTTTTTTTTTTTTTTTTTTTTTTTTAATTATTTGCACTTTACCTGCTGGTTTTTCCATTTAGTAGATAACATTCTGAACTCCAGCAGAGTTTTATAATCCCCACGTGCTTAAATATACTAAATGTTCTTTTTCCATTAAGGTTAATGTTCGTGAAGAAATTGAAGAGTTTTTTCCAAGAATGTGGAAGATAAATCAAGATAAAAGAAGGCTAATGAAAAGTATTAAAGATCAGAAAATTAAAATTGAATGGGGGAAAAAATTGAACAGAAGATTGGTCAGATAGAAGCACTTGAATATTTTTTTAAGGCTATTTTGAATTGTTTGAATTGGGGAAGAATACACGAAGTATGAAAAATGAAAAACTCAATGAAGAATGAAGAGAAGTAGAAAGCAAGAGTGAAGTAGAATTAAAAGAATCTGGAAGAATGAATGGGTCCTAGGTTAAGTAAATGTATGGTTTATGTTCCAGTGTCTGTATGATCAAGTTGTAGATGAATTTGCATGATTACTTAGTTAATAGAGAATTGGTGATCTGGTTCAAGTAGGGAATTATTGAGGACAGTTAGCAGTATTAACAGTGGGTTATAAATGAGCTGAAATTTTTTTCTGGAGGGTGTTGCCTAACCATTTGTTTTTCAGGAGCAATCAATATAAATAATTACGGTACTTTAAATGTTAGGTGTTAGGCATCTACATGACCAGTGCCATTTGTAATACTGTCTTCTTTGTTAGGAGTCTCGCTCTCAGTCAAAATCTCCAACGGGAACTCCTGCTCGTGTAAAATCGGAGAGCAGGTCAGGATCTCGTAGTCCATCAAGGGTTTCCAAACACTCTGAATCCCATTCTCGATCAAGGTCAAAATCCAGGTAAGTGTACTTAAAATAATACTTAAAATGCTTTCCTTGGGTTAAAAAAAAAAATTAGGTTCTTTTACGAACTTGAGACAGGGAGAGAAGACAGACATACCCTCTACAGTGTCTCATGTTACCATCCCCTCCAGTTTTCCCAGCTAGACAAGGTCTTGGTGGCATAGATGCTTGGTTTGTGTAGTTCAGTCAGATAGTAAAATCCATATGAATCCAGCTTCATAAGAGCAGCATTTTACCACTGCACAACTGAGCCCTGGCCCCTTTCCTCATTTTAAAACTTTTTAAATCTTACTTTTCCAGGCATTTTTGGCTGTATTTTGTGTAGAAATTTCACCAAAGACTCAAAATTGTGAATTAGTTTTAGAAACTAATACTGTATTATTCTAGGGGGCCAACAGGTGACATGGTGGTTAAGGTCGCTGGACTCCCACATGGGCGACTGCAGTTTGAGTCCCACACCTGGTGGCTTGCTTTCTCACTTTTTCTCTCCCTCTTTATCTCTCTCTTCCCCTTTGGTAAAATTAAAATAAATAGAAGTTAAGAAAAAAAAAAAAAACTTTACTTTTTTAAAAGAGAAACTAATGCTGTATTATTCTAAATGAAGGCTTAGACTGCTAAGAGTCATATCTTGATCTAGTTTATCTTTTGTATACTAGTTATCAATACCAGTATATGCCAATTGGTTTAAATGTGCTTGGCATTTAAAATTGGGGGTAGGTTTTGTTTGTTTTTTGTTTTTGTGTGTGTTTGTGTGTGTGTGTGTGTGTGTGTGTGTTTTAAGAGGCTTTTGCCTTAGGGCACATGCACTCACTGGAGAGAGACAGAGACAGCGAGAGAGAAAGTGAGAAATCACTCCCCAGAGGGATGATCATGCCACTATCCCTTCTCTTCCGTTCTCTTGGGAACTTGGGCATGCATGCACATGTGCCTGACCTGAGTTTCAGGTTTCTGGGTCTGGGACTCGAACCATGGTCAGCCATGTGAGAGTCCAGCAATGTAAGCCCTATACCATACCATCTGCTGGTCCTGGAGTGTTTTTTTTTTTTTGCTGCTATAGGGCACGTGTGCTCGCCGGACAGAGAGAGACAGGCAGAAAGCGAGAAAAAATCACCCCCCGGGGGGATGGCCACGCCACAATCCCTTCTCCTCCATCCTCCTCTCGGGATCTTGGGCGCACACGCACCCGGTGTGAATTTAAGCCACCGGGTCCGGGACGCGAACCACGGTCGACTACATGGGAGTCCAGCGACATAGCCATTACGCTAACTGCTGGTCCCTGGGGTTTTGTTTGTTTCTTTCTTTCTTGTTTGCTTTCTTAGAGAGACAGCCAGGGATAGGCACCATAGTTCACCATACTGTGATATCCTATTCCCAGGGCTTGTGGTCACACCCAGTAGGTTACGTCAGTCTAGGATCAGAACCAGGGGCCTTCCCAAATGCTTCAGTAGGACACAGTGGCATGCTACTGCCAGCAGCACTACACTAGTCCTAGTGTTTAGTTGTATGCCAATAATGTTTGTAAAATAGAAAGATAATTTCTCCATTGGGGAGTTGTGTGTAATTGACTACATTGTTGGTGTGTGTGTTGTACTTATTTTCAGAATGATTTGAGAAACATTTTTTTAAGATTCATATTTCTGGGGGCAAGCAGGTGATGTAGTGATTAGGGCTCTAGACTCTCACATGGCTAACCATGGTTTGAGTCTTAGACTTGGTGGCTTTCTCTCTCTCTCTCTCTCTCTCGTTCTCTTTCTCTGGTGAGCACATGTGTCCTCTAGCAAAGCAAAAGAAATTATAATGATGAAATAATTCTTTGGAAAAAAAAAAAGATTCATACTTCTGCTACATCTTTTACCTGAAGATACTGACTGTGCAGGTAGAGCTCTGGTCAGGTGTAATTAGAGGAGGAGATAGATCATCATGTAATTCACCGTCACTGCTGGCAACTACACAAAAAACTTCTCTAGTAAGCTGGTCCGAAGTTTACTATCAGTTGCCCCAAGTATACTGTGGTGGGATAAAAAGATTAGTTTGGAAAGTCTTTTGTAATTTTTTGAATAGAGACATACAATTTATGTGTAGATTCTGCTTACATGGTGGTATGAGACACAAGAATCAGTTAAAAGGCTATACTTTTCTTGGCTAGTTGTGGTGGCACAGTAATAAAACACTCCACAATGCTGAAGCTACATGGAAAGGTCCCCTTTACATCCCAAGGTCTATTTCTTTTTTTTTGGAGAGGTTTTTGCTATAGGGCGTGTACGCTCGCCAGACAGACAGACAGAGACAGAGAGACAGAAAGCGAGAAATCACCCCCCAGGGGGGATGGCCACGCCGCAATCCCTTCTTCTCCATTCTCCTCTCGGGGTTTTGGGCATGCATGCACATGCGCCCGGCGTGAGTTTAAGCCACTGGGTCCGGGACGCGAACCGCGGTTGACTACGTGGGAGTCCAGCGACATAGCCATTACGCTAACTGCTGGTCCCCCCAAGGTCTATTTCTACATGCCAGACAACCTGTGTGTATGCCCATTATCCTGAGTGGCAGTGGCTGGGGGGAGGATTGTAGTGTGAAGACCTTGTTGGGTATATATGTATGTGTATCTCCTGTCTCGTGGAAAAAAAGAAATCAACTTTTTTTTTTTTAAGGAAGGTAGAGCTTTAGTATTTTTGTAAAATAAGATGAAGGGGTGAGTGTATAAGAGATAGACTGAGAACAAGGAGGAGATTGTAGTGATTTAACAGGACAAAAATACCCTTTCCTTGGGAAGGAGGAGTTGCTGAGCTATTCTCAGTGGGGACATATGTATACATGGCAGCCGTAAGGGTGTTAGCCATTTTTTCCCCCAGGATTTTCACATAATAAATGAATTTTTCTCAAAGGTCGAGGTCAAGGAGGCATTCTCATAGACGCTACACTCGGTCCAGATCTCACTCACACAGGAGACGATCTCGAAGTAGGTCATATACACCAGAATACCGGCGGCGAAGGAGCCGAAGTCATTCTCCAATGTCTAACCGCAGAAGACATACAGGCAGCAGGGTATGTGGTTTATACAAAAATGAAAACCTGTTTTCTCTCCGAGTTTTATTTAGTCCTGGCATAATATCTTGATTTTGTCAGATACCTCAGACATATCCTGACAAGCTGCATTAGCTTTTTTTTTTTTTTTTTTTTTTGAGAGGTTTTTCACTATAGGGTGCGTGCGCTCGCCAGACAGACAGAGACAGACAGACAGAAAGCGAGAAATCACCCTCCAGAGGGGATGGCCACGCCACAATCCCTTCTCCTCCATTCTCCTCTCGGGATCTTGGGCACGCACGCACACGTGCCCAGCGTAGGTTTTAAGCCACTGGGTCTGGGACGCGAACCACGGTCGACTGCGTGGAAGTTCAGCGGCATAGCCATTACACTAACTGCTGGTTTCCCTGACAAGCTGCATTAGCTTTAAAGATAGAGAAAAACCTTTTGTGTCACAGATAGACTAATAAAGACAATGCAGCCATTATAGTAGCTTACAGCTACAACAAAGGGCAATGTATTTTCTTTTCTTGACTTTTGAATAGTTAAAGAGATGAAATTTAGGAAGAAATGTGTTCCAGGACTTTAAGTGAGAAGCATAAACTGAAAATATTGAAATACAAAATGTTTTACCATCTAGGTATGGGAGGGAAGCAAGAAAATACAAACAACTGTATTAATAATAGGTGACACTTTTATTCAGTTCATTTAATTTTCTTAATGTCTCTGTAAGCCTGATAATCATGTTGAGTATGACATTGACTTTACCGGTGTCTCTGTTTTTGGCTAATTGACAGAACCCAGGTTTAAGCCAAGCTATTTGATTCTTAAAATCAGTAGTTAGAGATGAAGGTGAAGTCAGATTCAGCACTAATCTATGAGGAATGTAAAGTTTTGAATAAATTAGAAGACAATATTAGGATGAATTCTTAAAATACATTCCGTTAGACATGGGAACATATTTATTCAGGCTATAACCAGAAAATCTACTCCAAAGAAGATTTAGACGTACTGTGAACTGGGACCAGCAGATGGTGTAATGACTACATTGCTGGACTAACATGTAGTCAACTGTGGTTCGAGTCCTGGACCTGGTGACTTAAAACTTCTGCCAGGTGCAGAGCCGGCAGGTGGTGTGGTGGCTGAGGCGCTGGGCTCCCACATGGCCAACCATGGTTCAAGTCCTGGACCTGGCAGCTTCCTTTCCCACTCTCCCTTTTTCTGTGTCTGTTCTGTCTCTGGTCTGCATTGAAGAATAATAATAAATAAAATTTAAAATAGATAAATCATTAATTAAAATAAAAACTCATACGAGGCGCATGTGCACAGGGGTCTAAAAATCCAAGGCATAGAATGGAGGAGAGGGGATTGTGACGAGGCCTACCCCCAGGGATGAGGGGCAGTTTCTCACTTTCTGTTTGTCTCTGGCGAGTGCATACACCCTATAGCAAAACTCTCTCTTTAAAAATAAAAAAAAAAGTATTATGAACTATAAAATATGACTCAACTGCTTTAGTCCTATTAAGATCTTATTTTTAGGGCTAGTCCTGTAATCTGTTGGTTTTATCCAGATCCCACATGGCCAACTACAGTTTGAATCCTGCCCCCAGGCAACTTGAAAAACACAATAGGTGTGTGTGCATGCCTAAGAAATACAGGAAAAGGACTGTAGTATGACCACACACCATTGGGGAGTACTTACTTTCCTGTGAGTGCATGTACCCTCTGGCAATTAAATCTTACTTCCAAATGACTGGAATCAGTAGATTCAGATTATTTTTGTTATGATAATTTGTTGAATAGGCAAATCCGGATCCCAATACTTGTCTTGGAGTATTTGGTCTCAGTTTGTACACAACAGAGAGAGATCTTCGTGAAGTATTTTCTCGCTATGGACCATTGAGTGGTGTTAATGTGGTTTATGATCAACGTACTGGACGATCACGAGGATTTGCTTTTGTGTATTTCGAGAGAATAGATGACTCAAAGGAGGTAAGTTGGACTTTGTAATTTTCAGTTTGAAAGTTTTTTTGATACGCCTGATTACATATTGAATGACTGTTAAAAGTTGAGCAATAGACTTTCATTTCCATAGGTATTATATCACCTTTGGTTCTGACTTGATTCAAATTCTACCTCCTTATGTTCCCAATTAGTGTGGCCACAGTTTAACTTCAGAGCTTACGCTTTCTGGTACAGGTATATCCTTATTGAGATCTGGCCTTGTAGAATGAGAAATAAATGTGTTTTGACTTAATGAGAAAATATAGGGTATAAGTGTTCCATATTGAATAACCCATATTGAGGCACCAAACAGATGAATAAAATGATTTTTAAAAAGTAATTATTTGGGGACCAGCAGATGGTGTGTGTAATGGTTATATCGCTGGTCTCTCACGTAGTCGACCATGGTTCAAGTCTCGAACCCAGCGGCTTAAACTCACGCCGGGTATGTGTGCGTGCATGCCCAAGATCCTGAGAGGAGAAGGGATTGTGCCATGGCCATCCCTCCTTGGGAGGTGATTTCTCGTTTTCTGTCTCTGTCTTTCTGGCGAGCACATGTGCACTATAGTGAAAACCTCTCAAAAAAATTAATTATATTGGCTCAGCCTCAATGGAACTTACTGCTGAACATCTAAGCTTTCCTGGCTGGGACTAAAAAGAAGGCCCAGTGACATGTCTCTGTAATCCAGCAGTTTGGGGGAGACGGGGGCAGGAAGATGTCATGAGGTCAAGACTGGCCTGAGCAAAATATCATGAGAACCTGGCTAAAGAAGAGGTGAGTTTAGTGGTATGTGTGCCTGTGGCTCCAGACAGGAAGCTGAGGAAGGAGGATCACAGCATGGTGCCTGACCTTGTCTTTCAGGAAAAAATTATGTTCAGACTCAACCTATGTAATGTCATGTCTTAATTAGTTCCCTCATATACAATAGATTCAGACTTTTCATAATCATTTATCTCATTTATCCTGTTCCATAATTGAGAAGTAATACTGTAAGGTACTGATTCTTTTTCCTTTTTTAGGGCACGTGTGCTTTACAGAGAGAGATGGGGCAGTCACTCCCCTCAGGCCACAAATAGTCCCTTTTCCTCCAGTCTCCTCCTGGAATTTTGAACATATACTGTCCCATATGATTTTTTTTTTTTTTTTTTTTTTTTTTTTTTGGAGAGGTTTTTGCTATAGGGTGCGTGCGCTCCCCAGACAGAGAGAGACAGAGGGACAGAAAGCGAGAAATCACCCCCCTGGGAGGATGGCCATGCCGCAATCCCTTTTTCTCTCGGGATCCTGGGCACGCGCCACCGGGTCCGGGATGCGAACCACGGTCGTCCACGTGGGAGTCCAGCGACATAGCCATTACGCTAACTGCTGGTCTCGTCCCATATGATTTTTAAGCCCCCAGTCTTCAGGACTCCAGCTGCCTTTGGCCATGTGGGAATCCAACACTTTTACCACAGCACCACCTGCTAGCCCTCCTTTTTTGTGTAGCACTACTCTTTATTTGCCTAACAAAATGATCCTAATTGATGTCAGTGCTTTGAAATAATACTGTTCTAATGTATGAGGCATTGAATTAAAAAAGAAGCAGTAAGCCTTTTCTTTTTATAAAAAGTTCATGGTAGAGTTAGAACATGTCATTTTAAGGATTTTGAAGCTCAACATTAAAGTTTTATCAGACCTTAATAAATGAAGAGTACTTGGGCCAGCAGGTGACATGGACATTAAGGTAACCTGGATCTCACAAGGCCAACTGTGAGGTTCAAGTCCTGGACCTGGTAGCTGAGAAATATACAGGGTGTGTGTGCATGCTGGCCCAAAATCCTTAGAGGAATGGAAGAGAATAGAAGATTGTGGCTTGGCTTCCCCCGCAGCCCCCGCCCACCCCTATGATTTCTCACTTTCCCCTCCTCTCCTTCTCTCTATTGAGCGCACATGCCTTGTAGCAAAACTAGAAAAAAATGATAAGTATTCCAGGAATTTTTGTGTGTGCCATTTTATATGTTGCATGTAGGTCAGCACTCTTATGCTTCAGCAGTGTCTGAATGCAACAAAAAGTAGTTGTAATAAAAACTGTCATACCTTCCAAAAAAAATAGTTGCTATTGGCATGGTATGTAGTGGGTGTAAGCCAAGTACTGCTAAACATCCTATAATGGACAGGGTGGTCTCCCACAGCATGGAATCGGCAAGCTTTAAAGTGTTAGTGTGGAGAATTGAGAAACCCTCTATAACTATAATAAAAGGATACTTCACTTTGTAAGCCATTTATGCAATAGGCATTATAATGTCAGTTTTGCGATTATTTTTTAGAACTGTTGCATGTTTGTGATTCTCTGATTCTTGTTCTCACTTAAGAAAAATGTAAGTTAGAAATACTGAGTATTGGGACCAGCAGTTAGCATAATGGCTATGTCGCTGGACTCCCACGTAGTCGACCGCGGTTTGCATCCCGGACCCGGTGGCTTAAAACTCACGCCAGGCGCGTGTGCGTGCGTGCCCAAGATCCCAAGAGGAGAATCGAGGACAAGGGATTGCGGCGTGGCCATCCCCCCTGGGGGGTGATTTCTCGCTTTCTATCTCTCTGTCTCTCTCTGTCTGTCTGGCGAGCGCACGCACCCTATAGCGAAAAAAAACCTCTCCAAAAAGAAAAGGAAAAAAAATTAAAAAAAAAAAATACTGAGTATCTGGGCTGAAGTCAAAATTGGAAAATATGAACAGTAACAGTTTTTTTTTTCAAACTGGTTGCTCTATGCCTCTTTTTTTTCCCCATTCTTGGTTAATTTCTGGGTAAAATAAAAGTGGGACAGCTGGTGGCTTGGTGGTTAAGGTGGCTGGATCCCACATGGTTGGCTGTACAGTTTTGAGTTCCATATCTGGCAGCTTGAAAAACACGCCAGGTGCATGTGCTCAAAATTTGGAAAAGAGGAGGAAATGGAGAAAGGATCGTGGTATGACCACCCCCTCTGAGGGGTGCTTTCTTTCTCAGTCTCTTACTCTCTCCCTCGCACGCTCTTTTTCACCCTGAGTGTACATGCCCTCTGGCAAATTAAAAAATAAAAATAGGGGTCCGGCTGGTGGCATGGTGGTTAAAGGTGCTGGGTTCCCACATGGCTTTACCTTTCTCACTTGCTCTCTGGTCAAATTAAAAAATAATAACAAATGGAATTAAATAAATAATTCTTTTAAAAAATAATAAAAATAGAAGTGGTACCTAGGTTCCAAAGAATTTCTTTCAAATATTTCCATTTGTTAGAGCGGTTAATTAGCATTGCATTTATTGGTATTGTGTCTCATGGCACAATGAGTTCAAGTATAAAGACAGAGAAGTACTTGTTTAGTTTTCTTTGTACTTGGAGTTCACTAGGTGGCAGTGTCTTGTAAGGACTGACTAGTCCAGTCTAGACTTGTCAGCTGAATTCCAATTTGTTTTGAGATGTCAAGACTGACGCTAGTTACTTTCAACTTCAAAGTTACACAGGCTTCCGAGTTGTGTCTGTGTGTGTGTGTGTCTGTGTGTGTGTGTGAGCTTATTTCTTTAATTCATGAGAGACAGCTTGAGAGAGAGATACAAGGGAATGCACCCTTGATATTACCACATTGTGGTATATTAGGGTCTGGTGCACTGTGCCCAGCATGTCTTAAGGTCAGCTTGGGATCTGATGAACATGTGGTCAGTCATATGGCCTCTAACACTGCTATTGGGGCCTACTACCTGTGCCACCTAGGGTATGCCTGCCCTCAGTTTTTCAGCACAAGCCTTCTGAAGTAGTTTTCTGAAGCGTTTGTACTTTAGTAAAATAACTAGGGCTGTGGACCTGAATATACTGAAGGTTAATGTGTAAACTTGTTGCCTCAAACTATTTGAGAAAGAAAGGTTTAGAAAACTTTCAGTTTGGGAATTTCAAATGGGAAAATGTGTAAGATTTTGTAGTTGTTTTTACTGAAGTGAAATGGCTGGGACTAGGAAGTAGGAAATGATAGGCTACCTGGGCAACCTATAGAGAGTTTAGCTTGAAAAAGACTTTTCTTGGGGCCAGCAGATGGTGTAGTGGTTAGGTGCTGGACTCCCACATGGCTGACTTTGGTTCAAGACCCAGACCTGGTGGCTTCCCCTCTCTATCTCTTTCTCTCCTCTCTCATACTCTGTAGCAAAAATAAAAACAAATAAATAATTCCTTTAAAAATAAAAAAAGACTTTTCTCTCTCACATGCACATATAAGCACGCTTTATTGACTTGAAGTGGGAACTGACCCCAAACTGGAAAATTATTCAGTGATAAAGTTTGTTAACTACTTTTTAAATTGAGTTAGTTAAAATGCATTCCGGACAAAGTTGTGGTCTAAATTTTATGTCTATATAATATCCTGTACTAGCTGCATTGCCATAGCATTTTCAAAATTAGGAAAGTTACTTTGGATTATAGATACTTTTAACTAATTATTACTTTAAGTCAAATGAATTTTACATGGCTTTCTTGTCCCTGTTCTTTATAGGCTATGGAAAGGGCAAATGGAATGGAACTGGATGGTAGAAGAATTCGTGTGGATTATTCTATCACTAAGAGGGCACATACACCTACACCAGGCATCTACATGGGCAGACCAACTCAGTAAGATTTCAGGTTTCCTAAGTTAACCTATGCAAGTCAAATATCCACCAGGAATATGTGCATAATGTTAATTTATCAGAAAATAAAATGGTTTATTTCTGTAATTAAAAATGGAAAGTTGTTCATTTCTTATTCTTTGAATAATTTATCTATAAGTGAGCCGGGGGACAAATTAAAACTATCAAAGTACATTATTGGCTCTTTTAATATTATGCTAGTAGCAAATAGATCCTAGAGAAACTATCATGTTTAAATATGTACATTCTTTCTATTCTAAAGTGACCTGGGAACTCTGTTTTAGGCAAATTTCATTGATATTAGTTTAAAAGAAGAAAAATGGGGGCCAGCAGATGGCATAATGGTTACGCTGGACTCCCACATTGCTGACCGTGGTTTGAGTCCTTGTCCCAGTAGCTTGAAACTCATGCCATACTTGTGTGCAAATAAAACATAAATAGGAGTTTTTATGTTTTGAAATACATAACAAAAGACAACACATACAGAACTATTTAACTTTATTTATTTACTTATTTTAATTTGACCAGAAGGACGGGGGGGGGGGGGGAGCAAGATGGCAGGTCTAGGACTTGAACTATGGTCGGCCATGTGGGAGTCCAGCCCTTAATCACCATACCACCCACTGGTCTCCCCAGAATTATTTTTTTAAGATTGAAAGAAGGAATATAGACTTTGATATAGTTTGAAACCTTATTGGAAAAATGTGGGTTTTGGCAAGGAGACTTAGAGCATACTAAAGTGAAAATGTCCACATAGTGCTTCATTTGACCTTTTCCTGATTGGGCAGTATATTAGTAGTAGAGCAGTATACAGTTTGAAACGTTTGGCAGAAGCATTTTTGGTTATGGATATAATGAGTAAAGAAAGACGTTGGGACTAGCAATCAGCATACTGGCTATGTCACTGGACTCCAATGTAGTTGACCGCAGTTTGAGTCCCAGAACCAGTGGCTTAAACTTACGCTGGGCACAGTGTGTACATGCCCAAGATCCCACGAGGAGAATGAAGAAGGGATTGTGGCGTGGCCATCCCCCCTGGGGGGTGATTTCTCGCTTTCTGTCTGTCTCTGTTTTTCTGGCGAGCACACGCACCCTATAGCAAACCTCCAAAAAAAATGAAAGAAAGATGTCAAAGCAGAATAGCAATCATGGTGGTTCTTCCTCCCTTTTTATTTAAGCTACCGGTTTATATTATTTATAAATGATACTGAAAGATAGGCATTCACGCTGATACACAGTATTTATTTATTCATTTATTTATTTGCAGTAGTGGCGGAGGTGGTGGTGGCGGCGGCGGTGGCGGTGGTGGAGGTGGTGGCAGACGTCGAGATTCTTACTATGATAGAGGATATGATCGAGGATATGATAGATATGAAGACTATGATTACCGGTACAGGTAATGTTTTTGAGATTTCTATTCTAAATTAAATGATAATACTGTACTGATGTTATTTGGAACTTAGGTTTGGTTATATGAATACAATGTTGATATTTAAAATAGATTATGTCACCAGTAGGTGACATAAGGTGTTGTACTCCCACACGAATAACTATGTCTTGAGCCTCAGACCTGGTGGCTTGAAAATCACAATAGGTTATGCGTATTTGGGTGGCCAAAATCCCGAGAGAAAAATGGAGAAGGGATTGGACCGTAGCCATCCCCCTTGAGGGGTGATTTCATTTTCTCTCTCTCTGGTGAATACAGAAGCCCTATGGCAAAAACCTACAAAATGAAACAGAAACAGATTGTGGGTGGCTGGATCTTATATGGACAACTGCACAGTTCTAGTCCAAACTGTGCAGGTTGAAAAACAACTGGGGGAGGGGGGAAATCAACAGATGGTGTAACGGTTAAGTTGCTGGACTGCCACGTACTCTGCTGGGGTTCGAGTAATGGACCTGGCAGCTTGAAACTCAAGCTAGGTGTGTGTGCCCAAGATTCTAAGAGGAGGGACCAGCAGTTAGCGTAATGGCTGTGTCGCTGGACTCCCATGTAGTCGACCACAGTTCGAGTCCCGGATCTGGCAGCTTAAACTCAAGCCGGGTGCGTGTGCATGCGTGCCCAAGATCCCAAGAGGAGAATGGAGGAGAAGGGATTGCACCGTAGCCATCCCCCCGGGGAGTGATTTCTCGCTTTCTGGCGAGCACACACGCCCTATAGCAAAAACCTCTCCAAAATAAAAATTATTTAATTTTATTTGTCATTATTATTTTTAAATTTGCTACAAGACATGCATGCCCAACAGAGAGAGAGAAAGCGCGCGCGCGCGCACACACACACAGGGAGTGGGGAGGGGGTAAGAAAGCAAGGCTTCAGGGCCAGGAATTGAATCTTGGTCCAACTGTGTGGGAGGTCAGTGCTTTAAACCCCTATGCCATCTGCTGTCCCCAGCATACAGAGAATTTAATAGTTAACATCTTCGGTACATTATTATTTGAGTGATAAGAAATTTTTATTTTCATCTGCCTCAGTGATTCTGTGGTGTATATTAAGTAATGTTTCATTTCTTACAGAAGAAGATCGCCTTCTCCTTATTATAGTCGTTACAGATCTCGATCAAGATCTCGTTCCTACAGCCCAAGTATGTGAACTTTGCTTTTGTAGCATTGAAAACCTTATTTCTAATGCGTGGCGTATTTTTAATGTTAGGGGATATGATTGTGGTTAATAGTTGGAAAAGTATTAGACATCTCCAACTTTTATTATCATTTTAACTTTATTTTTGGTCTTTGTCTTTCAGGACGCTATTGATAATGGAATGGTTGCAGTTAAAGACTTTTTTTTCTTTTATTGTTTAATTCTTGATTTTTCCAGCCTTCTAATTTCTCCTGCTCCTTAAAAAGAAACCTTAAAAAAGAAACAAAAAACTGTTTATTTAGATTGTACACTCTGTCGGTTGTATTTCTCACCCCTTTTATTATACTCTTAAAAATGTAATTGTCATTTTGAGTAGTTACATCTTGAGTAAAAAAAAAAAAAAAGGAACCCCAGTGTTACGTGTTTATAGATGACATTTTTTTCTTTTACAGATTAACTTAGTTAATCAATGGGAAAGAAGTTATCTTTTTGAAGCTTTTGTGTAGATAATGTATTAGACATTGTGTTAGAGATCTTGTTTAATTTGTTTTGGGAAAGATGGTAAAACATGAAGTAGTCACGTCAGGTTTGGGGTGGCATGGAGAGGTCAAATAGTTGAGTATTGAAAGTTTGACACTAGATGAAGACAGTGGACATTTTGAAGAACAGAATTTTCAAACTTTAAGAATGAAGTAATTTTTTAGAGATGAAAAGATTGTGGGCTCCTGCAAAATACATTATATTTGAAATATATCTGTTAAACCTTAAAGTGTGATTTTGTGTTAAACTTATTGAAGTTTTAAGTGTTCCCTTAATCAGTGAAGAACAACCTTTATTTATTACCTAGAGCAATTAATTGTATAATTTGATATTAGAAATTTTGGTATTGGGGCAATGGTTACGCAGGCTACTGTATAATACAGACTCCTTAGGAGATGACATGTGGGTATAAAAGTAGTCTTCTTTCAAATAAAAGTTAATTTCTTTGAAATGGAATTGTGTCTTTATTGTGGTGTACAGTACAGAAATATAAACTGGATTGATTTTTTTCTTACACCTAAATATGTAACCTTTGCCTTTTCTTAAAAATTCTTGATTTTTGGGACCAGCAGTTAGCGTAATGGCTATGTCGCTGGACTCCCACGTAGTTGACAGCGGTTCGCGTCCTGGACCCGGTGGCTTAAAACTCACGTCGGGCACGTGTGCGTGCATGCCCAAGATCCCGAGAGGAGAATGGAGGAGAAGGGATTGCGGCGTGGCCATCTCCCCTGGGGGGTGATTTCTCGCTTTCTATCTCTCTGTCTCTGTCTGTCTGGCGAGCGCACGCGCCCTATAGCAAAAACCTCTTCAAAAAAAAAAATTCTTGATTTTTCACTCTTCCTTTGTGTGCTTGTGTATACCATGTTATAAATATTAAGAGTATTCAATACCATAATCATGCTGAAGGAAGGTTAAATAGGTAGTTTTTATCTTAAGCCCACATTCTAGTAGTCACACACTTAAATGATCATAATGTAAGAGTGTTTTAGGTGACCTTTTGAAAAATGTTGTTAAGGGGCCAGCAGGTGGCATGCATGGTGGTTAAGGGCACTGGACCTCCCACATGGCTGACCATGATTTGAGTCCGAGACCTGGCAGCTTGCTTTCTCACTTTCCCCCCTGTCTCTCTCTTGTCACTCTTAAAATAAGCAAAAAAATAAAGTTTATTTTTAAAAAGTTAACATGGGCTTTTCTCATGCATTTTCTTTTCTGTTTTTGAAGAGTTTTTTTCTTTTTTGCTATAGGGTGCGTGCGCTTGCCAGAGAGAGATAGCGAGAAATCACCCCCCAGGGGGGATGGACACGCCGCAGTCCCTTCTCCTCTGTTCTCCTCTTGGGATCTTGGGCACACATGCACACGCGCTCAGTGTGAGTTTTAAGCCACTGGATCCAAGACTTGAACCGCGGTCGGCTACATGGGAGTTCAGCGACATAGCCATTATGCTAACTGCTGGTCCCGACTCATGCATTTTCTCAAAGCTGGAGGAATAAAATTAGATACTAATCTCTACGATTGAAGTGCCTCAGATGTCATTATCAAAAATCTTAACTTTTGGGGCTCCCTATGGCCCAGTAGTTAAGGGAGCCAGATCCCACATGGCCAAGTAAGATTTTTTTTTTCCATTTTTTTTGGGAGAGATTTTTGCTATAGGGCGCGTGCACTTGCCAGACAGACAAAAAGCGAGAAATCATCCCCCAGGGGGGATGGCCACACGGCAATCCCTTCTCCTCCATTCTCCTCTCAGGATCTTGGGCACACATGCACATGTGCCTGGTGTGAGTTAAAGCTACTGGGTCCGGGATGCGAACCACGATTGGCTACATGGGAGTTCAGCAACATAGCCATTCGCTAACTTCTGGTCCCCTTCAACTAAGGTTTGACTTTTGGCATCAATGGCTTGAAAGACATGCCTAGAGCTTGTGTATGTAGCCCAAATCTTTTTTTTTGAGAGTTTTTTTTTTTTCCTTTGCTATAAGGTGTGTGTCCTCGCCAGAATAAGAGAGACAGAAAACAAACATCAACCCCCCCCCCGCCCCCCCCCCCCCCCCCCCCCCGCAGGTAGGGCCACGCTACAATCTTTTTTTCCTCCATTCACCTCCTGGGATCTTGGTCACACATGCCACATGTTTCCAGCATGAGTTTAAGCCACGGGGTCTGGGACTCAAACCAGGGTTGACTACGTGGGAGTCCAGCGACATAGCCATTATGCCATCTGCTGATCCCAAAAATTTAGACTATTAATGAGGAAAGTAGACTATCCTTCCAAGGTAATTGAACATGGATATATGAATAATTGAGTGAAGCATTTTAGAATATATAGCTCAGGGCCAGCATGTTATGTAACAGTTAAGGTGCTGGACTCCTGTGTGGTCAACTGTGGTTCAAGTCCTGGACCTGGTGGCCTGAAACTCAAGCCAGGGGTGTGTGTGTGTGCATGCTCAAAATTCCAAGAGGAGAAGAGGTTGCAGTATGGCCATCCTCTCTGGGGGTGATTTTTCACTTTCTGTCTGGCTAGTGCATGTGTCCAATTACTATTTTTCCCCAATCCCTTTCATTTGTAAAGATAAAGGTTTATATTGTATTATCAGGAAAGTCATGATGTATTTTTTGTTTTTCTATGCAAAATGCATTATGACTTTTCCAACAACATAATATATGGGCCGGACAATCACACAACCAAAAATGCAATGCTCTGCCAGGCTGACTCACATGGTAAGTTTCCAGATTTGCATCCAGAGACTTTATAGTATGCTGGGTACAGGCATGTCCATGATCCTGCGGTTGGCAGTTGGTGATGGCATTGAGACCCTATTGGGGGAGTACTATCAGTGTAGCTCATGGAAGAGAAATTTTTTAAGGATTATTTAATTTGATTTATTACTTACTATTTTTTAATTTGCTATAAGACACATGCACTCTCCAGAGAGAGGGAAAGTGAAAACGGCCACCAGGTCTAGGACTCAAACCGCACTGTGGGAATCCAGCACCTTAACCCACCACACCACCTGCTGACCCTTGAAATTTTTTTTTTTAATTTTTAAATTATTTTATTTATTCACTCATTTATTTTAATTTGACCAGAAAGAGACAGAAAGAGAAAGGAAGCCACCAGGTCTGGGACTCGAACCATGGTTGGCCATGTGGGAGTGTCCAGCACCTTAACCACCACGCCACTTGCTGGCCCCAAAGAGAAATTTTTTAAAAGTATGTATTAAAGGGGACAGTGGAGAATTAGTGCATAAATGGGTATAAAATTTTGAGTTGTAAGAAGTTCTAGAGTTGGAGTTGTGCAATAATGTGGATATACTTAATGCCAAAGAACTACACTTAAAATTGGTTAAAATGGTAAATTTTATGTTACATATATTACCATAATACTCTTTTTTTTTTTTTTTCCAAAAATTGTATAATCTACCAAGCACTGTGGGATGATAAACATGAAGCTCTGTAAGGGTGAAACACAAGCAAGATTCTAATTTTCCATCTGGAGACCTAAGTACAAGCATAATACATTAATGTGATCTGGGGATGGCTGAAAGCTGGAGGTGAATTGTTATGTCAAGACCCTATTAGAGTGCCATGTCTCACTCATGGAAGGAATAAAATTACCAATTTTGAATAGAAAAATAAAAATACACATGTATCTACCTTGGTGCCATGTAACAGTCTCTAGTCGGCAATTTCAAAGTTACAAATTGATCTTTTCACTGGCTAGAAAGAGGATCTCAATGTGGTGAGACCTTCTGGAGGTTTTTCCCCTCTTACTATGAAATGGCAGATGGATCCCCACCTAGCTGACTGCAGTTTGAATCCTGGACTCAGGTGCTTGAAAAACAGGCCAGGCAGAAAGAGAATGAAGAGATTGCAGTGTGACCATTCCCCTGGGAAGTGCTTCATCACTTTCCCTCTGTCTCTTGTGAGCGTGTACATCCTATAGTAAATTGAAGAAATAATAATAGAACGTATGAAAGTATGACAAAAGAGGTCTAGGCCGAGGCCATCTAGTGATGTAGCAGTAACACAGTGCCTGGGGATGCTAGACCTATGTGAGAAGGTCCTGGATTCATGGCATAAAGCCTCTCTACATGAGCATGTGTGTGTGTGCCCAGGATCGGGTGGCTGAGGCTGTGGAGGTGAATTGCAGCATAAAAAGATCCCGTTGGTAATTGTCCCTCTTCCCTGTAGAAGAAACATTTTAAAAAGTGGTCTGTCGGGACCAGCAGATAGAGTAGAGCTTAAGTTGCTGGACTCCTAAATGGCCAATCACAGGTTGAATCCTGGACCCAGTGGCTTGAATTGCACACTGGGTACATGATGTATGTGCCCAAAATCCTGAGAGGAGACTGGAGAAGGGATTGCAACATGGATATACTCAGGGGCGGGGTGTGTGTGTGTGTGTGTGTGTGTGTGTGTGTGTGTGTGAGATTTCTTGTATTTATCAATTTTTTTGGCAAGTGAATGTGCTCTATGGCAAAAAAAAGAAAAAGAAAAAGGTATGTGGGTGGAGCCAGCAGGTTATATAGCAGATAGAGGTATTAGACTCCCACTTGGTTGTTCTAGTCCCAGACCTGGTGGCTTGCTCTTTTAACCACCATGCCACCTGCTGAACCCTCCTAGTGGCTTGCTTTCTCACTTCTCTCTCTCTTTCAGCTCCCCTCTTCCTGGTGAGTATATATGATCTATAGGAAACATTTTTTAAAAAGTAATTATGGGGAACCAGCAGTTAGCGTAATGGCTATGTCGCTGGACTCCCACGTAGTCGACCGCGGTTCGCGTCCCGGACCCAGTGGCTTAAAACTCACGCCGGGCGCGTGTGTATGCATGCCCAAGATCCCGAGAGGAGAATGGAGGAGAAGGGATTGTGGCGTGACCATCCCCTCTGGGGGGTGATTTCTCGCTTTCTGTCTCTATGTCTCTCTCTGTCTGTCTGGCGAGCGCACGCGCCCTAAAGCAAAAAAAAACCTCTCCAAAAAAAAAAAAAAAAAAGTAATTATTAAAAATCCATGGGCCAACCAGTAATATAGTTAAGGCAGCTGGATCCCACATGGCAGATAGTTCTGAGTCCCAGACCCAGTGGTTTGAAAAACATACTTGGCACTTGTACATGTGTGTCCAAAATCCTGAAGGGATGGAAAAATGGAATAGGGATTGTGGCATAACCATTCCCATGAGATATTTTCTCTATCTCTGGTGAGTGCATGTGCTATCTGGCAAAAATTTATAAAAGGGAATGGGGCCTAGGCTGAAAATACATAAAATAATGATGATCCAACAAAAATTAATTATTCCAGGCATGTGCGTGCGTGCCCAAGATCCCGAGAGGAGAATGGAGGAGAAGGGATTGCGGCGTGGCCATCCCCCCTGGGGGGTGATTTCTCGCTTTCTATCTCTCTGTCTGTCTGGCGAGCGCACGCGCCCTATAGCAAAAACTTCTCCAAAAAAAGAAAAAAAAATTATTTAGAATAATCCACTTAATAGGGGAAGAAAAATACCAATTGAATATACTTATAAAATCATTAATGCTTAAGTCACCTTGAAAATTTTATTTGTATGGAATACTAGAATCTGACGTCAGATAAGTGAAGCATTCTGTGGGTATTCTCAAAATCAAGTATAGAAAGAACACAAAGGAAAATGTTCCTTTTTTTGAAATATTAAAGTTCTGTACTGTATAAATTATTAATACAGGGCCCAGCAGGTGGTGTGGTGGTTAAGGTGTTGGACTCCCACATAGCCAACCACGGTTCAAGTCCCAGACCTGGAGGCTTGCTTTCTCTCTCTTTTTTTTTTTTTTCCTAAAGGGTTTTGCCTTAGGGTGTGTGCACTTGCTAGAGAGACAGTGAGAAGGAAAGTGAGAAATCAATCCTCGGAGAATGTTCAGGGTGTGTGCACTTGCCAGAGAGACAGTGAGAGGGAAAGTGAGAAATCAATCCTCGGAGAATGCTCAGGCCACAATCCATTCTCCCAGGATCTTGGGCAAGCACACACATGCTTGGTGTGAGTTTCAAGACACTGGGTTTGGAATTCGAACCTTGTTTGGGATGTGGGAATTCACAGATGTCACTACTATGTCATCTACTGGCCCCAGCTCGCTTTCTCACTCTTGTCAAAAAAAAAAGTAAATAATAAAATGAATTCTTAAAGGTAAATAAAATTATTAATACATTAAAATTCATTACTTTTGGGACCAGTCGCTGGCATAATGGTTATGTCACTGGACTCCCACATAGTCAACTGTGCTTTGAGTCCCAGATTCAACGACTTACAAACACACCAGGTGTGTGTGTGTGTGTGCATGTCCAGAATCCTGAGAGGAGAATGGAGAAGAAGGGATGGCAGCATGGCCATTCACCCCGGGGGATGATTTCTCGCTTTCTATCTCTTTGTCTCTGTCTCTGGCGAGCGCATGCACCCTAGAACAAAAATCTCAACAAAAATTCATTACTTTCACTAACTTCTAACTAAAATTCACATTTCCTTTAATATGAAATAAAGGAAAAGATTCAAACCTATCTTTGTAAAAGCATGCATATACATTGTAATCACATTTTTAACAACTTTATAGTTTGATTTCTTTCTCAAGATAATTTATCTAGAGTTTATTTATATTTGTTTTGTTTTGTTTTGTTTTGTTTTGTTTTGTTTTGTTTTAGGGCATGGGCTCTTTTATTTTATTTTTAAATCTGCCAGAGTGCTTCTGCTCAACAGAAGAGAGAAAAGGATAAAAGAGGAGCCATGGTGAATGGCTATGCCACCATCCCTTTTCCATTTCTTCTTCCTTTAGGGATTTTTGGGCAAGCTCACACGTTTGTAATGGTTACAGCTCTGAATTCCCATGCTGCTGACTGCAGTTCGAGTCCCAGACCTGATGACTTAAAACATGCCGGGCATTGTGTGTGTGCATGCCCAAAATCCCGAGAAGAGAATGGAGGATTAGGGATTGCTGAGTGGCTGTCCACCCTGGGGGGTGATTTCTCACTTTCTGTCTGTCTCTGTCTGGCGAGGGCATGCACCTATATATAGCAAAAAGCTCTCTGTAAAATAAAAAAATAAAATTAAGAGCTGCCCTGTGGTGTTGTTAAGACACTGGGCTTCCACATGGTCGACTGTGGTTTGAGTCCTGGACCTGGTGGCTTGCTTTCTCACTGTCCCTCTTCCCTCTCTCTCTGTCTCTCTCTGGTCAAATTAAAAAGTAATAATAAAATTTAAATAATTTTTTTAAAAGTGCAAAAATAGGGCCAGCAGGTGATGTGGTGGTTCAGGTGCTGGACTCCCACATGGTGGACCACAGATGAGTTCTAGACCTGGCAGCTTGCTTTCTCACTTTCCCTCTTTTTTTCTCAGTGAGTGTCTCTCTGGTCAAATTTAAAGTAATAAATAATTTAATTAAATTTTAAAAAATACACAAAAAAGCTTTGAAGAAAGAACTGGACAAATAATTACTTATTTAATGTTAATTATTGTTGCTTTTTAAAAATTTGCTATAGAACACACATGTTCACCATAGAAAGAGAAAGTGAGAAAGCAAGCCGTCACGTCTGGGATTAGAATCACAATCAGTCATGTGGGAGTCCAACACCTTAACCACCACACCACTTGACCCCCCCAAACTTTATCTTTAAATTTTTTAAGGAATTATTTTAACTTTATTTATTTACTTATTTATTTTTAATTGTGACCAGAAAGGGACAGAGTGAGAGAGAGAGAGAAAAAGTGAGAAAGCCAGTCGCCAGGTCCGGGACTAAAACCACGGTTAGCCACATGGGACTCCAGCGCCTTTTACCACCACACCACCTTCCAGACCCCCAAACTATCTTTTTCAAGTACTTTTAGGTTCATAACAAAGTTGGGCCAAAAATAAAGATTCCCATACACCCCCAGTCCCAGTTTTCCTAGAGATACCATAGTTAAAAACAGCAGGATTTTATGAATAGACAAGCAGATGAATGGAATAAAAAAAAAAAAAAAAAAAAAAAAAAAAAAAAAAAAAAAAAAAACAAGTCTAGACAAATAGGGACCAGATGGTAGCACAGTGGTAATGCAAATGGACCTACAGGCTTGTGTTCACGTCCCAGGGACTCTGAGCAGGCTGGATATTTATGCATGCCTGTGACCAGGCTGGCTGAGATGGGTGGACTGCAATGTGAAGACTGGGATCTTTCTCTTATTCTCTCTAATAAAAGAAATAAATAAACTCAAAAATACAGAAATGAACCAATGTGCATTTAGAAAATTAGTATGTAATAAAGGTAACCTGAAATTATTGGCAAAATTACGGGCTCTTTAGGAAATTATGTTAGGACACTTTATGCTATACATTTAAACACAGAGTAAAGCAGAGATTTAAATACAGTTAATGGGGGCCAGCAGGTGGCGTGATGGTTAAGGCACTGGACTCCCACGTGGACAACAGCAGTTCAAGTCCTGGACCTGCGGCTTGCTTTCTCACTTTTTTTTGCTCTCTTTCTCTGTCTGCTCTGGTGAGTGCACATGCCCTACAGCAAAAATATAAATAATAACAATAGGGGCTAGCAGGTGGTGTGGTGGTTAAAGCCGCTGGATTCCCACATGTCTGACTGCATTTCGAGTCCTGGACCTGGTGGCTTGCTTTCTCCCTTTCCCTTTCTCTTGCGCTCTGCCTCTCTCTGGTCAAACAATTAAAAAATAAATAAAGGTAAATATCCTTTAAAAAATAAATACAGTTAATGAAACCAAACGAGTATGAGAAGAAAATGTGTTTTTTAATAACCTGAGTATTGGGAAATTTTTTCTTTTCTTTTTTTTTTTTTTAATTTGACAGGTGAGAGCTGGGGTCAACAGGTGGCATGGTGGTGATGGTGCTGAATTCCTATGTGGCTGACCTCAGTTCAAGTCTTGAACCTGGTAGCTTGAAAATCACAACAAATAAATAGATAAATAAATGTTAAAAGTTTTTTTTTTTTTTTGACAGAGGTCTTGTGTGCTTACCAAAACAAGAAAGCATCCTCCATGGGGAATGATCACACAGTAATCTTTTTTCCTCAATTTCTCTCTCGTTTTGGGTTTTGGGTACACACACACATGCAGCTGGCGTGTTTCTAAGGCCAGTCAGCCATGTGGAATCTAGACTCCTTAACCACTATGCCATTGGCTGACCCAGGAAATCCTTTCGAAGGACTCAAAATTTAATTGTAGTAAAACAAAGACTGATAAAATAAGTTCCATAGGAATAAAAACTGACAGGAGCTGGCAGGTGGCATGGTGGTTAAGGGCACCGGACTCCCACATGACCAACCGCGGTTCAAATCCTGGACCTGGCGGCTTCCTTTCTCACTTTCTCTCTCACTCTTTCCCTCCCTAGTCAAATTAAAATAAATAAATAAATAAATAAATGTTTAAAGAGAAAATAATTCTTAAAAAAAATTAACTGACAAATGCCATAAACACACTTAGAAAATAAACTACAGGAAGAATTTGTAAGCATATATAAAAATAAAGGATGGGGAACTGGCAGATGCCATAACAGGTACATCGCTGGACTCCCATGTAGTCAGCCACAGTTCAAGTCCTGGACCCAACGACTTAAAACTCACCAAGATCCCAAGAGGAGACTGGAAAAGAAGGGATCACGGCATGGCCATCCCCCGGGGAGGGTGATTTCTCGCTGTCTTTTTTCTCTCTGTGTCTGGTAAGCACATGCACCCTATAGCAAAAATATCTCAATTTTTTAAAATCAAAAATAAAGTGGTGATGTGGTGGTTAAGGCACTGGACATCCCACATGGCCGACCATGGTTCGGGTCCCAGACCGCTTTCTCACTTTCTTTCTCTCTCTCTCTCTCTCTCTCTCTCTCTCTCTCTATATATATATATATATATATATATCAGTGGATTTAAAACTATTAAGTGACGGTTGGAGAAAAAGTTATTTACATGGACTCAAAGTATCATACCATAACTTACTTATTATTTTAAAAGAAAAAAAATACTCATTTATAATGAGAATCTAGCAGTCACTTTTACAAAGGAACCAAATTTAGCATTGTCAGCAGTGGAATAACCCAACTTGTGCCTGCCGATGTAATAGAATATGAAGTTTACAATGTTACTGGTGAGTATCATGGCCAAAAGTGGTTAACCAGAATCTAATTTTGGGGAAAGAATCTAAAAAAATCAGATTGTGAGATAGTCTACAAAACCAACAACCTAAGGGCCACAGGTGGCATGGAGATTAAGACACTGCATCACACAAGACCCACTTTGCAGTTTGAGTTCTAGACTTGGGAGCTTGAAAATCAAGCAAGGGGCATGTATGTATGTGTGCAAATTCCCAAGAGGAGAATGGAGGAAAAGGGACTGTGACATGGCCTCCCTCTTAGAGGATGATTTCTCACTTTCCATCTCTCTCTATCTCTCTGGTGAGTGCATGTGCCCTGTAGCAAAAACTAAACAACAAAAGCAACCTAGAGGGCTGGGGTGGGGTGGAGATGGAATACTATGGATTAAAAGATGCTAAAGGGAGGGGACCAGCAGTTAGCGTAATGGCTATGTCGATGAACTCCCATGTAGTCGACCGTGGTTCTAGTCCCAGACCCAGTGGCTTAAACTCATGCCGGGTGCATGTGCGTGTGTGCCCAAGATCCTGAGAGGAGAATGGAGAAGAAGGGATTGTGGTGTGTCCAATCCCCCCTGGGGGGTGATTTCTTGCTTCCTGACTCACTGTTCTCTCTCTCTCTTTCTGGCGAGCGCATGTGCCCTATAGCAAAAACCTCTCAAAAACAAACAAACAAGCAAACAAACAAATAAAAAGGTGCTAAAGGGAAATGATTTCCATAAGCAACATGTCCTGGAGCCAGTTAGTCAGAGAACAACATCTATAGTAATGGGGTATGAATAACTTCTGGGTTTGCCAGCACATTAAATTTTTCTTAGCTGAATGCAATGTTTAGAATGTTTTCCATCAGAATCATTCTTTGGAAAACAAATTATGATCTTATATTGTAAGTAAAATACAACTAGTAATATATTGTATACTACATAAATAGAACAGTTTAAAAGATCTTAAAAGATCACTCCAAATAAAGCTATAGCAGAGTAGACAATAATATATCACAGACATATTTGTATCTACAAATATAGACTGGGCCTCATTATTTTGCAATTTCTCTATGTATTCTCAAGGTATGAATTTAATTAGCTTTGGTTTCTTGAATGTTAGTGGTCTTGGCCTACATATGGGTGAAAATGAGGGATAATGCTTTGAGTAGAATTCTCATCTTTTCTCTTATGTATTTTTGCCAGAGAGACAAAAATAGGGAAAATGGGAAATCACCCCCATCCCACCCCCTGCCCAGGGGGATGGCCACACTACAACCCCTTCTCTTTCATTCTTGGGATTTGGGGCATGTAAGCAAACATGCCTGGTGTGCCTTTCAGTTGGCTGGGCCTAGACTCAAACCACAGAGTCAGTCATGTGGGATTCTGCACCCAACCACCACTCTACCTGCTGGCCCCTAGAGTTCATGTTTAATTGTACATGTAGTAGACTCAGGAGAGTAAATGATGTCTAGGGGGCTGTGAATCATGTTTACTCTCTCTCTCCTAAAAGTGATGCCAGATTTGGGAACCAGCAGTTAGCGTAATGGCTATGTCGCTGAACTCCCACGTAGTAGTTGACCGTGGTTGGCGTCCTGGACCCGGTGGCTTAGCCGGGCGTGTGTGCGTGCATGCCCAAGATCCCGAGAAGAGAATGGAGGAGAAGGGATTGCGGCGTGACCACCCCCCCTGGGGGGTGATTTCTCGCTTTCTGTCTCTACGTCTCTGTCTGTCTGTCTGGCGAGCGCACGCGCCCTATAGCGAAAACCTCTCCAAAAAAAGAAAAAAAAAAAGTGATGCCAGATGAAGTTAGATTTTGGAGTAATAGAAGTGGGGGGTAAGAGGCCTAAATTCTGTGAGAAGAAAGGATTGTGGCATGATCATCCCCCCGGGAAGGTGCTTTCTCAGTTCTTGTCTGTCAGGAGTGAGTACACTTGCCCTATAGTAAACTAACAAAAAATTTTTTTCTGCTATAACTCTCCAGTTAAAAAAAATTTTTTAGAGGTTTTTGCTATAGGGCGTGTATGCTTGCCAGAAAGACAGGGAGACAGAGAGATAGAAAGCGAGAAATCAGCCCCCAGGGGGGATGGCCACGCCGCAATCCCTTCTCCTCCATTCTCCTCTCGGGATCTTGGGCACGCACGCACACATGCCTGGCGTGAGTTTAAGCCACCGGGTCTGGGACTTGAACTGCGGTTAGCTACATGGCAGTTCAGTGACATAGCCATTACGCCAACTGCTGGTCCCTCCAGTTAAAATGTATTATTTTAAAATATATTCTGCATTTCTTCCCAGCACTATCAACTAATTATGATATATATCTCCATGTTGGCTTTGATATAAATTTTTCCAAGCAATATTTAAATACTAAATGGCAAGCACTAAGCTGCAAAGAAAATAATCCTTGGATAATGGTTTCAAGCTTCAGGACAATTTAGTGAAATTTCAGTGTTGGAAAGGATTTTAAAGATCACTTAGTTTAATTTACTCATTTGTTTCTAAATTATTTAATTTTATTATTTCTTTAGTTTGCTATAGGGCCCCTGTGCTCATGGCAGGAAGGGGGTGGAGGAGGGGCAGTGCAGAGAGTGAGAAAGCAAGCTGAATCAAATCCTGGTTGGCCATGTGGGAGTCTAGCACCCCAACCACCATGTCACCTGCTGGCCCCACTCTTTTTTTAAAATTAAAAAAAAAAATTTTTTTTAAGAAAGATTTTTGCTATAGGGCACATGCGCTCACTGGAGAAACAGAGAGACAGAAAGTGAGAAATCACCCCCCAGTGGTGATAGCCATTCTGCAATACCTTATCCTTCATTCTCTCAGGATTTAGGGCACACAAACACACACGTGTCTAGCATCAGATTTAAGCTGCTGGGTCTGGGACCCGAACTGCGGTCAATTACATGTGAGTCCAGTGATGTAACCACTATACCACCTACTGGCACCACTCATTTTTTTAAAAATTTATTTGATTGAACTTTACTTTTATTCACTTATTTATTTTAAATTTACCAGAGAGGGACAGAGTGTGTGTATGTGTGTGTGTGTGTGTGTGTGTGTGTGTGTGAGAGAGAGAGAGAGAGAGAGAGAGAGAGAAAGTGAGAAAGCAAGCTGCTACCAGGTCCAGGACTTGAACCTCAGTCAGCCATGTGGGAGTCCAGCATCCTTAACCACCATGCCACCTGCTGGCCCCCAGCACCACTCATTTTTAAATTAAGGGATAGGAGACTGGATTGTGGCGCAGTGGTAAAGGGTAACATTATGAATGGCAGACCCACATAGGAATGGTACCAGTTCATATCCAAGGACCTTTCTGAGTACACTGGGCATGCATGTGTATGTGATTCTGACTGGCTGAGGTGGGGCATAGGGGGATGGATTGCAGCAGCAAAACCCTAGCAAGGGTGTTGAATTTCTGTCTCTGTCAGTCATGGAATAAATACATAAATTTATTTAAAAAAAACCCACCAGATAGTGTGTAAAGCTAAATTCGTGTGTGACATCATTTAGGTGAACCTGATTTGTTTGATCCTTAGTAGATTAGAATTCCTACTTGTGGGAATATAATGGGGACTGATGCAATTTCTTTCTTTTTTTAAGAATTATCCATTTATTTATTTACTTCCTTTTGTTATCATTTTTTGATTTGACCAGAGACAGACAGAGACAGGGAAAGCAAGAAAGCAAACTGCCAGGTCTGGGACTTGAACTGCAGTCGACCTTGTGGGACTCCAACGCCTTTAACCACCATGCCACCAGCTGGTCGCCAATAATTTCATTTTTCCTGTTTTTTTTTTTTTTTTTTTTTTAATATATGTAACTTTATTATTTGTTTATTTATTTATTTTTATTTGACCAGAGAGGGACAGAGGGACAGAGTGGGGTGGGGGGAGAGGATGAGAAAGCAAGCCACTTGAACCACAGTCAGCCATGTAGGAGTCCAGTGCCCTTAACCACCATGCCACCTGCCAGCCCCATCTTTGTTCCTTTTTATTAAAGAGAGATTTTTTTTCTTATAGGGCTGATGTGCCCACTGGAGACAAGAGACAGAGAGAGAGAAAGTGAGAAATCACACCCCCCGCAACGGGGATGGTCACGACACAATCCCTTCATTCTTCTCTCGGGATTTTGGACACGCATGTAAATACACCCAGTTTGAGTTTCAAGCTGCCAGGTCTGGGACTTAAACCGCAGTTGGTCATGTGGGAGTCCAGCAACCTAACTGCTATGCTACCTGGTGCCCCAATACAATAATTTCTACTTACTGCTTTAATACACTGTTTAACAGTTATTTATTAAGTTCTTGGTAATGTCATGATGTACTCTTCTATGCAAAAATATGTCCTGACTCTCCTGACAACCCAGTATTTAGAGTTATGCTCTAGGCTACTACCCTGGAAAGAGATTTTGTGTAGCTGCATTTAAACAACAGCCTGAAATTTAGCCCCTAAAAGCCTGAATCCTGGGAGCAGCAGTTAGTGTGATAACTATGTCGATGGACTCCCACATAGCTGACCGCGCTTTGCGTCCTGGACCCGGTGGCTTAAAACTCACGCCAGGCGCGTGTGCGTGCGTGCCCAAGATCCAGAGAGGAGAATGGAGAAGACGGGACTGTGGCGTGGCCATCCCCCCTGGGGAGTGATTTCCTGCTTTCTGTCTCTCTGTCTCTCTCTGTCTGTCTGGCGAGTGCACGCGCCCTATAGCAAAAACCTCTCAAAAAAAAAAAAAAAAGCCTGAAACCTACTACTCCAAATGACACTCAAAAATTACTGAAACAAGACAGAGAACAAAACATTTACTATTTACTTTTGGGGTAAGTAAATGGCTTGGAGAATAAGGTGCTTCACTCTCACATGGCCAACTGTTGAAAATCACACCAGCCATGTGTGCCTATGTGCCCCAAATCCCGGGAAACAGAGAAGGGATTGTGGTATTGCTATCGCTGGGAGTGAGGGTGTTATTTTCTCTCTCTCTCCAAGCGCACACGTCCTATGGCAAAACCCTAAAACAAACATACACATATACATATTACACACATTAGCTTTATAAAATTATACTAAATTCAACCCTGGATGTTGAACATTGTTTTAAAAACACTGGAAAAAGTGACAAATAATCAGAGACTTCCACTGAGGCTTCCTCTCTCTCTTTTTTTTGAGAGAGATTTTTGCCAAAGGGTGTGTGTGCTTGCTGGAGGGAGGGAAAGAGAAAGAGACAGAAAACGAGAAATCACCCTCCGGAGGAATGGCCATGCTATAATCCTTTTTCCTCCACTCTCCTCTTGGGACTTTGGGCACACATGCACAATCATCCATCCAGCATGAGTTTCAAGCTGCCAGGTCTGAGACTCAAACCTTGGTCAAGTACGTGAGAGTCCAGCAATGCAACCATTATGACATCTGCTGGTCCCCAGCAATCAAAATCTTAACAAGCAAGACTGAGAACCAGGACAGCTAATCTAAAGAACTGAAATAGGAGGACATATGATTGGGGTTCAAAAACTACTGCAAGGAACTGATGGGACAAGTATGCACTTATTCATCAAATCCTGTAGTTAGGATTAGAAAGAATGCCTTGGATTTTTTTGAGCAGATTGACATAGGCAATGGAGAAGACCATGTGGATATCTGAGGAAAGTGTTCTAGGCAGAGGGAACAGCCTAGGACTCAGTGTCTGGAAATCCCACCTCTTTCTCTGAAGTCAGGATCCCTAGCAAGCATCCTCCTCAGCGCTGGCCCTTGGCAGTGCAGCACAGGCATGGACAGGCACAGGTGCCAGAGAGAGGAAACTGTGACATGTATTTTGGGCAGGGCTTGAGGTTTTGGCACCTTTTCTAAAAGCACCCTGCTGCACTTCTTAATCGGGAGGCTGGTGTGCAGCCAGGAGGGCTGGGCTGAGCTGGTCGTGATGCAGAGGGTACTCAAATGCACTAGGGTTGTCCTGGCTCTCATCCTGGTACTGGAATCTTCAGTTCAAGAAAATCATATGCAGAGCCAGGTTCCAGTGGGGATACTGCAATCCTGACAGCAATTCTGCACACTGCACTGATGGAAAGGGATCATCGTTCTACCTCCTGATCCAGCTGAATCCAGAAGATCCTCCCACCAAGGGCTGATTCCAGAAATGTCACTGGCCCATGATCCAGACTGGCTGAGATGGGGTGTGTGTGGGGGGATTACGGTGTCAAGACCGAATTTCTTTCAAACAAGGTTACCACATGTCTTTTACAGAAGGTGGAGTAGAGTCCATATTTGCACACATACACACACAAACAACATTTGTGTGAGCCAGCTAGTGGCATGGTGGTGAAGGTGACTAGATCTCACATGGCTGACTGAGTGGTTCAAGTCCTAGACTGGATGGCTCGAAAAACACTCAGATGCCGTTACATGCATGCCCTAAATCCAGAGAGGAGAAGAAAGGAAAAGAGGGTAATTCATCCTGGGAGATGATTTATCTCTCTCTCTGTCTGTCTCAGATAAGTACATGTGCACTACAGCAAACTAAAACAAACAAACAAAAAAACATCATTTGTGTGTTCAACGACTTACTGAGGATGTGTTACACAGAAGCCTGGATATTATATAGCATCATACATTCATTCAGCAAAGATTTACTGAGTATAAACTATGTGCCAAGCACAATTTCAGGTATTGAAAAATTACCAGTAAACAATATCGACTAAAAAGAAAAAGTCCCTGGCCTCATGGAGTTTACTTGCATGCAAAGATAACTCAGACTCTGCTACTAATCAGGTCAGACTATAATAGATAAGGTAAGAACTGAAAAAAATTTTTAAAAATTTTATTATAGGATATGTGCACTTATTGGAGAGAGAGAGAGAATGAGAAAGCACTCCCCTTCCCCCCGGGGGGGGGGGGGGGATGTCTACACGGCAAACCCTTTTCTTTTCTTTTATTCTCCTCTTGGAATTTTGGGTGTACACTCACATGTGCCTGGTGCTTCTCAAACCACTAGGTCCAGGACTCAAACTGCTTAGTCAGCCACGTGGGATCTAGCCACTTTAACCACCATGCCACTGGCTGGCCTGAAAAAAAAACCCAAAAAACAAAAAAAACCAAACCTAATGATAAATATACAAATAAAGATCTACATTAAAAAAAAAAAAAAAAAAAAAACAAAAAAAAAAAAAAACCAGAAACAAAACAAAGTACCATGGCAAACTCATGTTTTAAAATTCTGAAATCATGAGGGAGAGATTTTTAGTGGTCAGAATCAGGAAAGACTTCATAGAAGATGAGGACTCAACTGAGATCAGCCTACATCATAGTCTAAACTAAGGAATATTTGATACATAACTATTTTTAGTTAAGTTCATTATATTACAAAATAAAAAAAGTAAATAAAAAGGTGAGTTTAAAATTTAAAGGGCATAACATGTATCATAGATAGGAAAGATTTTCAAAATGGAAAATAAAACAGCTCCAGAATTAAAGGACAAATAAACCCAAGTTTGCTTGTCTTCCTTGTTTTCAAACAATTATTGGTTCTGATTTTAGCCATTATGACTTTTTTTGTTAAAAACATATCCCAAATTTTGAAGTGGAATAAAGTCTTTTAAAAATTTCTTACCTATATTTGCTTTGTTAAAAACTTCAAAGTAGTAGGACGACATTTTAAAAGTCATTTAGACTTGTATTTTTATAAGCATTTGGGGCTATAAAACTAAATAAACAAAATAGGATAAATAAGCTTTTCTGCTAAGTTATGGTTGAGGATCTTCACATTTACACATAATAAAATTTGTGTTAACAAAATTTCCTTTCAGCTTGCTTAGACTCTGAGCAGTTTACTCTCTGTAAACATCTGAAATATCATAGGTGAAAACAGCAGCTAAATCTCTTGCAATAAATTCTAATCAACTGCATTTTTTTTAACTTTGCATTACTTCAAATAAGTGAGAAAGAAGAAATGGCTCTTAAATCAGTCAGCTTCTTTACTCACTTTATGAGAATGAATTAAACAGATAAAATGCACAGAGATACTCATAATCACACACTATTGAAGTCTGAGTCCTATAACTGTACTTACTTCAAATATTTAGATTAAGATTCATCTGTAGGATCTATTTGACTCTCTCTCAATGCCCTGTTATTCTCATTTTTTTGGGTTAGTCTTTCAAGTGTCCCTCTGATTAAGCTATCTTGCAAGAAGGACCACCTAGGTTGAAGTTCTTTAATTCTATAGAAACATTTTTCTTTCTTAAATGTTGCTCAAAGGAATATTTCAACTCTGAAGGGGGAAAGCCCAAGCCAGGGATAGTCCCTGTGCCACAGTGACTATCTGTCTTTTTTCTAAGTGATTCTTACAGACTCTATCAAGAAACCAAAAGAAACAGAAGTAAACATAGATATTTGAGCTGAGTACCTGAAACTATTTAAATGTACTATGTTCTAGATTTAATGACATTTGCTTACCTTTATTTAGTTTGGTCTAGAATATCTTCCAGTTGGTCTCAAGAGGCTCCATCTTTTTTTCTTCTAACAATCTACATATAATTTATTTCTATAAAAGTAAAATACCCACATGGAAACATTCTTCAGAAATCTAAAGAAAATAGTGAGAAAATGAATTTTAAAGATCAAATGCAATTATCCCTAAACATTTATACTGGCTGATCATCTAGTAATTTGACATTTGCCTCATGAATTTTGCAATTTTGACTTTTTAAAATTTATTTTCATTTGTTCTAAACTCTGCATTATGGTGGTTTCTTATCTAAGTTATGTAAATTACAAGGATCTGATTCAAACAGAAGAAAACGTTTTGTAAAAATTATTTTCCTTGGTGAGAAAATTTTGGTCAGGGCCTTGGCTTATATTAGTGGTTGACAAAAGCATAATAAAAGATTCCTTTATAGGGGATAGTTTTTCTTTTTCATTCTGCTTTCTCCAGAACCATTACTTAGCTGTGATATTCAAATTCATTTCTTCTTTTCCCTCTGATACTGGTTATACAAAATATCCCTCCCTACATTATTTTCCAGGTCAAGCATTAATCCCTTCCTTTTTTGCATTTTAGAGAACTTTCTGAAGTGGTGCAATAATTTCATTGATAGTTCCAGTCTTTAGTCCTTTTACCAAAAACAAAATTTAACAAATATTTGTTGAAGGCTACTAAGTGCTACTGTATTGTGAAAAAGGTAAAGGGTAATATAAATAGTTTAACTCTTTTTACAGCTGTAACAATGGCCCAGGGTTACAACAGGGTCAGCAACACACATAAGAACACAGGGCACCACAATGTCACCTGTAGTTAGAGAGAACAACTGATTTACACGTAAATATTCAAGAGCAGCTTTTAATTCAACGGCACAGCCAGCAATTATGAGTTTTTAATTGAGAGTCTTTTACTTATCAGTTTATGTATATAGTTAAGTGTGAGGAGCCAGGAACATTTTTAGCCAGTAACTACCACTTGAGACTGGTGTGAGAAAATGCAAGAAGATCCAGTGGCAGGTGAATTTGTTTCTGCCAGCTGCTCTTCACCTTAGCTTTCAATTACCTGCAGATCCTCTGGTCAAGATAAATGTAGACAATTTTTACAAAACAAAGTAATAATGTTGGGTGTGGGCAAATCTCACCTTGAGTGAGATTTGTTATCACTATAATAGAAAATAAACACTACTACTGCCTCTCACTCAGGGCTGATAACGTGATTTCATTCAGTGATAAACACTGAGAAATTGTAACTTAGCATTTACTGTCATGAGTCTAGATAGGTTCCGGTTCATGCATCCTTTTCCTGTTACATGAGCTTTAAGCTTCTGACTTCCCTTTACACCATAGATTTCAGTTTCTTGATTTCACATACACTCTAGCCTGGACTTTTGAAAACAAGAATTCATTTATATATTCAGATTAGTTTATTGACAGCAGGTTTTAAACTCCAGAAGAGTCTATAACCTCTTATTACATTGCAGAATCACTCTGGTAGTGCCAAAATGTGGTACTTCACTTGAAATATATTCCTTTTAAGATGAATATGTTGGCATACAAAACTTCTAATCAGTTACATATACGTAAAATCAAGTTCTCCAATTAATTAATACATGTAAGATTTTTTTAAAGAGATCCACAAAATCTCTTTTATAAGCTCATGCATGTTATTAAATCTGTTGGCTTTTAACAGGTAAGTTATATTTCAAACTTTCATTTAAAAAATGAGAAGGTCAAAGACCATATCTTATCTAATCAATCTATTTTTTTAAGTATTATTTAATTTACTTTTAATATATTATTTTTATTATTATTCAATTTGACCAGAGAGAGAGAGAGAGACAGACAGAGAGAGAGAAAGTGAGTGGGAAAGCAAGCCGCCAGGTCCAGGACTCAAAACTATGTCGACCATGTGGGAGACCAGCATCTTAACCACCACGCCACCTGCCGACCCCCAAGACCATGTGTTAACCACAGAAAACAGATTTTTATAAAATAACTCCAAGAGTCTTCAGTTTAACATTCATGTTTTTAAATTTACTGTCAAGAAATATGGGAAAAGTTCTTTAAAAAAATATTGTTTTTTATATTACATATGAAGTTACGCTAACTGCTGGTTCCCAACATTAAATGAAACCACAAACTATGAGATTCTTTCCATGATAATTAGTAATAACTACATATTAACAATACATTGACATTTTATTCTAATAGTTATTTTAAGCAATAAAGACTATAAGCTTGATCATTAGATTTGGTTGTGAGAAAGTACTTGAATTTTTAGTTTAATCAAAAGTTCCTTTTATTTGATTATTTTAATCTTTTTTTTCCTTGTTCATACATCATCTCTGTGCATGGCTGTAATATGTTTATTTCTATTAACTGCTGCACCCAGAAAAAAATTCAGCTTATATTAGCAGAACACTGTCAGAAATAATGAAGAACAGGAAATGTATCACTTATTGCAACAAAAAAATGCTGTTTAATTTAAAAAGTAATAGTCACTCTTTACCTGTTTAAAGGTTTGAAATGTTAAAACATTTGGTTATCTCAATGCAATGTGACTCCAACCCCCCAGTTGGTAATGAAATAATTTAGGGAGCTGTAACACTCAATGAAAGAGGATCTTTTACAAGAAGAGTAATAGGAATGAGCTGTCCTTTGACTGAAACAACATTATTTAGAGCCACTAAAAACTTTCCTGGTGGTCAGTCTTGAGTCAACATTACAGTTAATCTCAGCTACCCTAACCCCCAAAGAAAAAAGAAAAGCCAGTGAATACAGGACTCAGGTTTCATTTAAAGTTCTTTTCATATTTAAATTTCAAAAAATTGTTTGAATTGTGTTTTCATCACAGAAGACCAATATCTGGCTTTTTCTTTTATCTGCAGATAAAGGGACATCTTCTTACATAATACTGTTTATTTTGATTAAAGTAAAATATGTACTTAGGAACATGTACCCAAATAGACATGGTAGAAAAATTCAACCAAAAGGATTTGTGATAAGCTTCATATTTTGTAGATAAATTTAACGCTTAATATTTTCAAACTGTGTGACCAATATTCCTTCTATCAGTTTTAAAACTGATTCTACTTGTGTTTCATTAATGTTGTTAGATATTTTGTGTATATTAGATATAATAGATTTAAAAAATAAAAACAAAAACAAATTTGTATTATTTAAATTCTTATGTTGATGAACTAATAGCATTCTAATTCCAGTTCAATTTGTATTGTTACTCTTTTCTCTCCTGCTTTAAAAATATAATGTTGAAAACTTTTGGTGGTTAAGAAAAAACTTTAAAATAGTGCTTACCTTGCTTGTTTTAACCTGCAACCTCAGAATTTGAACACTAGTTTTATCTTGCTTTGCTCCCTCACAAATCTCCACAAAGGGTTTCTCTGCAGGAATATGTGTATATATTTGCGTGTCCAACTGCACACACTGACTGCATTCCACTCCTGACAAACTACCCTCAACTGAAGATTCACTATTGTTGTTGAGGGAACAGAAAAATGTTACTTTTAACCCCATTGTCTCACTCACTGGCTTAAAACACTCCTTTTTTTGGGTTGTTGTTTTCTTCATATTTAAAACAAAATTCAATTTAATTTGTTTTTAAAAATCAAAATATTGGCTCTGGATTAAAATAAAAGTTAAGTATGTGTTATGGCTGCCAGAGATAAGCTCCTACTTCTACACTATAATTTTTTATTTTTAGTTTATTTTCTATTTTTTGTTTTATAGATGAGTATCAGTTTTTAAAGCATTGTTTTATTTATTTAAAAATATTTTATTGACCTACAATTAATTAATAATTAATTAATTAATTTTAATGTGACCAGAGAGGGAAAGAGTGGGAGAGAGAGAGAAAAAGTGAGAAAGCAAACCACTAGGTCCAGGACTCAAGCTGCGGTTGGCTGTGTGGGAGTCAAAAGCCTTCAACCACCACACCACCTGCCAGTTTCTATTTTATTCATCATTATTATTATTATATTTTTAGTTTGACCCGAGAGAGACAGAAAGAGAGGTGAAGTGAGAAAGCAAGCCACCAGGTCCAAGACTCGAACTGTGGTCTCCACGTGGCAGTCCAGCATGTCTTAACTACCATGCCAACTGCTGGCCCCAGTGAATATCATTTAAAATGAAAACCAAAGATGTCATTTGAATCTTGGTAGCAAAGAAATTACCATAAGAGATATGGTAGTGAAGTTAAGGAACAAAATCTAGGCAACTTTCAACAAACGAAAACAAAAGATGGTGACACCATTGTGTACTTAATTTTTCCATAACAAAATGTTAACATTATGATCAAAGAAAATCTATTTCTAATGTAACAAATTTTTTCCCTTGTTTATCACTTGTTACTTTGTTAGTGTCTTTTTGATGAATTTTGTTTTTTAATGGCTTGATTAGAGTTAGACTGCTTATAAAACAAAGAGCATACAGATAAGGTATAATGTAAGGTAGTCAACAGTAATAATGTTTCCTACATGTCTAGATGAAATTGTACACATTGTGAATCTTTACATAGTTTACAGAGTACCATTTAGTTACTTTTAAATTGTTCTCCATCTCTTAGAAAGTGTTAGGAACAACATTTTAGATTACAAATAAAATATGAAGTGTACCCTGTAAAGAAAAAGTTTTTAAAAAAAGGAAAGATTGCTTCAATGATTGACATAAGACCTCTTCAAAACAAAATTATCGGAAATCATTGAACAGGTTTAATTATTGGTAGTAACTTATACCTCAGTTTAAGTAAAAATGTGTCTTTAAGCAGATATTAGAATGACCAATTTAAAAATAATGGGTCAAGTCAGTAGTGAAAAAGCAACACAAAGTACTACACCAAGTTTTACATTTTTAATCAATGTTCTGTTTGAAAAGGTATCTCAAGAGAAGTGTGTTAGACATTAGTTTTTTTAGGACCCAGTTTTATAGTGTCAATTTTGATAACATTTTCAAGTTAGGTTTTGTTTTTCTGTTGTATCTTATGTTCTCAGAGTCTTTATGATCTTCAGCTAGGATGTTTTGAAATAAAAACAAAACTCCTCACCCAGCCTGCTGCTTCCCTCTTTAAAACTGGGAACATCATGGTAGAGAGCAGTTCAGGATCAAAATGTAAACTGAATTCAAGAAGGAATCAATTTTAATGAGTCAAAGTGGAAATGGTAATGATCAGCCATTATTCTTACAAGGAATTTAAAAAATATTCCACCTTATTAAATTAAAAAATTAATTTTACTTTTACAGACATCATGAGGAATTCATCGGTTTACCTCAAAGATCACCTAGGAGGAGCTAATTTGTATTTATATGTCATTAAACCTGCTGTTTCATTAAGAGAACTTGAACTCCTAAGTTTTTTTGAAATGAGATTCTGGTATAGAAATAGGAAAATAAAGGATCTAAATGTCAAAATGGTAACCTGAGATGTGTCTTTAAATGTGCATGTTTGAAAAATGCTGAAAGGTTGCAATAACCTCAGCATGGGCTTTGCCTTCATATTATTTCAGTGGGGCAAGTAGGTTCTTACTCTTTCCAGTGGGATTTCATGCTTGGATTAGTGTCCCAATTTTACTCCATTAGTTAATACATTGTCTCTCTACCCCCTTCCTTCCACTCTTAGCAAAGAAACCTGCAAGAGGAATGAGTTGCAACCAAGAAACAAGTTTAAATACCCAACTCTTCCCATCCTCCCAGACCCCTCCCCCACAAGCAACTGCCTACCTTCTTTGTTTTCTGTGGCTGGTCTGCAAATACATATGTACACACCAATCACCAAAGAGCCTTTTCATTAAAGGTCTCATCCTCCCCCACTGCTAGAAGAATGAATATTTTAAAGTTTTCACCCAAGTGAAGCATTATAATACAGGATATAACTGCAATAAAAGGATCCTGCTTATCTACTACTTTACAATTATGTATATAAAGTTTACCAGATAAATAAAAATCCCCATCCTTGATTTAGGAGTACAAAATTAAGTTAATTTCTTTCAACCAGAACAGAGGTTTTTTTTAAAGAAAAACACTGATTGCATGAATACTTGATTTGAGAAAACATTTGAAAATGTCCCAGGTTTTAGAGTTTTGGCTTGTCTAGATTAATTTTGAAAAAAATTTTTTACCATTGCATTTTTCTTTACTTAAAAAATATTTAATATTTTTGTACCCTATCATTTTCAAAATATAACAGATCTATAATATATAAATCCCAGCCTAGGATTATTTTACAGATAATCAGATCTTCACATTTTAAATCTCTTAGGTGTTAAAGAATTCTGAATTATTAACTCTGCAATCTAGCATTACACTAAAATTTATTCTGTAAACTTTAATGAACTTGCTGAACTTAAACCTTTAGGTAGTACTGTGATATTTCTGAGGAATAATTTTATATGAAAACTTCACAAAACTACTATATATTTCCCATATTACTGAAATGTACTTGAAGTATACAAAATGTAAATAGACAAATATGTGCAATGATTATTTCTTTTTCCAAACTGTTTTTACTAATCGTCTCAGTTTTTTAAAGTATGTTTTAAAAAGCTGTTCAAGCAACTGTTTAAGTATTGTGGTACATGGGAACTTATGTCACTTCCATTAGATTTTAGAGACTAGAACGAAATTGTACAAAACTAAGATAGTTTTTCCAAAAGAACTTAAAGAGGATGCTGCAACATCAGTATAGTTAAAAGTGAACAGTACAGAGAAAATCTTTGAACTCATTGTTTTAAGCCAATTCTCTAAAAAGTTTTAAGTAGTTACTGAGGAATTGTTGTTTGACTGCTTTTAACCAATTATTGTCTTACTGTTTTTAACCAAATCGAATATTTTGTCAAGACTTCAAAAATGAGCAATTAAAATATCTGTGAGCAAATAATCAAGTTGGATACCTAACTGATACATTACTTTTTCTTCAGATAATGGAAGATTGGGAAAATTTGTTAGGAAATTCGGTATACCACACAAACTAATACTTCCTTCTTTTTTGTCATGGCCAGAGTTCTGACATTTATTTTCGAGAAGACCTATAACAATTTATTTACATAATTACATACCCACCAGAGACATCAGTAGAGTACATCATTGTGCCTATGTGCCTTTTCAGTTAATCAAAATAAATATGATTATTTCGTTTGTTTTGTGTTTCTGTAAGGCAAATTCATATTTAACTTTTCTCACCGTCTCCACCAAACGTCAGTAAAATTAGAACATTTCAGCTACAGAAATCGTTAATCCTTCGGGGTCGGTCTCAGCTTCATTGGTCTTAAGGCAGCGTCAACGAAAATGTGATCTCGGCATAGTTGATTTTACCCGGAATTTTTCGTTTGCTTTTTTTGGTAAGGGTTGTTTGGTTTTGCTTAAAACAACCCCGCAGACCACAAAGGGGGTCAGAAAGGGAGGGGGCAGAACGAGTCGATTTCTCTAGAAGCCCAGGAAAGTTCAGGAATCTGGAAACATATTTTTGTTGCGGTTATTTGAAGTAAAAAAGATATATAAATTATAAGATGTTACAACCGGGCAGGGAAACGAAAACGTGACTCCAGCTGCCGAGCATGGCGCAAACCCAGGACCTCCAGGCGCTGGACGTTGGGGGAAGGGAGAGGGCTTTGCGGGCACCACGCGGTCAGCCAGAGGGGAGGGCTCCCTACCCAGACCTGTTTCCTACCGCTCCTAACAATTACCGTGCTCTTTCGTTCTTGGGGTTGGGGCTGGGGGCGAGCAGTTAAAGGGCAAAAAAAAAAAAAATGAGAGCAACCCCACCCCTCAACCACACCAGAACCTACGAGGGAGCAAAGGGTTATTTTCGCGCCACAAAAGATGGAAATCCAGAGGCAGCTCGGGGGCCAATGAATGGAAACCAGCAAACGGCTCAGGCGGCGGCAGCCGACGGTGATAGGCTCCCTCCGTCCACCAATCCGGCGAGAGGAGAAGCCCCCTCCCAGCCAGGGGCGGTGTCTCTCTCGACGCCGGTTGCTCAACTTGGTCTCCGCGAGTCAGCCCCGTGGAGCGCGGGAGCCCCGCCCCGGGGCCGCTTTTGCGCGCGGGTCTCGGTGTCCGCCCCGCCCGGGTAGAGTCGCGGGGCTGGGCGAGGGCTGCTTGTTTTTTTACGCCGTGGCCACCAAAAATTCCCAGGGCGAGGAAGCCCCTCGTACACACGAAACTGAGGCCGAAGGCACAAGCTCTCGGGTCCGTCCCCGCGGCTCCAGGCGAGCGCCTGGGAGGGAGACCTCAGGTGGGGTGCTGCCGCAGGGAACGACCCAGGCTCCGCTCAGCTCTCACGTCTAACTCGGCTCCGCGCCGAGCAGGGACACCACCGAGGGCAGACCAGAAGCCCGCTGTGGTGCTGCAGGGCCAGGGGCTGGGAGGTGCAGTGGTCAGGGCCCTCCGAAGGCGAGCCAACGAAAGACCTTCCCCAGTGTGAGCTGCAAGGATCCCGCCCTCTTTCTCAGGGCAGAGCTAGAGGAAAAGGAAACAACCTCATCTTCTCATCTCCTGGGGCACCATTTTTATTTTAAAACAAAAATAAATGAAGACAGATTTCCAGAGAGAGGACAGACCCCGGTTACCACTTACCACGAATCTGGCTTAAACAGATCAGAGTACAGGAGAGCTGTTTCAAGGAGCAAGAGCGTGTTAGAATACCATCGACGAGGCCCAGGCGACCCGCCGGGCATTGTGTGCCCACCCGCGTGATGGGCTTCGGCTCTCAGCTGGTCTCAGGCAGTAGGGAGTAAGGAGAAGGTAGTAACAAAAATGTCCTTTTACCCCTCCTCTGCCTGTTCAGCCTTCGCCTTTACTTGTGAGAACAGTAACAGATACTCTAAACAGTTTTGCTCCTTTAATATTATACTGACCCATAAGAAGTATTTTTATTGTCCTTCGGTCAGCAGATAAGGAGGTGCAGCTGTCCAAAGAGTAAACACACTGTCTTTGGAAAAAAGAAGCCACCTCCAAGAGCTTATGCGATGGGTGGGAATCCTTTCTTCGTGGAATTAACCATTAGGATAGTTCTACCACTGCTTCAGGAAGAACCTGGAATACCCCACGTGGTTAATTGGTGTGAGATTCATTAAGACTGGGAATTACATTGATCGTACATTAGTTTTTGAAAATTCCACCAAAGATATTTTCACTCTTATAGTGCTGGTGAAAAAAAAAAAAAGAAAAAAAAAAAAGAAAATTGCCTATGATCTTTTTATTCAGCCATTGAATATATACTCATCCCTTAAATGCTTGGAAGATTGGAAGTGGAGTGGACTGTATCCACCTCCCCATTTTTGATGTCTGAGCTTATATTACTTTGTGTTTTTAAGGTCCTAGATGGAGTATCCAATTTGTTACAATAATACACAGATTAAGTTCACAGAGTCCCAGGAACATATTTCATCAAAATAGCACACACTTGTTTTAAATTCCAGCTGTTAATTTGTTTGAGAGTGACAGACAAGTATAGGCTAGAATTTATGAAAAATAAACAATTTATCTCAAGCTTTAAAAGTGGCTCTTTTTTGTTTTTTAGGTCTCAGTTTTAATCTTAATTAGAGCAAATACAGTCAACAATCCAGAAGCTACCTTTGGGGAAAACAAAAACAAAACACTGAACATATATAACTTGTTCTTATGAAAAATTGCTAGAAGAGTTAAATTTCCAACAGATTATAACATTTAAAGTGGCATTTAAGAAAGCAAATGTTTCTAAATGAATGAAAAGCATATTTCTCCAAATAACTGTTGACCACATTCAACAGGTAAATGAAAAATATATTCACAACTTTTGATATTTAGATTTTGCATACCACAGAAAGCATGAGGAAGAATACATAATTTTTCTTCTTTAGAACTAAGGTTCTATTTTGAAAACCTGTAAAAATTTAGCTTTTATAAAAGTTAAATTTAATCATAAAGAGAAACTTCACCAAAATGCTCGAAGACTGAGCTCTTAATAGTTTTAAAGTTACATAAGAACGCCTGTCCTCCCCCCTTCATAAAGTAAGAACATTTCACTAATTAACATGAATGAAATTATTGTGAAAGTGTGTTTATGTTCAAAAAGTTGAATTTGCTTGGCAGGAAAGAATAACCTGTTAATAACAGATGTATATAAAATGGATAATCTGACACCTTCCGGTTACTTAACACAAAATTATAAATTATGTTTCTTATGAAAAATATAAATACTCTTTATCTCATGCACTATTCCCCATGTTTTTGAAACAACCTGCCACCCCTCCTTTAGTTGAGAAACACACACTTTTAAATACTACATACAGTTTTGACAAAGAGAAGCATTGAAGATGTTTCCATTGTAAACCACAATATTTCCTCTTCATAATACAGTTTTCTAAGAGAACCAAGACATCAAAAGTTCTTGCTTATATTGCCATGCTATATAGAATTTCATTCATTTTTAAAAAAATCAGCACTTTTATCATTTCCATGGAATACCTGTTTAAAGTATACCACCAGTATCTGGTGCAAAGGAAGCCTTTGAGTGGAGTGCACACAATCATTAAACGACACTTGGAGATTTCCACAAATCTGCCTCCGTTTCCGTATTCCTCGTCTCTAGTTCACGTTTCGTTGGCCGGGGAAGGCTCCACCGGGCCCAGACCCTCCCTCCCCCGCAACACCCACCATTGTACTCGGCACACACACAGAAAGTTATGCATGGCTTTCACGGCCAAACGCCGGCGGAAGGCTCCAACAATTTTTAAAGTACCACTTAAGAGTAACGCAGAGTGGTCTTCCTGTTTAAAAGTCCCAAGTTCGCCAACTAAAATTATTGAAATAAAAGTGCCAGCCTACCGCACTCCTCCCTCTCTAGAAACTAGAGGAAGAGGTTTCCCTTTAAGTACCGACTTCTCCCACTTAAGACTTCGGTCCTCCGGTCGCCCCGGCCCCGGACGCCCCCCATCCCCACGCCAGAAACCTCCACCCCTGCGCTCCCCTCCCCCACTGGTGGCCAAGCCCGCCCCCGGCCTCATTTATCCCAGAGCCTTTTCTGAATCGCTCAACCAATGGCAAACGCGAAGCCGAGAGCCACCGCGAGCGCAGGCGGAGGCGGAGGAGGTGTCGCCCAGACACCCGCCCAGGACGCCGCGGGCTCCCATCCCCCACCGCAGGGCCCCGGGCCGCCCCACTCCGCGGTGCCCCTGGCCCGGGGAGGCGGCGGAGGGTGGGGCGCGTCTGCCCGCCTCTCCCGCCCCCACGTCCCCACCTCGCCCCCCGCTGCGTTTCCGTCCCCGCCAGCCTCGGCGCTGGGCTCGCGGCTTTGCGGGGTTACATTTCTGCTGTCATCCAAGCCATCCGGCGAGTTCGGGATCGCGCCTCTCCGGTTTCGTTGTTAATTACCTTTTTTTAAAAATCGAATGATTAAAACCATGGTAACTTGAGCGGAGGAATTACCTAGGTAGCATCCCTACCCTTTCCTCGTTGGAAATAAAAAGATATATATATATATATATGTATTTCCACCCTCCCTCCCCGGATCCGCCCGGACCAGATAACCCTTCCTCAACTCGTCGTGACAATCAGCTCCCGGAGCGCGCTCCCCTCTGCGCCCCGGCTGCAGCTTCTTTAGCATTTCTCCTCCCCTCCTCCTCCCCCTCCTCGGGGTCCCTCGCCCAATCTCGCTTCCCCTCCCCCTCTTCCTCTCGCTCGCTTTTTTTTTTTTTTCCCTCCGAAACCCACTCTAATTGAGGCGCTGGGATTCCTCACGTGAGACGTTGATTTGTAGTTTGAACACGTGGCTCATTCAAAAAGCCGGACACTCGGAGCGGATTTTTTCCGCCTCCTGCGCCTTCCTCCCTCCTCCCCCTCTCCTGCCAGTCACCCTTCTGGGTTTTTTATGGGGAGGCGGCGCCTGCCTCACGTAGTGCGATATTTTCACAGTCCGCTGGCCGATGCCAAAGGGGCTGGGGAGGAAGAGACAAAAAGTAGTTTTTTCCCCTCCTCCTCCTCTTTTCTCTTGCTAATCCCGCCTCCTCCTCAGAGTTAGGAAGACTCGTTGAAGCGTTTCGGTTGTAGCTAGTCTTTTTTTCTTTTCTCTCTCTCTCTCTTTTTTTAATACTAGGAAACGAAAGCCAAGAACCCTTGGATCTGATTTTTCGCTCCCCGTTCTTGTGCTTGGTTCTTACTGTATTTGTGTATTTTAAAGGCCAGAAGACGAGGGGGAACAAAACCCGCCGGATCCATCCATCATTGTGGGTGGTTTTCATTTTTCGGGTTTTTTTTTCTCATTTTTTTTTTTTTAAACAACCGCTCCTCACAATGAACAAACTGTATATCGGAAACCTCAGCGAGAACGCCGCCCCCTCGGACCTAGAAAGTATCTTCAAGGACGCCAAGATCCCGGTGTCGGGCCCCTTCCTGGTGAAGACGGGCTACGCGTTCGTGGACTGCCCGGACGAGAGCTGGGCCCTCAAGGCCATCGAGGCGCTTTCAGGTGGGCCCCGGCCTGACCCAGCCCGGGCCCTCCCCGGCCCTGCGCCGCCCGCCCGGGCCCGCCGGGGCGTCTCGCGGGGCCCCAGGCCGCCGGGGAGCCGGGGCGAGGCCCGAGCGCCCACATGCGTGCGAGCCGGGGCGCTCCCCGCGCTGTGGCTCCGACCGGGGGCCCGGGCTCCCCCGCCCCGGCCGGCGTTTGGCGGCGGAGGGCGGACGCGCTGTCAAGAAAGCGCCGGCGCCGGCTCTAAGGGGCGCGGGGCCGGGGGAGGCGCGCTCGCCGGCGCCCCGCCCGGGCCCAGGCGCGTGCTCCAGGCCCCGGCACGCCGGGCCTCGGGGGCCGAGCGCGGACGCCCGCTCGTGGGTCCCTGCTCCCACTGTCTCCTGGTGGTCATTCACGGCGCCGGCTGAGCGTCCTCCCCCGCCGTGGAGAACGGAAAGTGGCCTCGACCCGGCTGCCGAGTGAGGCCGCGCGCGGGCCGGTGCCTTGCACGGGCGGCCCCGCGCTTCCTCTCCACCCTGCGGAAGGGGAGCGAACGCGCCCGGCTTCGCTGTCCCACCCCACCCGGCCCCGCGAGCAAAAGGGGCAGGTGGGCGGCCGCTTGTCGCCAGGACCGAGCTGTCGCCACCGCGCTGGGCCGGCAGCGGCTCTCCGGGCGCCGGGCTGCGGCCTCCGGCGGTGGCGCGGTGTGCTCGGCCGGGGCGGAGGACCGTGCGGAGTGGCGGGGTGCCTAAGGGAAGGCTGCGCTCGGACACCCTGTTGACCCGGCGCCTGCGGCTTCCCCTTTATCAGCCCGGACCGGTGCAGACGCCTCGCGGTCTTTTACGCCTGGTGCAGCCTGTGCCGAGCTGCACCCTTGGCCTTTCCTCTTTTTTCGCCTCTGTGGTCCCCAACCGCTTCCCTCCCTCCCGGTCCCCCTTCTCCACCGCCAAGTGTCCCCGGCCGGCCTGGACTAGAACCAGAGCAAAGGGCCAGGCGCCCCTTCCTGCAGAAAGCCAACCTAGCCCCCTGCTCCGAGTTTGTCCTGTGGGGAGTGTCCCGGGAGAGGAGAGGAGAGGCCCTATCTCTAGCAAGCTTTGTAGGCTAGGGGGACCCCCCTGAGGGGTAAGAGAGGCCAGGGGTTAGGATGTTACCCCAGTGATCCGCCGCCAATTGATCGTCCTCCAGCCTCTAAGTTAAAGACTCACACCCACTGAGGGGTCGGCCTGCCGCCCCGCGGTGCCCGGCTGGCCTCGTCTTTCACCGCGTCTGGGCTTTGGGGGCCATTTGTGTCCTGCCTGGGCTGTTCGGGTCCTTAGGGCTGGGAGAGCCGCTGAACCTGCCGACCGTCTCTAACCTCTTGTGTGTCCGCAGGTAAAACGGAATTGCACGGGAAACCCATAGAAGTTGAGCACTCGGTCCCCAAAAGGCAAAGGTGAGCCTATTCTGTTCTCACCCCATTAATTGGAAGAAAGACTCAACACAGCTGAAAATTATGATACTTTTTCTCTTAGGCTTATCAGGCTGTTGGGTAGCTTGGCGTTTCTTGGCTTTATCCGTATGGCAGGTGTGTGTGTGTGTGTGTGTGTGTGTGTGTGTGTGTGTGGGTTGTAACTCTGGGACGGAATCTAGGACTCGTCTCTGGCCAGTGCGGCCGGATTATTGTTATTGGTTGTAAGAGTCTCTCAGGAAAGTTTTCACAGCTAACTGCTCTCTGCAGAGCAGGTCAAGTTGCTACAACAGGAAGTCAGAGCCTCAACGGACAGTTTTTGGGAATCCTCAGGACTGGGGAGCGACTATCTCGTATAGGTGCGGGATAGGCAGAAGCAGCTGCGGACACACGGGGGTGTGGCGCGCCCTTCCTTCTGGGTCGGGAGTTCCAAGGCCAGCGGAACATCTGAGGGAGAGGAATTTGCCTTTACCGGGTTATCTGGCCAGCGAGCATTTGAGTACAGGAGAGGACTGAGCGTCTCTTGTCCAAAGGTGCCTTTCAGTTACTCCAGAGTTACACAGGTTTGTGCAACCATCGCCTTTGTCTTCCACACTTCCCTTTTGGGTGTATTTTTAACTATAAATTTACCACCAAGAGGGGATGAATGCAGGACGGTTTGTGCTGCTTAGGTAGAAGGATTTCTCTTCTAGAGCGTGTTGGTGTGTCGCTTTACAGGATGTTTGCATACTGTTTTAGCCTCTGAAGTATTTTGGAGAAATGGCTTCTTTTTCTAAAGCAGGCCAGATTCCAACTCTGTTTCACCAGCTGGAAAGTCTGCCCTCTCCCAAGGGCGCTAGGATTGGCCTTTGCCTTTCTGGGTTTTGCAAGGTGGGGGTAGGGTTCTGCCTCCTCCTCTCCCATCCCCCACTGCCAACCCGAGCCAAACAATAAGTTGGAAGTTAATTTAAACCAGAGCTGCGTTTATCTGGTTAGTTATTGGTGAGACTGTAGGGTTTGCTATGCATTTTCCTGGTATTTTGCAGAGAGCCATGGCTGCACAAAATGTCATTGGTATGCTTGTTTCTAGTTTGAGCTCTTTTTCAGGCACAGCATTTTTACACATCTTGTTTTTAGCAATGGGCCACTCGGAATTTTTGTTGATTTCTCTTGTTCATGTATTTAATTTCCTATTAAGATATTTGGAAAGAGATTTAAGTAACCTGGTAGTTTTAGGTCTAGTTGGGAATTTTGGTAGGGGTCAAGTTATTTCATATAATAGACAAATTCTTTTTTAAAGTTTCTGAAATAATAAAGTGTGTACTGGAAAATATCTAAATTAATCTTAGCCTAACAAGAATTTAAAAATTGAGACAGAAGTGATATTTTAAAAAGTTTAAAGGCAGAATCTGGGTACCTAGAAAAAAATGAAAACACATTCTGCAAATTCTGATTGGTTTCATGTTTAGTCAGTGTATCTTTTTTAAAAAAGGATTTTTTTAAACTTTATTTATTTATTTATTTTAATTTGCCCAGAGAGGGACAGAATGGGGGTGGGGGTGGGGAGTGAGACAGCAAGCTGACAGGTCCAGGACCCGAACCGTGGTTGGCCATGTGGGAGTCCAGCATCCTTAACCACCACACCACCTGACAGCACCTAGACAGTGTATCTTAGTTTTGTTTAAATGCTGAATAAGAAAAAAAAAAGGTTGTGTTTGAAGGATTGGCATCTTAATATTTGTGAGAGTTTCTCAATTTAAACATTAAATATTTTATTGAGTTTTTCAGTTATAATTCATTGACCTATATGTACATGCAGATTACTTTGCCTTCCCTTCTGCTTGTCCTTTCCAACCTGGTGTGAATTTCACCCATGTGCAGAGAATTAAATGAAAAACATTACCTTGTAACAATTGCCTGTATTCTTAAAGGGCTTTGCCCAGTTTAAAAACAATTACTTGGGGGGACCAGCAGATGGCATAATGGTTACATCACTGGACACACCCACTTAGTTGATCCCAGTTCAAGTCCCAGACCCAGTGGCTTAAACTGTGTGTGTGCACACATGCCCAAAATCCCAAGAGGAGACTGGAGGAGAAAGGACTGAGGTGTGGCCATCTTCTGTCTCTCTGGCAAGCACATCCTCCCTATACCAAAAACATCTCTAAAAAAAAAGAAAGAGAAAAAAGTTACTTGGTGCTTTATAATGAATAGGAGTTCCTTATTAGGAAAGCATATAAGGTAAATATTACCAGTGGGAGCAAATATTTATCAATGGAAGTTTTTAAATTTTTTTTAGCAATCTAGATGGAATATTCAAATTCACTTTTAACTAGCATTAAAGTGCTTAGGGTTTTAACTGATAATTATTTTACTAGAAAAGTAAATGGGCGTTGGAGACAGTATTTTACTGAGAACAATCAAGTAAGTCCTTTGCTTGAAGTGCCTGAAAACAAAATTTACTGGAAATCTATATTATTATCGTTTTAACTGAATCTTGTAGCAGTGATGCAGTTTCCTTTATCTGGACTATTCCACAGTCTGTATATTCTGGGAAAAGGCAAGAAGGCACCCTGATCACCACATGCCCAGTAGTTAGGGGAATGTCAAGAGATGGTACTGGTGAGGTTCCTCTTCAGGGCTGAATTCTACCTACTAGTCCTTGCCAAGTGAGCCTGCTAGATTGTGAGGTAGAGTTCTTCCTGCTTAGCCATCATTTCATTCCATCATGTGGGCGTCTGAGGCAGGCACACCCACATGTGCAGTAGTGACCTTTATACCTGCTGTGCAAGGCATGTTGGGAACCTGGTGCTGGAGAGTGCTTATGGCAGCACTCTGAGATGGATGAATGGACTTGCAGTGACTGAACAGGGGAGCAAGCCCCGGAGGTGATTGGTTGCTTGGCAGGCTGGCCTAGCTCTCACTGCAAGCTGAGTTGGGGTGGGGTGTGAGGGCTTTCTGGAAGGGGCCTTGTTGAGTTTGGTTCAGACCAAGCTTAGCTCCTGATTACCGAAGTCTCGAGGGAATGTGGAAGGAATGTTGCTTTTCTGCATTCAGATACCCCTCTGCTGGGAAGATTATAGCAGAACCTTGCAGAGTTTGAGATCCCCTGCATCTGGAATGAAGGAAAAAATGCGCGTTAGATAGCTTTGATAGTCTTGCGCTTTCTGTTACAAATACAAAGATATAGCATATGAAGACTTGATAGCTCCCAGGTACAGACTTAATTTTTTTTTTCTCCTTGGATATAAGGATGGGAAATAGTTGTTATTTTGAAAGACTTTAGCTGAGTTTGGCTGGAATAACTGCTGGTATCTTGTGGGGTCTGGTATAGGCCCCTATGTGATTATGTAAACAGAACTGATGTCCTCTTTTTGTTATGTTGTGGGCTGCTGGGCATAGGAGAGGGTGTGTAAAAGTTGCTGACACTGGGAATCTGAGAGGATGGTGGTGGTTGTTCTGTTTCCATGACTTTTTTAAATTATGGAAATATTTTTTCATATTTTCAGTTTTTTTTATAGCTAGCCATTTTTGCTTAAACTTTTTCATGATTTAGCTGTTAGCATCGATTAGGATTATATGTAGCTAAAAATATATTTGAATACAGGAGATAAAAATAATAGGACATTACATTTAATATTTTTCCAGGAAGAATCCTATAGAATAGACTGTGGGGCTGGCACAGTGGTCTGGTGGTGAAGGCAGCCAGATATCACGTGGCCAACTGCATGGTTCAAGTTCCAGACCCTGTGGCTTGAGAAACTGGTGTGTGCATATGTGTGCACATGTGTCTAAAAGGGAGAAGGGATTACTGCATGACTGTTCCCCATGGGGGTGTGCTTTCTCCTTTCCTTCCCTCTCTCTCTGGCCAGCATACCACATTCCCTCTAGCAAATTAACAACAGACTATGGTGTCCATGTGCAAACGTCCTTATTTCTTGCTTCCTTGAGAAAAAGAAAATAGGGGCCATCAGGTGGTGAGATGGTTAAGGGCACTGGACTTCCATGTGGCTCACCGTGGTTCAAGTCCCAGACCTGGCAGTTTGCTTTCTCTCTCTCTCTCTCTCTGTCCCTCTCTGGTCAGATTAAAATAAATATAGTTAAATAAAATAATTCTTTAAAAAAAAAAAGAAAAGAAAGTGAACTACTTATTTCCATACTAGAATCTTGTATTTAACATGTAAATTGGATAGAACATTTATAAGTCATTGGGATTTTAAGTGTTTCTTACTTTAAGTGGCTTTTTTTTTTTTTTTTTTTTTTTTTTTTGGGCGAGGTTTTGCTATAGGTGCGCTTGCCAGAAAGACAGAAAGTGAGAAATCACCTGCCAGGGCGGATGGCCACTACACAATCTCTTCTCTTCCATTCTCCTCTGGAGATCTTGGGCACGCACGCACACCCTGCATGAGTCTAAGCCACTGGGTCCGGGACTCGAACCCTGGATGACTACATGGTAGTCCAGTGACATAGTCATTATGCCAACTGCTGGTCCCACTTTAAGTGGCTATTTAAAAGCTAATGTTGCATTTAATAGCTGTTAAATGAAGAATAGGATAATGCCATGACCAACAACCTTCCTATTAGCACGGGCATGTGACCTCTCACAGTGAGGCCAACATCAAAGTATTTGGACAACAAAAGCTCCTTTTAATGCTCAGCATTTAAACTTGGGTATGAATGGCTATACTACTCTTTATCAATGTGGTTCAGGTGAATCTTGTGAGCTGGGGAAGTTTCTCACATGCTGGGACTTGCCTTTCTGAATGTTAGGGAACTTTCTTGGCTGGTAAAGAAACACAAGCAGAGTTATCTTTGGACTGCTCAGTTTAAGATCACCAGTGCATGACTGCTTACGGGTAACTGAAATATTTCTTGATAATCATATTTTCTCCATGTAGTTTGACAGAGTTTGAAAGGTTTCTTACTCTGGCTTTAGTAAAATTTTAAATAATTAAACTAATGTGGAGAAATAGCTTTTACTGTGTGGCTATCCTCAGTAATCCAGAAGATGTTATGGAAACATGACATGTGCCTAGAGCCAGTGGGAATTGAGAGAGTCTTGGCTTCTGTTTCTGGCTTTCCTTTTGATTTGTATGATCACTTAACTTTCTCTGTTCAGGCCAAATGCCATTATAATAAACTGCAAGGGGCATATTTTGTTCTGAGGTTTTACTAGTCTGCTTGAAATTAACAGGTTATCAATGAAAGCTTCAATATATCTTTGCAGAGATCTGGGTTTTTCCCATGAAGAGTTTGATATGAACTTTTCTGTATCGTGAGAGCTCAATGGCTTTAGCTCACGTACTTCGGTCAGCAGGAGGGAAGTGATCTTTGCTGAAATACTTTTATGAGCCACACTACTGCATTTAAGTATGTTGTTACAGGATTGAGATTTTGTATTAAAGTGAAGCTGTTGAACCACCTTCATGTCTCGAAGTGACTCCATTGTAATGTCAGCAGCATTCCAGCAGTGACTTTTTTAACAGTAACTAATTTTTGTAAGGTATGAATTATCTACTCAGTAATTCTGGTGGTTGGTCTGGGAGGAAGGCACAGCGGAAAGACAAGATGGTTAGCTGTGCTATTCTTAGCCAACTTTCCTTTATCAAATGTTGCTTCTGATTCAAGTTTCCAGTCATAAGACAGGAGGTGGCAGTATGGTAGCAGTGACCAAGGGGGTAGGATTGGGATTCTTAGTTGGGATCTCTGCCCCATTAATCTGATGTTTATGAATCAGTTTGAACCGTCAGAATTTGCTTGAAGGCTGATGGCAGGCATCGTTTTGAATGCTCCTTTAAAACTGAGGGTGTAATTTATCATTGTCTGAAATTGCTGTTTGGCAAGTGTTCAGTATTGGTAAATAAACATAGTTATAAATATTAATATAGTATATGAATTTTATTTCCCTAAAGGGGACTACATAGTAATATTACATAAACTGTAATATTTTAGAGAATTATCCTGAGACCATTTAACTTGATTAGGAAATAGTTTGAAATTATTGTAGAAGTATTCTTAGAGGAATCTAATGGAAAAGGCCTAGCTCCTTAGAGTATCTGGTGGTGTTACTTAGTCAGTTGGGGGATTTGATTCTATTACAACTGTGGTTCTTTAGTTATCTATTTGTTGCATAATAAACCACTATAAAACTTAGTGCTTCACAATCACTCATGATTCTGTTTGTTAGGTGGTTGGTTCTGTATCAAGTGGTGTCATTTGGGTCATTTCTAAGTTGCGCTGAACAGTCCAAGCAGGCTTCACTCATGAAACTGGCCCCTTGGTGCTTATCCTTGTGACTTTTATCCATGTAGTATCTCATTGTTCAATAGCACAGTGAATGACTACCCAAGTATAAGCTGCTCTTTTTTTTTTTTTTTTTTTTTTTTTTTTAGATTTTTGCCATGGGGTGCTTGCACTTGCTGGAGAGAGAGAGAGAGACAGAGAGGGAAAGGGAGAAATTGCCTCCTAGGGAGGGTGGCTGTGCTGTAACCTTCTCCATTCTCTCCTTGGGACTTTGGGCACATTGTGCCTGACATGATCCTCAAGCTGGGTCTGGACACGAACGCAGAGTGGGCAATGTAGGATTCAGCTGCTTTAACCTCCAAGCCACCTTCTGACTGGAAGATGCAAGTCCATTTAAAGGTTAGACCCAGAATTAGCACATTGTTACTTCTGTCATGTTCTCTGTTGATCAAGGCAAAATACCAGGCCAGCCCAGATTCAAGGGGAATATGGAAATAGACTTTACCTCTGTAAGGGAGAGTGGTAGGCATGTTCAGAAAAGGAAGAATTGCTGGTGGACATTTTTGCAAGTCATCTTCCACACATTGGAGGGAGGGAGAAGTGCTGACTTAGAAATACTTGGAATATAAACTATCTGAAAATCTCATTTAACACTAGAAATGTTGAGCCAGTCGCACTTGTAATATCCTGACAAGAAATGATGGTATTAGCTTTGGAGGAAATGAGTAGTAGCCATCCTCGGTATATTTCTGAGGCGAAGCAAACAGGATCTGCCGATGGATTAGATGAAGGATATGAGAGGAGTCAAGAATGACAAAGTTTTCTGGCCAGAACAACTAGGTGGAAGACGGTACCATTTGCCAGTGTGGAGAATACTGGGGAAGGAGCAGATTCTTGGGTGGCAATCAGGAACTTTGCTTTTGACCTATTGTATTTCTAATGCTTTTTATACATTAAATGAGGAAGCTGAGTTGACAGTTGGACATGTAATCCAGACCTTAGGAGAGCAGGGGAAGGTTAAAATAGAAATAGTAGTTAGGGTTGTCATTAGCTTATGGTATATGAAACCATAGAAACACACAAAATCACCAAGGGACTGAGTCCAGGGCTTTAGGAGGAAGGAAAGACCAAAGGACGGTAAGAGGATGGTAAGGTAGAGGGAAGCAGGCAGAGCGAGCTGTTTCTGGGAGGTAGGTGAAGACAGCTTGTGGAGGAGGGGACAATTGACTGTAGAATGCCACAGAGAACTGTCAGCTGTCAAATGACAGAGCACTAATATAGATGGGAGGAAAAAAAATACCACTGAGAGTTTGTGATGTAGATGGATGAGTAAGTAAGTGGGAGTGGTGTTCAATCTCAGCCTTCTGGCTCTGCTGTAAATAGATGGAGAATCATTAATGAATTTTTTAAAAATAATTATTTTATTGAACTTTATGTATTTATTTAAATTTGACCAGAGAGAGACAGAGTGAGAGAGAGAGAAAGTGAGAAAGTAAGCCACCAGGTATGGGACTTAAACCACGGTTGGCCTTGTTGGGAGTCCAGTGCCCTTAACTACCATGCCACCTGCTAGCCCCAGAGTCATTAATGAATTTTGAAGTAACTTGAAATGCAGCCTTTCTCCTAGAATTCATTTATTAGGATCTTGGTTCTTTTTTTTTATCTTCCTACTCTTAAAAATTTTTCTAGAAACATGGGGATATTTATTTATAATCTTATACAGATGGAAGAGTCTCCTAAGTTTAGTAGATTCTCTTGGTTAATGGACAGTTGATTGTGACATCTGACAGTCAACCTCTGTCTGGCAGGTTTGAACATTTCTGGTGGCTGTGAGCTCACTTGCTTTTTTTTTTTGGTCTATTTTTTTTGGTGACGATGGTGGGGTGGAGTGAAGCTCCAACAAGGTCTCCATGCCATAATCCATCCCATGTTCGGGGAGGTCCCAGGATGCATACCCAAAACTGTCCCAATGTGGGTTCAGTTGCATTACCATCGTGCTACCACCTGGTTCCTCACTTTCTTTTTTTTCTTTTCTTTTCTTTTTTTTTGAGAGGTTTTTGCTATAGAGCACATGTACTCGCCAGACAGACAGAGAGAGACAGAGAGACAGAAAGCAGGAAATCACCCCCCAGAGGGGATGGCCATGCCACAATCCCTTCTCCTCCATTCTCCTCTCGGGATCTTGGGCGCCCGGCGTGAGTTTAAGCCACCGGGTCCGGGACTTGAACCGCGGTCGACTATGTGGGAGTCCAGCGACATAGCCATTACGCTAACTGCTGGTCCCCTCACTTTCTTATAAACAACTCATTCTGGGAAATCCTCAGAAGCTGTCTTTCTTAGGTTCCAAAACAGTGTAGACAAGTCTAGTGCTCCTATGTGGTGGTCTAAATACTTGCTGATTTGACAAGCAGAGGTTGAAACGATTGACCAGAACATTTATGGATATCATGAACTAGGTTTAAAATACTTCAGTCACTTGGTTAATTTAGGATGCTGGCGTAAATTAAGCATTCCTTCCATTTCATTAATAAAACTTTTGCCACAAGAAATAGAAGAAATCTTTTGGAAGTACTTAAATTCTCTTGTTTCTACATACGTAAAAATCTAGTCTGTGGTAAAGTATCATAGTCCCCAAATTATGAACCCTGTCTTTTTTTTTTTTTTTTGATTTTTCTTTTTATGAACCCTGTCTTTGTTGGTTACAGTAGTTGCCAAAACTAGGTGATACATTATATCAATTGACTTTGAGACAGAAAATTCGATTTGGAATTTAGGACCTCTATATTTGTCTATATGAATCATTTGATCAATAGAATGTGCTAAAAAGTCTTTTAAAAAATACTATTATTTCTTTTATATGAAAAAAAGAGAGGGGAGAAGAGAGACAGATACCCTTGACAGAGTTCTTCCACACTGGCATTCTTTCCCCATCCTCTCAGCCTGCCAGGATCATGGGCATGCCCAGTGTAGTCAGGTGAACCCAGAATTTGAACTGGGGGCTTTTATATGGCTCTAGCATTGTGCAGTGGTGCCCTACTACCTATGTCGCTGCAGCTGGGTCAACATCTATTTTTATTTAAAGAATTAGTTAATTTTATTAATTATTATTATTATTTTAATTGACCAGAGAGAGACAGAAAGAGAGGGAAAGTGAGAAAATAAGCCACCAGGTCAGGGACTCAGCTATGGCTGGCCATGTGGAAGTCCACTGTCCTACCAGCCATGCTACCTGTTGGCTTCGACATCTACTATTTTTTTTAAAAAGAATTATTTTTTATTTTAACTTTATTTATTATTATTATCATTATTATTTTCCAGTTTGATCAGAGAGAGACAGAGAGAGAGAGAAAGTGAGAAAGCAAACCACCAGGTCCGAGACTTGAACCGTGGTTGGCCATGTGGGAGTCCAGCGCCTTTAACCACCATGCCACTTGCTGGCCCCAACTATTTTTTTTTAAGAGACATTTTGTGATAGGGTGTATATGCTTACTGGGGAGACAAAGAGAAAGTGAGAAATCACCCTACTGTGGGGGATGGGCATGTGTAATCCCTTATCCTCCATTCTCATCTTGGGATTTTGGGCATGCACACATATGATTCTGCATGAGTTTGAAGCTTCTCGGTCCGGGACTTGAACTGTGGTCAGCCATGTGGGAGTCCAGCATCTTAACCACTATGCCACCTGCCGGCCCCACTACTATTTTTAAGAAAGAAAAACTAAGAAAAATGAGGCCAGCCAGTGGCGTGGTGGTTAAAGTGACTGGAACCCACATGGCCAACTGCATGGCTTGAGTACTGGACCCTGTGGCTTGAAAAACATGACAGGTGTGTATGCGCGTACATGCCCAAAATCCAGAGAGAAGAAGAGAAGAGAAGGGATTGTGGTGTGACCATCCCACCTGAGTAGTATTTTCTTATTTTCCTTCTGTCTCTGTCTGTTCCTGGTAAGTCCATGTTCCCTATAGCAACAAAATAACAAACAAACAAAAAACACAAAACAAAAAACCTTATGAGATAACAGGATTCTTCAGTGGAAATTGTTTCCTTACCAAAGGATTTCCCAGAAAGCCCTGGGAGTGGTGACCTGCCCGAGGCCCTGAGGGTGGTCTCTGCTACCTTTCTCTAGGTACTATGGTTCTTCTTGCCTGCCTTTGTCACTCTCATTTAAGTACCCAAATTCTCAACATGGCAGCCTTTACACATGCAGTGGCATCTTAGAGCAGAGAGGTTCAATTTTTTGCCTTTTCTAAAGTATGGAAATCTTGTTTAGGTTCCTTAAAGACTTGGTTTATTGTCATCCTTTAGTAAAATGATGGGTACAGGTAATCTGGAATCTGAGACTTTTTGTAGAATAAAAAACATTTGGGGCCAGCAGGTGGCATAGTGGTTAAGGTGCTGGACTCTCACGTGGCCAACTGTGATTTGAGTCTTGGACCCATTTGAGTCTTGGATCTGGGGGAATTGCCACATGGCCATCCCCCTTGGGGTGGGGGTGGGGAGTTCTTGCTTTCTCTCTCTGTCTCTCCGGCAAGTGCACATGCCCTCTAGTAAAAAATCTCTCTGAACAAAGAAACATTTGACATCCTGTTTTAGATAGAAAATGAGTCTTTCTTTTTGTGTGTGTGTTATATTTTTAGTAACTTCATTTTAACATATATGAATTGCCAGAAGTCGGGGGCAGGGGGGCTAGGGAGATAATGAGAGTAGGACAGTGGGCAGGGAGAAGGAGAGACCACGACGGCTTTGTCTCAATAGGGTGGTTGCAGACTCATGCAATTGTGTTTTTAGATTGCAGAACAGGTAGAGGTGTCTGGAGTGGAGTCCTTGGTGCCTGTTTGTTCCAGCCTGTTATCCAGTTTGGCAGGACACTGGCTTGCAGAGGGCAAGCTCTTTAACTTGGGAAAAGTTTGAGACTTTGTAGAGGGAGAATTTATGCTGAAACATCTTCCTTAGGAGACCTTCTGTGGCCCACTTCTGTGTCCTCGTTGAACTGAAAGGTATAGCCAGAAAGATGTGGGATATAAGGTCTTAGATCTGAGTTTGAATCCCAGTTCTTCTAAGTACATGATGGTGTTTAAGGTGAGGTGATTGACATCTGGGGAGATAAAAATGGAGATGGTGTGGGCTAGCTGGTGGCATGATGGTTAAGGTGCCTGGATCGCGCGTGACTATGGCTTGAGAAACATGCAGAGCGTGTGTGCACACATGCTCATGCTCAAAATCCCAAAAGGAGGGAAAAACAGAAAATAGGATTGGGACATTACCATGCTCTTTGGGAGGTGCTTTCTTGCTTTTCCTCTTTCTCTGTGTGTCTCTCTGGCCAGCGCGTGTGTCCTCTAGCAAATTTTTTTTTTTTTTTTTGGAGAGGTTTTTCGCTATAGGGCGCGTGCGCTCGCCAGACAGACAGAGAGAGACATAGAGACAGAAAGCGAGAAATCACCCCCCAGGGGGGATGGTCACGCCGCAATCCCTTCTCCTCCATTCTCCTCTCGGGATCCTGGGCACGCACGCACACGCACCCGGCGTGAGTTGTAAGCCACCGGGTCCGAGACACGAACCGCGGTCGACTATGTGGGAGTCCAGCGACATAGCCATTACGCTAACTGCTGGTTCCCTAGCAAATTTTTAAAAAAGAAAAAAGAATGGAAATGGTGGATCTTAGGATCCTGTAAAACAGTGTATAAAGCATCAATTTGGTGTCACTGAATAGTCACTCTAGTAGCAACTGTTATAGTTTCCCCTTGAGATTCAGATGCGAAAGCTGGATATAGATTATATTTGCTGATGATAACAGAAATATGGAAAAAGTCTTTGTTCTGTTTTGGAATGTAAACGTCTAAGCAGAAATCTGTGGATAGTGTGTGTTTTATTTACTGTGAGCATATATCTTTTCTCTTATGATATAACCTAGGTATAATATTGTGTAAACACCAAATAGACCAGTTAATTTTTACATATATTTATTTCAAACTAATTAAAAACACAAGATAAAATGTGAAAAGTTTTTTTTTTCCCCCCCAAATTCTAACCATCTCCACATACTTTCCAGGCGTTACCACTGGTATCTTGATATATTATTTTCCAGAACTTCTAACCATGTATCCACAAACTATTAAAAAAAATTATTACCAGGGTGTATGTGTGCTTGATGGAGAGAGAGAGAGAGAGAGAGAGAGAGAGAGAGAGAGAAAGAGAAAGAAGGAGGGGAAAAAACATCCCCAATTGGGTGTGGTCATGCCACAATCCTTTATTTCTCCATCCTGTTGGTATTTTGGGCATGCATATACACATTGCCTGGTGTGTTTCTTAAGCCATCAGACCTGGGATTTGAACTGCAGTCAACCTTATGTGATTTGCTCCCACAACCATGAGGCTGGCTTAGCCATAATTTTTATTTTTATTTTATTATTTTTTTAAATTGCCTTAGAGTGCTTACACTTGCCAGAGAGACCCAGAAAGAGGGAAAATGAGAAATCACCCTTCAGGGGGTGTGACCACACTTCAGTCCCTTTTCCATTCTCTTTTGGGAATTTTGGGCTTGCACATGCTCACAGTGGTATGATTTTCGAGCAGCCAGGTCCAGGACTCAAACTGCAGTTGGCCATGTGGGAATCCAGCACCTTAACCACCATGCCACCTCCTGGTCCCCCATGAACATTATTTAATAAAATTATCAAATCATATTACTAAACAATGTGTGTGAAAGAATCTTCAGTGTATGTACAAACGGTTCTCTTTAACAAACAGTTGTATTGTTCAGCATGGGTGTGCAATAATTTAGCTGTTCTTCTCATAGTCATTTCACTCAAGTGTACTTAAAAGTATGTCATTGAACCCTTGGTTGGGGATTTTTACAATGTAAATGTAGACTGAGAATTGCTGTCTCAAAAGACATGTACATTTAAATTTGGAAGTGCCCTGCAAAAAATAAAAAGAGCTGACCCTGCACCTGAGTGGTTAAGAGAGTGGGATCCCACATGATCATTTAAAATTTGAGTCCTGCACGGGACCCACCCTTAATCCAACCCTGAGTAGAATCTGTGTTCCCTGTTGTTGAAGACTGTATGAGCTGATAATTGAAAAAAGAAAAAACTGAGGGAACTGGAGGGTATGGTGGCAGGGATGGCAGCTGCAGATGCTGGAGACAGTGTGGGAGAGGTGATGGGGGTGAGTGATGGAGGGCGGAGGGGAGGGATTCAGGGAGCAAACAACACACTTAATAGACACAAAAATGAAAAGTCGTCTGTTGATAATGTATATGGTAATATTGTCTTGACTGATGTGCACTGTACTCATGCTGGGAAAAACCATGTTGTACACTGTAAAGATGTGCAATGATATAAAAAAAAAAAAAGTCAGCACTCTGGCAAAGGGAGAAAGATCTGAAGATATGATAGTGGAAAGGATGAGTGTGGATGCCAGAGGCTGCAGGGGAGGGGAGTGGGTGGTGGAGAGTGGGCATGAGGGGCAAAGGGAAGAAATATTTAACACCAAAAAAATGTAGAGTTCTCTGTTGAAAACTATATATATATATATGTATATTGTACACATCATAATGGGGACTTTATGTAAAATGTGAATTGATCTGAGAAAGAAAAATAAAAGATAAAACAACAACAAAAAAAATTTTGAGTCCTGGCCCTAGTGGCTTGAAAAACACATCAGATGTGCATATGTGCCCCAAATCCCAACAAGATGAGGAAATGGAGAAGGGATTGCAAAGTGACCATGTCTCATTAGGGAGTCCTCTCTCGCCATCTGTACATGCTTAGTAATAATTTGACAGTGAAGAGGGCTTATTTCAATGAAGAGTGAAGTGAGACAGTTTGGGTATGAGTTGTCTTTTTTGTGTGTGTGTGTGCACGTGCAAGATTTTGCTATATGACCTGTGCACTCACTGGAGAGACAGACAGAAAGCAAGAAATCACTCCCCCCCCCCCCCCCCCCCCCCCCCCCCCGGGATAGCCATGTTGCAATCCCTTCTCCATTCTCCTCTTGGGATTTTTGTGCACGAACCCGGCATGAGTTTTAAGCTGCCGTCGTGAGTTTTAAGCTGCCGGGCCTGGGACTACTCAAACCTGAATCAACTATGTGGGAGTCCAGTGACGTAATCATTACTATCTGCTGGTTGCTGGACTGTCTTTTTAAGCATGGAAGTTGTCTATATCATTCTGGGAACAGCCTTGCTCTTTACTACAGATGCTGTGGTTGCTAGAGTGTCTGCCATTTCATTTGTGTTCCTTCATATAAAAATGAAAGAAAATGCTCTAGAGTTTGAATCTGGTAATTTATGGCTCAGCTACCTAGGGCTTATTTTTGCCCATACTTAGCACCTTGAGTTTTGAATTTTACCCAGAAACTAACAGTTTCATGTAGAGGAATTTCACTAAACTACATTTTGAGAATTTGATTAAAACTTGGATTCCAAAAGAAGGTGCTATTCATCTTGCCACCCTACCTGAGTGAGAGCTTAGTTAAGAGAACTGGTAGTGGTGGTTAAAATATTTAAAAAGTGATTACGTTCTTCCCAGTGACGGTGTAATGATTATGTTCCTGGACTCCCACATAGTTGACTGCGGTTTGAGTCCTGGACCTGGCAGCTTAAAATTCACGCCGGGTACATGTGCACGCATGCCCAAAATCCTGAGAAGAGAATGGAGGAGAAGGGATTGTAGTTTGGCCATCCCCCCTGGGGGGATAATTTGTTGCTCTATCTGGATAGCACACATACCTTTTAGCAAAAATCTCTCTTTAAAAAAAAAAAGTAGGGGCTGGCTGGTGGCACAGTGGTTAAGGGCACTGGAACTCACATGACTGTGGTTCGAATCCCAGACCTCTAGTGGCTTCTTTTCTCACTTTCTCTCTCTCATGCGATTGCTCTGCCCCTCCCTGGTCAAATTAACAAAGTTAAATGAAATAATTCTTTAAAAACAAAGAAAGGCACCTGGGGGACCAGCAAGTGGCATGGTGGTAAAGGCACTGCTCTCCCACGTGGCCAACTGCAGTTGAAGTCCCAAACCCGGTGGTTTGGTGGTTTGCTTTCTCACTTTCCTTCTCTCTCTTTCCTTTTCTCTCTCTCACTCTGGTGAGTGCATGTGCCCTATAGCAAATTTAAACTATAATAATAAATAAAAAATTTTTTTGGGGGGGGGGGAGGTTTTTGCTATAGGGCGCATGTGCTCGCCAGAAAGACAGAGACAGAGAGACAGAAAGCGAGAAATCACCCCCCAGGGGGGATGGCCACGCCGCAATCCCTTCTCCTCCATTCTCCTCTCAGGATCTTGGGCACACACATACACGCGCCTGGCGTGAGTTTAAGCCACCGGGTCCAGGACTAGAACCGCGGTCAACCACGTGGGAGTCCAGCGACATAGCCATTACAGTAACTGCTGGTCTCGAATAATAAATAAAATTTCTAAAATAGTCTGTTGGGTTTGCAAAATGGAGATGCTCTTGCTTTTTCTTTGGAGAGTTAAGTGAGGTTGAAAAGTTCAGTTTCCATTTTTTTGGGGGTGTGTGTGCTAGTTTATCTATTTATGTATTTTATGGATTTTAGAAATGAATTTGTTCCTCATGGCTTTTATAAATTATGGTTTAACCGGCACAGCTTGAGTACTTGTGCTCATAGTTGATTCCGTACCAGGTGTCAGGGGCTAGGAAAAAAAGACCCTTGTCTTAAAGAAAGGTGGCTCCCACTTTGTTGGAATTCCTGGGATCTGTTATTTTTATTTTAAGCTGTCATAGTGGTTCACTGTGGCAGTGATTTTACAGGTGAGTTGAAATCTCTGCAAGTAAAGAGAAATTACAGGGCTAGCAGGTGGTGTGGCAATTAAGGTGCTTGGATCCCACATGGCTGACTGTGGTTCCAGTCTTGGAGGTGGCTTGAAAAAAAGAAAAAAAAAAAGTTGTAACTGTGTCATAGAATGGGCCAGCTGGGTCGTGTGGTGGTTAAGGCAGCTGGATCCCTCATGGTGGTCGGAGTGGTCTGAGTCCTATGACTTGGAAAATATACTAGGTACATACGTGTGCATGCCCGAAATTGCAAGTGGAGACCAGAGAAGGGACTGTGTTGTGGCCATCCCTCCGGGGAGTGATTCTCACTTTCTCACTCTGTCTCTCTCTAGTGCACGCACGCTGTAGCAAAAACGTAAACAAACAAAAGTCATGGAGTGTATGTGGGATTCCCCAGAAATATAGGATGGGCTATATGCTCAGCCTGGGTGCTGGTACAGTTGGCCTGGGATAGTTTTTGAGAGGCTTGTGAAGAGACTAGCCATGGGCAGTGGGGATGAGAGAGGCAGAGGCAAGCAGGGTCCAGGCGTGTCTGTGTGAAACATCCTGGTGTGTGCAGGGGACTACAAGCGTTGGCAGCTAAAGAGGCTCCAGTGTGAGGCAGGAAGGGAACTGAGGCTGAGCTGAGAGGGGTGGCTAGAGCAGCCTGTGTGCCTGGTGGAGTGACTGTGTTCTCATTCTTCACGTGCTTAATTTTAGGGGTATGGTCAGTGTAGTTGGTTCACGCCATTTAGCAGATGGATATTTGAGATTATTGTAGAAGATGCCTGTGTTAATTTTGTGATCTGTTCTCCAGAGATCCTGTTGAACTGCCTTTGCCTCTTCAGTGTTTCATGAGAATGGCTGTGCCTCTAAAATAGTTCATGGAGGGGCATCAGGTGGCGTGGTGTTTTGGGGCACTGGAATCACATGACCAAGTGCAGTTCGAGTCCCGGACCTGGTGGCTTACTTTCACATTTTCTCTCTCTCTTTCTCTCTCTCTCTCTGATGAGCCCACAGGCCCTATAGCAAATTAATAATAATTAATTATTTTTAATAGAGATTTTTGCTATAAGATACATGTGTTTGCCAGAGAGACAAAGCGAGAAATTACCGCCCCTCCTGGGGGGGATGGCCACACCACAGTCCCTTCTCTATTCTCCTCTTGGGATCTTGAGCATTCAGGTACAAGCACCTGGTATGAGTTTCAAGCCTCCGGGTTCGGGACTCAAATCATGATCACCCATGTGGGAGTCCAGTGCTTTAACCACTGTGCCATATGCTGGCCCCTAAATACACAATTATTAAAAAAAAAAAATAGATCACAGAGTTCAGAGCTGTTCTTTGGGTACCCTCTGAGGGCAATTAGGGTAAATTGTGATTTATGCTTGGGAACACTATTATAAAAGTTGACTGAACCCATGCTTTTATATCTGTATGTATGTATGTAGAGAGTTTTGCTATAGGGCCTGAGTGCTCGGAGAGGGAGAGAGAGAATTCACCCCCCTGGGGAGATGGCCATGCCTCAGTCTTTTCTCCTCCATTTTCCTCTTACAATTTTGGGCACACACACACACACACGCCTCATGTAACTTTCAAGCCGCAGAGTCTGGGACTTGAACCACTGTTGGCCATATGGGAGTCCAGCTCCTTAACTGCTATGCCACCTGCTAGCTCCACCCATGCTGTTAAAAGAAAATATTTATTTATTTATTTATTTTTGCCCATGCTAGTTTTTTTTAAAAAAAATTATTTTATTTAGGGACCAGCAGTTAGTGTAATGGCTATGTTGCTGGACTCCCATGTAGTCAACCGTGGTTCGAGTCCCGGGCTTGGTGGTTTAAAACTCATGCCGGGTGTGTGTGTGTGCACGTGCCCAAGATCTCGAGAGGAGAATGGAGGAGAAGGGATGGCGGTGTGGGGGGTGATTTCTCGCTTTCTGTCTCTCTGTCTCTGTCTGTCTGGCGAGCGCACACGCCCTATAGCAAAAACCTCTCCAAAAAGATTATTTAAATTTATTTGTTTATTTACTATTTATTAACCAGAGAAAGAGAGTGAGATTGAAAGAGAGAGAGAGAGAGAAAGTGAGAAAGCAAGCCACCAGGTCTGGTACTCAAATCGTGGTTGACCATGTGGGAGTCCAGCACCCTTTAGCTGCCACACCACCTGCCGGTCCTGTGCTCATGCTATTTTTAAAAGATAAAATATGTGGCAAGACAATCATCAGTAGTGGTAATTAAAACTCCTGGCATTATTATGTTTTTATTAAAGACGTTCCAAATGATGTAACAACCTTTGGAGAAAAATGTGACAGACACTTTTATGCACACATACTAGTAACTGAGTGAACTTAGGGGCCTGTAGTCCAGCACAGTGGGAGGGAGGCTGGGACATCTGCTTGGAGCCACACAGAACTTGGTTGGAAATCTTGCTTAGCTGTGTGATCTTGGGCAAACTGATCAAATCCTGAGCCTGCAAGTCTTTTTTTTTCTTTTCTTTCTTTTTAATCTATAAATAGGGGTAATAAAATGTATTGCACAGGATTGTTTGGAATTAAATGATAGATAATGTTTGTATAGGACTTGTTGGATTATCTGACAACAACCTATGCAGTATTGTCTCCATCACAAGTGTGTACTTACCATTGTGACGATGGAAAATAAAGGATGGCTATACCTGTTCTGCATAATCCATGGTTTATGTCTCGCATATGTGCAGGTACATAAAAATGTTTCACATTTCTTGGTAGAGTATAGGTTATGCACTTTGAATACATTAACAATTTGTAGTTTAGTTTAGACACATGGCCTTTAAAATCCCTAAAATAACTGGTTACAGAGAAATCATACTTAAATATTAGACTAGGAGACAAAGGACTGCTAATTTCAGAGGTAGGCACCATACAGAAATAGACAAAGAACAAGAAGTGTCAGTTCAAAAGCAGGTATCTGAATAGCTAATCAATTTATGTAGAAAAAGGTACACACTCTTAATAGTTATTAGGGAAACCTCAACCATAATGACATTTTCTGCCCATAAGGAAAGGGAAAATGAGCAAGATTGATAATATCTGGTGTTGGCAAGTATGTGGAAGAATGGGAACTCAGCTAGAGAGTAAATTGGCAAGATTTCTTGGCATGCCACTAGACAGTATCTGTTGGAACCTAAAATGTGGGCTGGATGGTGGGTGGCACCGTGGTAAAGCCTGACTCTGCAAGACTGACCCACATGGGAATTCTCCAGGTTTGCATCTGGCTGTCTTCCTGAGTGTGAGGGGCATGCATGTACCTGTGATCTGGGGCTGTCTGAAGCTGGAGGTGGATGGCGGTGTCAAGACCCTGCTGGGGTCTTCTCTCTCTGGCCCCCTCTTTCTCTCAACACCACCTTGACCTGCCTGTCTCATTTATAGAAGAAATAACATTAAAAACCCCTTTCTTTAAAAATAAAAAAAAAAACCTTAAAAATGTGAATGTCCTTCAGCCAAATATCACGAATAAGCAATGTAGTTCCTTTTTTTTTTTTCTCAAAAGATTTTTGCTATAGGGTGCATGTGCTTGCCAAAGAGACAGAGAAAAACAGGGACAGAGAGATAGAAAGTGAGAAATCACCCTCCAGGGTGGCTGGCCACGCCGCAGTTCCTTCTCTATTCACCTCTTGGGATCTGGACACACACATATATGCACCTGGCGTGAGTTTCAAGCCATTGGGTCCAGGACTCAAGCAGTGGTCAGCCATGTGGGAGTCCAGCAATGTAACTGCTACACCATCTGCTGGTCCTAACAATGTAGTTCTTAAGGTTTTGTGGTCCGTAAAACAAATCCATTGGTTTCTCTTGGCATTTTGAGTGGGTCTTTATCTTGCTTAAAAGTATTGGGAAGCTGTCAAACCTCATGATAGTACAGAAAAGTTTTTACTTTAAGGCTCTAGTTGTTTGTTAATAAGTACTTTAGGAAAATACTTTTTCCTGAAGTGACAAGCTTACTTCATTTTTCTTGACAAAATGTCTGCCAAATATTCAAGCCTAAATAGCCACAGTTTACTTGTCATTCCTTCAGGTGGACGTGTTGCTTCATTAAAGAAGTCGCTGGGTCATCTTGTAACTCAAACACCTGTGCAGTTCTTTCTCTCCAGACAGCCGTGATAGGTAGCAGAAGTGCTTTATGCATACTCTTCTCTTTTTTTTTTTGGAGAGGTTTTTTGCTATAGGGTGCGTGCGCTCCCCATACAGACAGAGAAAGAGAGAGAGAAAGCGAGAAATCACCCCCCGGGGGGATGGCCACACCGCAATCCCTTCTCCTCCATTCTCCTCTCGGGATCTTGGGCACGCACACACACGTGCCCGGCGTGAGTTTAAGCCACCAGGTCTGGGACTTGAACCGCAGTCGACTACGTGGGAGTCCAGCGACATAGCCATTATGTTAACTGCTGGTCCCGTCTTCTCTTCTTTACACAGACATTAAAAAGATTTGTACCTGAAGCCAGTGGGTGGTGTAGTGGTTAAGGCACTGGACTCCCACATGGCTAACTGCGATTTGAGTCCTGGACACAGCAGCGTGAAACTCACGTTGGGTGTGTGTGTGCGCGCACGTGCCCAAAATCTCTAGAGGAGAATGAAGGAGAAGGAACTGTGGCATGGCATCCTCCCTGGGGGGTAATTTCTGGTTTTCTGACTCTCTATCTCTCTGGCGAGAGCACACACCCTATAGCAAAAATCCCTCAAAAGGGAAAAAAAAAAAAGATACATACTTAAGGGTAGAGACTTAATAACATTTAATAATATTTACTGCTTCGTCAAGGACATCTTTAAGTGGAAGTTGCATAACTGTGTTGCAAGTGCCAGTGAAGAATATAATGACTTCTAGTACAGTTTAGTACCACCGCCTGGATTGATGCTAAAACTAGCAGTTTTACTCACCATTGTTTTTGTACCATCAATGAAAATATCAACACAAAGAAAAAAAAAACAGTATCATTAGTATTACTGTGAAAATAGTTTAACTTCCTGGACCTCCTGGAAGTGTCTCAGAGACCTTCAGGCTGTACATACTATACTTGGAGAATTGTTGCTCCACACTGATAAGTGATTTGAAATTATCTGCATAGGTTTTCTTTCTTTCTTTCTTTTAAAGAATTATTTATTTAATTTTACTTATGTATTCATTTATTTTAATTTGACCAGAGAGAGACAGAGAAAGAGAGGGAAAGTGAGAAGAGAGGGAGAGGGAAAGTGAGAAAGCAAGCCACCAGATCCAGGACTCGAACTGTGGTCGACCATGACAGAGTGCTCAGCTCCTTAAGCACTATGCCACCTGCTGGCCCCAAGGATTGGATATTCTTTGCGAATGTTTATTTGTAATAACAGACGACAGGAGCAAGTGAGCCTTCTGTGCAACTATTATGGTATATTAGCCTCAATAGAAAAGTTAACACAATTCAGTGTGTGAAAAACAAGTGTGGGAAGAGAATAAGCAAAAGAGAACATTGTAAGAAACTCATGAGTACAAATAAGAAAAATTCAGGTGTATGAAAGACAAAAACTATTTAGAGTAAATAGTTAAGGTGTGCTCATGAGCAAAATGAAGTGAGTTTGGACATTTGAGCACCCACAATCAGTTTTTAAGTTCCTCAGACCAAAGTGATCCTTATATGTTGATACCAGGTCATGCCTCAGGAAATGATCAGCACTCAGTACCTTTCGTTATTCCTAAAACATAAAAATCTATTAGGGTCATGGTGCCATCAACATTTCTTTGGACTGTTTAGGTATTTTGAAGCTGGAAGCTTATGGTGACTCATTGCATTTCTTTTTTTGTTTTTTTAAAGAGATTATTATTATTATTATTATTTTTTTTTTTTTTGCTATAAGCACGTGTGGTCACAGGACAGCAGAGACAGAGAGACAGAAAGTGAGAAATCACCCCCCAGTGGGGATGGCCATGCCGCACTCTCTTCTCCGTGTGGGGTCTTAGGCATGCATGCACATGTGCCTGGCATGAGTTTTAAGCTACCAGGTCCGGGACTTGAACGGCGGTTGACTATGTGGGAGTCCAGTGATGTAACCATTACTCCGTCTGCTGGTCCCTATAATTTTTTAAAATTTATTGTCAGAGGTGCATGTCCCTGCACACACCCTATAGCAAAAATCCCTCAAAAGGAAAAAAAAAAAAAAAGACTGAGAGAAAGCAAACCCCTCAAAGGGGCATGGTCATACCATAACCCTTTTTCCTCCATGTCTCTATCCCTTCAGGGTTTTGGGCACACATGAACACTCACCCAACATGTTTTTCCAGCTATCAGGGCCAGGATTTGGACTGTGGTTGCCATGTGGGATCTGCCTCCCTATGCAGTATGCTTAACCACTGTACTACGGGGCTGGCCCAAGTCTTTCCCATTCTATACGTTTTCCTAACTTGAGAAAGCTTAGTAGCTTTCTTTTTTCACAATGGTTCTGTTTTGCTGATCTTAGATCTTGGCAGGTTTTATTTTGCTAGAGTGCATGTGTGCTCACAGAGAGACAGAGAAGGGGGAAAGGAAAAGCAGCCCCCATGGGGCATAGTCACACTGCAGTCCTTTCTCCTCCATTAATCCCTCCTTTTGGGATTTTGAACACACGCATAGATTTGCCCTTAGTGTTTCTCAAGCTACTGTGTCTGAGACTCAGACCATGCAGTTGGCCGTGTGGGATCAAACTACCTTAATCACCGTGTTAGTGGCTATTCCCTATTTTAAGGTTTTAAATGCAATTTTAAGGGTGCTTTGGAAGGTGGACAGGTAAAATTATGGTAATATAGTGTATTGAATACCATTAAAGTAGTGGGTTTTTTTTTTTTGGTCTTATTTATCTACTTATCTATACCTATTTATTTATTTACAGTCATTCACTGTACATTAATACAGTATACAAAATGAGATTTTTCCATCCAGTATACATTGTATATTGGCTCAATCTAGGATATTTCCATACATGTTATCATCAACAAATAATTTTGTATTTATTCTTTCTTACAAGGTTTGCTTTATTTTCTCCCCTTGATTCCCTACTACTCACCCTCTGCCAGCTCCCCCCCACACACTGTCTCTGGTATGTACAGTTGTTTTCTTTCTTTCTTTCTTTTTTTTTGCTATATGGTGCATGCACTCGCCAGACAGACAGAGACAGAGAGATAGAAAATGAGAAATCACCCTGCAGGGGGGATGGCCACGCCGCAATCCCTTCTCCTCCATTCTCTTCTCGGGATCCTGGGCACGCACACACACGCGCCCGGCGTGAGTTTAAGCCACCTGGTCCGGAATGCGAACCGTGGTCGACTACGTGGGAGTCCAGCGACATAGCCATTATGCTAACTGCTGGTCCCCAGTACAGTTGTTTTCAATACCTTCCCCCACTCATATTTTATTGATTCCCTAAAGATCTTAATTAAAGACTTCCAATTGCAAGCACAACTGATATGTACATATTTATGAATGCATGTCTGACTTTAGGCATAAACCTCAGTGACAATAAAGTAGCACCTCACTGGGGCTATATAGCTTACTGTAGTCATTAAATAGGTATTGATAGTATTTTTTAATGTATTTTTTAATTTAAAAAAAGTTTAGTTTTAATAGAACAGGAAAAAGGTTAGGCAGTTCAAATAGTAGGTAGATGAACCTATCAACAGTGCAAGAGAAGACAAAATTCTTAAATATAGAAATCAAAGCATCAAAGAAAATCAGTAATGTCAGGACCAGCAGTTGGCGAAATGGCTATGTCACTGGACTCCCATGTAGTTGACCGTGGTTCGAGTCTTGGACCCGGTGGCTTAAACTCACTCCAGGTGCGTATGCGTGCGTGTCCAAGATCCCAAGAGGAGAATGGAGGAGAAGGGACTGCGGTGTGGCCATCCCCGCTGGGGTGTGATTTCTTACTTTCTGTCTCTCTGTCTCTCTCTGTCTTTCTGGCTAGCGCACATGCCCTATAGGAAAAACCTCTCAAAAAAAACAAACAAACAAACAAACAAACAAAAAACCCAGTAATGTTTTAGTCTAAAGTAAACTTTTATTTTACTAGGTCATACTCACATAATTAATCTCTCTTCTATTGAATGTGCAGTGTTACTAGGGTCTGATCTTTCCATTTAAACTCTGAAAGTTAACATTCAACTCTGGACTTCTCCCTACCATTGTCTTGGTTGTTTCTTGTACTCTCATTTCTGTGTGTCCAACTTTAGTTCTTCTGGTATAGCACTCCCTTCAGACTTCTTGGAGAGTTGGTCTGGTGTTGGTAAATTCTTTCAAGTTTTGTTTACCTGAGAATGTTTTTGTCTTTTTTTCCTATATGAAAGATAACTGTGCTGGGTATAGTATTCTTGGTTGAAGTTGTTTTTCACTTAACACTTTGAATGTATTTTCTCATTCTTTCCTTGCTTGCATTGTTTCCAATGAGAGGTCCAACATTAGCCTTATAGGATATCCTTTGAAAGTAACTTGATGTTTCTCTCTTGCCAATTTTAGTATCTTCTCTCTGTCTGTGGTTTTGGTCTATCTGGCTATTTTGTGCTTCGGGGAAGATCTTCTTGGGTTGATTCTATGTGGGGTCCTTTATATTTCTTGGGTCTGAATATTTGAGTACCTCTCTAAGTTTGGAACGTTTTCTTCCAGGATTTTATCCTGGAATAGATTATCAATGCCCTTATTAGTTTCTTCACCTTCTGGGATACTGATGATCCAGATGTTTGGGCATTTAGTTGTATCTAGTATTATGTTATTTTCATTTTTTAGGTTATTTTCTCAGTCATTTTGATGAATTTTTCTAGGTCAGAGGTTCTATTTTCTACATCTGAGATTCGATCTTCTTCATAATCTACTCTGCTTTTGATATTTTTAGCAGAAGTTTTGATTTCCTGTATTACAGCCTTCATCTCTAACAATTCCATTTGATTCTTTTTTATGATGTGTATCCCCTCTTTCAGATTGTGCAAGGACTTCCTCACCTCCTGGAACTCAGTGTCTCTTTTCTCCTGCATCTTCTGGAATTTATCGTCTCTATTCTCTTGCATCTGTTAGCTTTGTCACTATGAATATTTTAAATTCTTTTTCTGACATTTCCATTAGTCCCCTTGTATTCTTTGTGGAAGAAGAGGAGTTATTCTTTTCCACTAGAGGAGAGATATTTTCTTTGTTTCTCATATTTTTTGTGCTTCTGTGGTGGTTTCTGGTCATCTGATGGATGATATGTTTTTTCCTATGTTTTGGAGTTAAGTCTGAGCAATCAGAGGAATGCATAAGTAGGTTACCTGCAGTCTGTCGGAACTCAAATATAGATGGCTGCTGTTTGGCTTATCCTGACTCTTGGCTAGACTGGAGAGCAGGAGGGCAAAGTCTGGGCAGCGGGTCTTTGGTGGTCAAAATCCTTGAACGGGGCTGCTCGTAACTTTTAAAATAGTGGATTTTGTTTTAGGAGTAAAATGTATTTGCCCAAATGTGAACTCATAATGTAATATTACTTGTTTTTTAAAGGTCTTCTTAATAAGAGGATATTTGTAATAGTTTAATTTTCATTATTACTATGCTACAGACAATTCTAATTTTCAGAAAACTCCAGAATGTGGTATATCCCCATGATAAATTATGATGGAAAGAAGAAGGTGTTGTGTAATGTTTAATGACAAGTAAAGAACAATTATTCCATCCCCCATCAAACCTCTGACAAACCTCAGAGTAGTCTTTTTAAATAGTGTATACACACATTTAACAGGAACTCTTCAATGCCCTAGATTCTAATTTTATTTTACATTTAAATTTTTATTTTATATTTTATTCTTTTTTTTCTTTTTAAGTTTCAATATAGGGCACATGTACTCACCAGAGGGACAGAGACAAAGAGAAAATAAGAAATCACCCCCTATGGGGGATGGCCACACTGCAGTCACTTCTCCATTCTTCTCTCAGGATTTTGGACATGCATGCACATGTGCCCAGTGTGAGTTTCAAGCCACCGGGTCTAGGAGTAGAACCAGGGTTTACCACGTGGGAGTCCTTTGCCTTAACCGCTATGTCACCTGTTGTTCTCTATATTTTATTCTTAATACTTTGTTCACTTTTTTTTTTTCCCCTAATGGTGTTCTTAAATGAGTTTTTTCGGAGGGAAGTTCTGAAATTTCTGTTTCTTTTTTTATTATAATAAATATTGATAATCCAGAAAATACTAAAATGTGATTTGTAAGCTAAAAGGATTTAAGGAGTTCTTAATTTATTTAATTTATATATTTTTTTAGTTTTGTTATAGGCTACATATGCTCACGAGAGAGAGAGAGAGAGAGAGAGAGAGTCAGAAATCTACCCCCACCTCAACACCAGGGGGATGGCCACACTGCAGTCCCTTCTTCTCCATTCCCCTCTCTGGATTTTGGGCATGTGCACACATACATACCCAGCATGATTTTTAAGTTGCCAGGTCTGGATCTTGAACCAGGATGTCATTTTAAGGGAGATTTTTGCTGTAGGGCACATGTGCTGGATGGAGACAGAGAAAGAGAAAGTAAGAAATCACTCTTCAGGGGGATGGCCATGCCTCAATCCCTTCTCCTCCATTTTCCTCTTGGGATTTTGGACAGGAACGCATATGCACCTGGCATGAGTTTCACACTGCTAAGTCCAGGGCCCAAACTGTTGTCAGCCATGTGGGATTCCAGCGCCACAACCACTAACAACTGTGGCCACCTGCTGACCCCAGTTCTTTATAGTTTTTAATTAATTAATTTTTTAAAGAGGTTTTTGCTACAGGGCGCGTGTGCTCGCCAGACAGACAGAGAGAGACAGAGAGACAGAAAGCGAGAAATCACCCCCCCCAGAGGGGACAGCCACGCTGCAATCCCTTCTCCATTCTCCTCTCGGGATCTTGGGCGCACACGTGCCTGGCGTGAGTTTTAAGCCACCGGGTCCGGGACGCGAACCATGGTAGACAATGTGGGAGTCCAGCGACATAGCCATTACACTAACTGCTGGTCCTGGAGTTCTTTATAATTTTAAAGAGCAATTTTCAGTGTTTTTTGGTTTTGTTTTGTTTTAAGAGATTTTTGCTATAGGGTGTGAGAAATCAGCCCCTACGTGGGATGGCCATGCTGCATGCAGCCCATTCTCCATTCTCTTCTTGGATTTTGGCACTCGTGCTTATGCACCTGGCATGAGTTTTAAGCTGCTGGGTCTGGGATTTGACAACGCTTGACTATGTGCGAGTCCAGCGACGTAACCATTATGCCATCTGCTGGTCCCCTAGTTTTTATTTTTATTTGTTTAAGTTTTCTATATGATATGTGTGCTTGCCAGAGAGAGAGAGTAAGAGGGGAGAGTAAGAGGGAGAGTGAGAAAGTACCCCTAGCGGGATGTGGGGCTGTTTGTGATCCCTTCTCTTCCATTCTCAGGATATTTTTTGGGGCACACATGGATAGGTGCCTTGTATGCTTTTTAAGTCCCCAGGGCTGGGACTTTTGAACTGTGCAGTTAGTTGGCCATGTAAGATCCAGCCACCTTAACCTTCACACCACCTGCTGGACCATAATTTTCAGTTTTTAAGTTGTTAGCAACATACATATTTTCAAAGTGACGTGTACAGTAGTTAGGTTTTTTTTTTTTTTTTTTTTTGGAGAAGTTTTTGCTATAGGACGTGTGCGCTCGCCAGAAAGACAGAGAGAGAAAGAGAGATAGAAAGCGAGAAATCACACCCCAGGGGGGATGGCCACGCCACAATCCCTTCTCCATTCTCCTCTTGGGATCTTGGGCATGCATGCACATGCGCCTGGCGTGAGTTTTAAGCCACCGGGGCCAGGATTTGAACCACGGTCAACTACGTGGGAGTCCAGCGACATAGCCTTTATGCTAACTGCTGGTCCCTAGTAGTTAATTTTTAATGAAATATTAGTGTTTTAATTCAGGTGGAAGTCTAAAATGTTGCATGCACATCAGTATAGTTTAATTCAATGTAACGAAATACCTTGTAATGGAATTATAGCTAGTAGTTCATTCTGCATAACATAATTAAGATTAGTTGTATTCTTGAACTTTACTAAGTTTATTGTAAAATTATCACCGTACTGTTTAAAATACAGATCTGACTGATATACAAGCGTAACATCACTGAAAGTAAAATATATCAGTATAAATATTTGCCTTTTTAAAAAAATTATTTCCTTTATCATTATTGTTATTTTTAATTTGACCATAGCAAGGCAAAGAGAGAAAGTGAGAAAGCAAGCTGCGAGGTCTAGGACTCTAACACTAGTCAGTCATGTGCAGTTCCAGTGCCTTTAACCATCACGCCACCTGCCGACCCCTAATATTTAGCTTTTTCAAAATAAATTTTTAGAAAAATTTTGAGTTTGTTTTATTTTCATTTTATGGAGAGAAACAGGACAGGCGCCCTCCACTGGGTCATGTGAGGCTGTGATCCCATCCCAGCCTGCCAGCCGGGATCAAGGTGCACACATTCACATCAAGTCAGGATCCAAACTGTGGTCTTCCACGTGGCTCCAGCAGTGCAGAGCAGCACTTCATTGCTTGTGCCACCATGAATGGGCTTTACTTTTTAGGCCTTTGGCACAGAAAGTGTGTGCTCACCAAAGAGAGCCAGAGAGAGGGAAAGTGAGAAATCATTCCCTAGAGCAGATGGTCAGGCTTGGGATTTTGAGCCCACATGCACTAGCACCCACGTGATTTTCAAGCTGCTGAGTCTGGAACTAGAACTGTAGTCAACCATGTGGGAGTCCAGCTCCTAATCACCATGCCACCTGCTGGCCCTAAATTAGATAGTGGTGTAATTTACGAAGAATGTTAAAAATCTCACTCAGTTGCTTGATTAAACATAAAATTCTAGTTGGTAAATTCTTGTATGGTAAATTTTAATTTGGTTTACATACTGCCATCCCTAAATTCTGAGTTTATCAAAGGACTAGATGGGCATTTATGTAAAATAATTTCAAGATACCTAGAATAAATGCTTCAACTTCTCAGTTAAATTTGAAACACTATGGGGCATGGTAGTTAGGGACTGGATTCCCTTATAGCCAACATTGTTTGAGTCTGGCACCTTGTGCTTTGTTTTTTCACTTTCCCTCCCTCTGTCTGTATGTCTCTAGTGAGTGTGTGTGCCCTATAACAAGTTAAAAAATAATAATAAATACAACTAAATCTAAAATTTTTTTTAAAAAATGAAATTGAAACACTACAACTTTTTTTAAAAGAATTATTTATTTATTATTATTGTTAATATTATTTTTCACATGAGTTTTGCCAGAGAAAGAGAGAGAGGGAGAGTGAGAAAGCAAGCTGCCAGGTTCAGGACTCAAACGATGGCCAGCCAAGAGGGAATTCCAGCACCTTAACCACCATGCCACCTACTGGCCCAACACTACAACTTTTTAAAAATCTGGAGATTTAAGACTGTCTCCATAGGCAAGTGGTTAAAGGAGCCTGGTCCCAAGTGGCTGATTGCGTAGTTTGAATTCTGGCCCTGGTGACTTGAAAAACACACCAGGCGTGTGTGCTTCAAATCCTGACAAAATGGAGAAATGGAAGAGAATGGATGGTGACTTGATTGTGGCATGACCGTGTTCCGCTGCAAGGTGCTTTCTCTGTCTACTTCTCTATCTTTCTCTGGCTAGCACATTCATGCCCTCTGGTTACTAACAAAAAAGAGACAGCAAGTGGTGTTTTTGTTTTTGAGAGGTTTTTGCTGTAGGGTGCATGCGCTCACCAGAAAGAGACAGAAAATGAGAAATCATCCCTCAAGGGGAATAGCCACACCACAATCCCTTCTCCATTCTCCTCTTGTGATCTTAGGCACACTCGTACACATGCCCGGCGTGAGTTTAAGCAGTCGGTGTCAGACTCGAACTGAGGTTGACTACATGGGAGTCCAGTGACATATCCATTACGCCAACTGCTGGTCCTAGTGGTGTGGTGGTTAAGACTCTGGATTCCCATATGGCTAACTGAAGTTTGAGTCCTGGACCCAGTGGCTTGAATATCATGCCAGTGTGCCCAAAATCCCGAGAGGAGAATGAAGGAGAAGGGATTGTGGCTTGGCCATTCCTTGGGAGTGTGGAGGTGATTTCTCATTTTTCCCTGTCTCCAGCACACACATGGACTCCATGGCAAAAACCTAAAGCAAACAAAAACAAGCACAGATCTGGAGCTTGATCTCAGTAAAGACTGAATATATTTATACCTTTTTGTGTTCTAAAAATGAAGAGTACATGATTGACTTTGAACAAAAATAAAGATGGCATTACTCAATAGCCAACTGATAATAAATCTACTCTAAGGGATTACTCTTTTTGATTGATTGCCAAAGGGTTTATGTACATATGAGAGTGTCCTCCAATGGGCCAGCTTATACAACAATCTTTTTTCTTCAATTTCTCCATTTTGTCAGGATCCTGAGCACACATGCATGTGCCTAGCATGTCTTGTCAAGTCAGGGCTGGGATTTGAACTTGGATGATGACGTGGGATCCAGATCACTCTGCACAGCACTTACCTGTTGTGCTAGAGGGCTGGCCTGGGATCGTATTTTGTAAATTTTTTTTTGGGGGGGGGGAGAGAGGATTGCATTTAAAAAAATAGATTTTATCTAATTTTATTTAGTTATTTATTTTAATTTGAGCGGGGAAGAGAGGGAGAGAGTGAGAAAGCAAGCTGCCAGGTCTAGGACTTGAACCGGGGTCAGGGGCATGTGGGAGTTCAGCATCCTTAACCACTATGCCACCAACCCTCCTGGGGGGAGGGTTGCATTTTAACATTACTGATGCAACTTAACTTCTATTACTTACTTGTGTTTCATTTTCTTTAAGCTTATCAGTTGAGTCCTGCCAACCATAAGCACTCTGTCGAGGTGCTAAGGAGACAGAAAAGCATGAACATACAATTTTGAAAGAGAAAATGAATGTTTACCAGTAATTTAATTCAATTAAAAAGCAGATTTATGTGAATGGTACAAGTAATAACATATGTTTAACTCTTGTCATAATTGGCAGTAACTTTAAATGCATGGCTGGACTTTTCTCCAGGCTGTCTCATTAGGTGATTTACAATTTCTGGAAGAAGGAACTGTTATGGTTTTGCAAGGTTTTTGTTTGTTTGTTTGTTTTTCCTTTTTCCTCTCTTCAGAGTTTTGCTTGTGCACTTGCTGGAGAGAGAGAGAAAGTGAGAAATCATCCCCCCAGGGGGAATGGCTACACCAAAATCCCTTCTCCATTCTCTCAAGATTTTGGGTATGCATGTATAGGTGCCCTGAATAGTTTTTAAGCCACTGGGTCCAGGACTTGAACTGAGAAGTTGGCCATATGGGATTCAGCCACCTTAACCTCCCGTCACCTGCTGCCCCTCTCCTTTTTATTTTATTTTTGGCTTAATTTACACAATTTTAAGATGTATAGGGACCAGCAGATGACATAATGTTTACATTGCTGGACTCCCACGTAGTTGACCATAGTTCGAGTCCTGGACCTGGCGGCTTAGGACTCACATCAGGCCCGTGTGTGTGAAGGAATTGTGGTGTGGCCAAAGTCTTCCCAAGTCTAAAATACCTAAGTTGTAAATAATTATTTAAATGATGTCCAAAAAAACCTGTAGAGAAGGGATGTCAAATCCTTTGTTTGCAATTGATGTTGTTCAGTTAAGCAAAAAAAAACACTAAAAGCAAGAAACAAACAAACAAAAAAACCCCTCAAAACAACAACAACAACAAAACAACAAAACTGGATTTGTAGGGTCACCCCCTAGAAAGGAGTTTTTCCAAGGTCGTCTTGCACCATTTTCTTCATTATTTCCTCCATGAATGAGTGAGACAGAGATTCAGACAGAGACACAAACACAACACCCGCAACAGAGCCTTGATGCTGTGACCCATACTAGGTCCAGCCAGGTGTAGATCTTGGGCACACTTGCATGTCCATTGTACTCAAGGCGGTCCCCAGAAGCGAACCTAGAACCTTTGCATGCCCATCAGCCTCACAGGGCTTTTTAAAAAAAATTATATAATTTTTATTTGTTATTATTTTGTTTGCTGTGGTACACATGCACTCACCAGAGAGAGGCTGACAGAGGGAGACAGAATGAGAAGGAAAGCCACCGGGTCTGGGAATTGAACCGTGGTCGGCCACGTGGAAGTCCAACACCTTAACCACCACGCCACCTGCTAGCCCCAGCCTCACAGAGCTTTACGTTTTATTGTTGCACCACTGGTCAGCCCCTGATGACAAGCTCTGAAGTTTTAAAAAATAGGGATTATTTAATTTTATTCATTCATTTGCTTATTTTAATTTGACCAGAGAGGGATAGAGAAAGAGGGAGAGGGAGAAGGAGAGCGAAGGAAAGTGAGAAAGCAAGCCACCAGGTCCAGGACTCCAACTGCAGTCGGCCATGTGGGAGTCCAGCACCTTCAACCACAGCGACACCTACCGGCCCCAGTAAGCTCTGAAATTTAAGGTTGTGTTCAAGGTTTAGCTTGTAAGTAGAATAGGCTAAATTGTAAGTTTATGTGTATGATTTAGGAGTCTTTTTTTAAAAAAAATTATCTCCTTTTTTTTTTATTATTATAGTTATTTTCAATTTGACCAGAGTGAGAAAGACACATACACGTGTGTGTGTGTGTGTGTGTGTGTGTGTGTGTGTGTGTGAGAGAGAGAGAGAGAGCGAGCGAGCTAGCTACCAGGTCTGGGATTTGAACCGTGGTTAGCCATATAGGAGTAGTGCCCCTAACCACCATGTCCTGGTGGCCCCTGTGATGTAAGATTCTTAAAAACAAACAAAAAGCACTTAGACCTAGGTCCTTCTCCAGCTTAGTAAAGCCCATGTAAAAATAAAAATGACCTGATATGTGGACACATACCTGGTGGTTGGGGGTGTTTGACTCCTGGGGTGCTGCCCCTAGCCCTGCCATGGACAGTCTGTCCTGACAGCTTATGTTTTATACTTGTTCCTACAAGTCAGTCTTCAGGTACTTATTAAAGTGTTCGGCCATTTAACACATTCTTAAAGCTTATGCATTTCCAAAACACTGATTTCAACATTTTTACAAGGTGTTAAAGCCAAGTCCACTAAAGTTTAATGCCCTTATACAGATCGTTAATGACAGTTTTAGTTTATGATACCTTTTCTAATTGCAGAATTTTCAAAAGAGAACATTTGGTGAGGAGAAAAGGGCCATTTTAAACTAGTGGTGTCTGTGTTGTAAGAAAGCCTGAGGGCAGGAAGGTGTGTGCTCTGTGTACTCTTGTGGGCGAGTACTGTGCAAAAGCAAGGCCATTTATTTATTCCTTTGGTGCTTGGAGTTCACCCGTCCCCCCATTTCTCTTGGCTTATGTTAAACACTTTGGCCAGTCACATCAATGTGGGAAAGACTAAGCCTTTTCTCCTTTGAGAGACAGTCTCCCTGTGAGCTTGCAGATGTGCTAAAGTTAGAGGTAGTGTGCTTCTGTGAATAGTCATATTCATTATAGGTATATCACAGCCTAGACTATCACGATAGGGCACATAGTGTTTTGGGGGGATGGTACAATTTTAACATGCCATTTTGTTTTTTCTTTACACATTTGTTTGTTTGTTTGTTTTTTTTTCAAGCTGCAGGGTCCAAGACTCAAAGCATGGTTGGCCTTGGTGGGAATCCAGTGACTTCACCACTACGTCACCTGCTGGCCCAGTGTGTCACTATTTATTTTTCCATGGCTGACAGAGACAACATTCCCATAGGTCTGATAGCTTTTTTTTTTTAATGGAGAGGTTTTTGCTGTAGGGCTCATGCACTCGCCAGAAGGACAGAGAGAGAGACGGAAAGTGAGAAATCACCCCCCAGGGGGGATGGCAGTCCCTTCTCCATTCTCCTTTCAGGATCTTGGACATGCATGCACATACACCCGGCCTAAGTTTAAGCCACCAAGTCCAGGACTCAAACCACGGTCAGCTACATGGGGGTCCAGCGACATAGCCATTACACAACATGCTGGTCCCTCCCATTGTTCTGAATGCCACCATCCACCCCTAGCTGAATCTAGCACTAAATCATGGTAACGTGAGTGGCCAGCATGCAGAGGAGGGAGGTCTCTGAATGTGAGCCAGCACTTTCCCATGTGGATCAGCCTGTGAAGAGCATGGTAGTTTCTTACCTCTGTGACACTGCCCAGTCCCCACTTTTTTTTTTTTTTTTTTTTTAAAGTTGTTATTTTTTTCCCATGAGCAAGACAGAGAAGAGGGCTAGCAAGTGATGTGGAGGTTATGGCAGCTGGACCCCACGTGGCTAGCTACATGATTGGAGTCCCAGACCTGCAGCTCAAAAATTATGCCAGGCACGTTTGTTTGTATGCCTGCCCAAAATTCAGAGAGGAGAATAGGAAAGGAGGGATTGTAAAGAGGCCACCCCCTGGGGATGTGATTTCTTACTTCCTCCCTCCCTTCCTCTTTCCTTGGTGAGCACAAGTACCCTGTAGCAAAAGCTTAAAAAAATTTTTTTAACTAAAAGAGAGAGAGAGAGGGAGAAGAGAGAGAGAGAGAGAGAACACCAACAGGGTCTTTAAGTATCCGTCTACCCTAGCCTGAGCCAGACTTCATCAGGGGCATGTGTGTGCCTAAGATGGTGGGCTGCTAAACCTATGTGGCTGAGCCACACAGAGCTTCCTTCCACCACTGTGGTAGAAGAAGAGGTTTTTGCTCTAGGGTGCATGCGCTTGCCAGAAAGACAGAGAGACAGAAAGCAAGAAATCACCCCCCAGGGGGGATGGCAAACACTCCTCCATTCTCCTTTCAGGATATTGGGCATGCACGCGCACGTGCCTGGCCCAAGTTTAAGTCACTGTTTGGCCCTCCTCCCCCAACTTTTAAATTGAACTTGAACAAAATGTAACATTTTCTTGAATACAATGTTGGAAAGTAGAACCATTTAATTTTGTAGCCTCTAGGTGTTTTGAGTTTATTAAATAGACTTTATTATTATTGCTACTAGAAACTTGTCATCTTTTCTCAGGATGTAATTTAATTGGAAGCGTGACATATATTGAATTGTTGGGAAAGTCGTGATGTATTTTTCTGTGCAAAAATAGGGACCCAATAGTTACTGAAGGCTTTTTTGTTTCTTTTTCAAACTAGGACTTTAATATTCAAGTCTTTTGAAAAAGCAATATTTACAGTGTAAATAAGAATGTCTACGGGACCAGCAGTTAGTGTAATGGCTATGTCGCTGGACTCCCACATAGTCGACCGCGGTTCGCATCCCGGACCCGGTGGCTTAAAACTCACGCCGGGCGCGTGTGCGTGCGTGCCCAAGATCCCGAGAGGAAAATGGAGGAGAAGGGATTGTGGCGTGGCCACCCCCCTGGGGGATGATTTCTCGCTTTCTGTCTCTATGTCTCTCTCTGTCTGTCTGGCGAGCGCACGCGCCCTATAGCGAAAAAAAAAATAAAACCTCTCAAAAAAAAAAAAATGTCTAGGGACCAACAGATGGCGTAATGTTTACATTGCTGGACTCCCAGATCGTTGAACACGGTTCAAGTCCTGGACCCGGTGGCTTCAAACTTACTCTGGGTGCATGTACATGCATGTCCAAAATCCTGAGAGGAGACTAGAGGAGGAGGGATTGCAGCGTGGCCATCACCCCTGGGGGGCGATTTCTTGCTTTCTGTCTCTCTGTCTCTTTCTCTCTCTGGCACGCACCCTATAACAAAAATCTCTCTCTCTCTCTTATAAAAAAAAAAAAGACTGTCTAATACTATTAATGACAAACCAAGGCAGTTTTGTTACATAAATTAATGTATTATAGGCTAGTGATATTCAAAGTGTCTATGGAGCTTCTGCTGGTCTTTCAATTCCTTCAGTCTTCTGATGGCATACCTTACTGTGACAGCGACAGATGAACTGGTGGTGTAGGTCCACCAGCTACCATTTTCACACAGGAACCACAATGCCAGATTCCCACAGCCCGTCTCTTCATCTTGGTTTTGCCACAGAAGGAGCAAGTGTACTTGGCGTGCTGGCTTATTTCAGTTTTTTTTCACCATTTTCCAGAGGGAGGTTCCATAGCGGGTCCTATGATTATGGACGATGCCAACCTTGATGTGTTTAGCCATATCACTGCCAACTAGGTCCAAGTCCAGAGAACAGTTACCAAAGTTTTAAAGAAAAAAAAAACCTAGTTGTAATGTGTTATCTTATTATAAAGCTTATTTAACTGAAAGACAAATGCCTAAGATTTTCAAAATTATTTTATCTACGAACTATTTTATCAGTTTTCTAAGCATGTGGGACCCTTGAAATGACTTCCCAGTAGAAGGAGGAAATTTCATAAAGCGTACAGATTGGGTTTTATTTTATCTTTTTGCTGTGTGACATGTGTGCTTCCAGAGAGAGACAGAGAAACTGAGAAATCACCTCCCGGGGGGATGGCGACCCCTTAATCATTTCTCCAGTTTCCTATTGAGATTTTGGACACACATGCACACACTTCCATTGTGATTTTCAAGCTGCCAGGTTTGGGTTTGGAACCGTGAAGTTGGTCCTGTTGTGGGATCCAGAGCCTTAACCTCCGTGCCACCAACTAACCCAAGATTTGATTTTTTGCTGTTTGTACAGTTATTTATCTTCCTTATATTTCATCTTAGCTAGTAGGTGAGGTTGGATATTTATTGGCCTTGAAATGATCTCTGTGGTGATGTAAGCTGCTTGTTTCTTCTCTATAAAATGCAGGTGTAAAGTAGATAATACTTGGCATTCTTCCAGGAGATTGGGATCTATATTGCTATGATTATATTGGATAGTTTTCCAGAAAGTCTGTATATGTGGTTTTATTCTTTTTTTAAAAAAAAAAAATTCTTTATTTCCATTTGTTATTATTTGTTCATTTGACCAGAGAGAGAAAGGGAAAGTGAGAAAGCAAGCCACCACATCCAGGACTCAAACCACAGTTGGCCTTGTGGGAGTCCATGGCCTTAACCACCACACCACCTGCCGGCCCTTGTGGTTTTATTCTTTAACAGAAGTCAAATAGGAGACATCTAGAGTAAAGGTAGAGGAGAGGGCCTATGTCCTGGTGGTTAAGGGAGCCGGATCCCACGTGGCTGGCTGTATGATTTGAATCTTGGCCCCTGTGGCTTGAAAATGACACTAATGCATGTGCATGCCCCAAATCCAAACAGGATGGAGAAAGGGAAGAGAAGGGATTGTGGTGTGACAGGGCAACATTGTGTGGTGCTTTGCCCTTCTGCCTGTCTCAGTCTGTAGAAAGCACAAGTGCCTTCTGACAAAGTAAAAAAAATAAAGGTAGAAATACCTTGGTCTCTGGCATTTTAAGTGTGAATTTGGCTTTTCCTTTACTTTTTTTTGGAGAGGTTTTTGCTATAGGGTGTGTGAGCTCTCCAGAAAGACAGACAGAAAGCAAGAAATCACCCCCCGGGGGGATGGCCATGTTACAGTCCCTTCTCCTCCATTCTTGTCTTGGGATCTTGGGCATGCACGCACACACGCCCAGTGTGAGTTTAAGCCTCCGGGTCTGGGACTTGAACTATAAATTGCACAGTTATTTTCCTGATAAAACAGTTATAAGGATTCCTTTTAAGCAAACAGTAAAAATAATTTATTTAATACATACACATTCAGTTACAGAATAACAGTTTGACCCTATATAGCCTAGTGGTTAAGGAAGCTGAATCTCACTTGGGCGACCATAATTCAAATCCGGGTTCACAGGATGGCTTGATAGACATGGGCATGTGTGGGTGCACGTCCCCAATCCTGACAGGATGCAAAATGGAGAGAAGGGATTGTGACATGACCATGCCCCATCAAGAAATGCTTTCACCCTATCTCTCTGGCAAACACATGTACCCACTGGCAATTAAGAAAAAAAACCAAAAATGTTATAGGGACCAGCAGGTTGCATAGTGGTTACAGTGCTGGACTCTCACATGCTTGACTGCAGTTTGAGTCCTGGACTCAGCAACTTGTGCCAAGCATGTGTGCATGCATGCCCATAGTCCCTAGAGGAGAATGGAGGAGAAGGGATTGCAGTGTGGTCATCTCCCCCAGGACAGTGCACATGACCTATAGCAAAAGGTGGCATGGTGGTTGAAGGTGCTAGATTCCCAAATGGCCAATTGCGGTTTGAGTCCTGGTCCTTGCTTTCTTATTTCCTTTTCTCTTTCTGTCTCTTTCTGGTTGAATTTTAAAGAAGAATGATAACAAATAGAAGTAAGTAAGTCAATCAATCTTAAAAAGTTATTGGGACCAGCAGATGGTGTAATGGTTATGTTTTTGCTAGACTCCTGTGTACTCGACCATGGGTCAAATCCTGGACCCTGTGGCTTAAAATTCACACTGACTGCCCCCACTTATTTTTCTTTTTAAGCTCATTCATTTATTTATTTTATTACAGAGACACACTCACCAATGACAAGCTTCCACAGTAGGGTTCCACACTGCAATTTCCCCTCCAGCTTTAGCCAGCCAGTATCTTGGGCACATGTGCATACCCTGCAGGTACAGGCCAGCCTAGGAAAGGACTTCAGTCTTCTCTAAGTTCTCCAGCATTGCTGAGCACTGCTCTACTGCTGCTATATTTTGTCAATGGAAAATAACCAACTCTAAAAAAATTAATATTTAATAATCAATGTGATTTCTTTCTTTTTCTTTTTCTTTCTTTCTTTCTTTTTTTTTTTGAGAGGTTTTTGCTATAGGGTGTGTGCGCTTGCCAGAAAGACAGAGAGATAGAAAGTGAGAAATCACCCCCCAGGGGGGATGGCCACACCACAATCCCTTCTCCGTCATTCTCCTCTCGGGATCTTAGGCACGCACGCACATGCGCCCGGCATAAGTTTAAGCCACCGGGTCTAGGACTCAAACCGTGGTCAACTACATGGGAGTTCAGCAACATAGCCATTACGCTAACTGCTGGTCCCCCATTAATGTGGTTTATTTCTAAGTAGAATATGAGTGACCTAGGCGCAAAGAGGAGGCAAACATGCCTTTCTCTGGGTGATCAGGTACAGAGATTCCTTTTATTTGATTTTGAGAGTGACGGACAAAATGAGTGAAGAGATTTCCATTGGACTGGTGCAAAAAGGTGGGACATGTAGAGTTGAGTGGCTTCGTCTCTCATTTTCCTACGAATATGTCAGTTTTTTTCTAGTGCAAATGTATAGTAGTCAATTGAAGTAGTTTTAAGAAAGCAAAAAAGGAAGACTCTTTAAAGTGTTTTTTTTTTTCCTTGTTTAAAAAATAATTAATGCACTTTTGTACTTTTTTTTTTTTTTAACTACTCACGAAAAGGGGAACAAGACACTACACTTTGTATGGAGAGAGCAAGCTACTGCCTTTCCTTTGGAGGGGAGTAAATTGTCACCCCTCCTCAGAGGATAGTAAACTGCCACCCCTCCTTGGAGGGAAGTTAACTGTCACCTTTCATTCAGAGGGGAGTAAATTGTCATCTCTTGCTGGGAGGGGAGTAAACTGTCACCCTTCCTTAGGAGGGAGTAAACTGTTGTCCCTTGCTCAGAGGGGAGTAAACTGTTATTCCTCCCTCAAAGAAAGTAAACTTGGGTTACTTAAAACAAACAAGACAGAAGAACAAGTAAAATTAGTTTAGAAATAAACTAGACTGTCTACTAAATTTTGGGAGGTCTAGGGCCAGAGGACTTACTGAATCTCCCCCAAGGAGGGGCTGAAAGTTGGAGAGGGTACAAAGGGCCCACTGCTGGTACCAGGCATTGGGTTCAAATGGAAGAATTCTGGTTCGTCTCTGGTCCCTTCATGATCGCCATCTTGTCGACAGAAAATAAATAACCAACTGTAAAAAAATTAAAAATTAAAAATTAATAATGTGGTTTATTTCCAAGCAGAATATGAGTGACAGGCCCAGAGAGGAGGCAAACATGCTTTTCCCAGGGTGATCAGGTACAGGGGTTCCTTTTATTTGATTTTGAGAATGACAGACAAAATTAGTGAAGAGATTTCCATTGGTCTGGCCCAAAAAGGCGGGATATGTGGAAGTGGGAGCTTGTAGGTTATAGTCGAGTTCCACTATTTATTTATTTATTTTTTGGAGAGGTTTTTGCTATAGGGTGCATGCACTCACCAGAAAGACAGACAAAAAGTGAGAAATCACCCAGGAGGGGGGATGACCACAGCGCAGTCCCTTCTCCTCCATTCTCCTCTCAGGATCTTGGGCACGCACATGCACGCGGTGTGAGTTTAAGCCACCGGGTCCGGGACTTGAACTGCATTTGACTACATGGGAGTCCAGCGACATAACCATTACGCCAACTGCTGGTCTCAAGTTCCACAGTTTTTAAGTTAGTGATAAAAAAAAAAAAGAGAGAGAGAGAGACCTGTGTCTTGAAAAGAGATTCATTAAAAAAAAAAAAAAATCTACATCTCAAAATCTGTGTTAGAAAAAAATAAACAAAAGAATATACTATAATCAGTTAAATATACATCTCAAAGATACTATGCTAGAGGCAAAATGTAAAAAGAAAAATCCTGTTAATAAAAAAAATTAGTCTATTAATGTTTGTAGATGTAACTCCACCCAGGCTCTCTAAAAAATACTTAAAAGAAAAAAATACAACCAGTCAGACTTCTGTCCACAGTTTAAAGTGCTTAGTAGGGGCCAGCAGATGGCATGGTTGAGGTGCTGGACTCCACAGGGCCAACTGGCTAGAGTCAGATTTGGCGGCTTGCTTTCTTACTTTCCCTCTTTCTCTGGTGAGTGTGCATGCCCTGTAGCAAATTAAAAAAGAAAAAAAAAAAACAACAGCAGCAGCAAAAAAATGTCAGTTGTCTTATTAACATCTGACATCATTTGTGACAATTAATGAACAAGTACCAATATGCTGTTATTTAAAAAAAGATAATGAATAAAATTAAATATATATTTTTTTAAACAAATACAAGAGCTTAGTAGCCATGTGTGGCTAATTGCTTCTCCATTGAACAGGTTAAGATGTACAGCTTTTAAAATCACCATTAAAATATGTTGAGTCTTGCTAGAAAGAAATGTAATGGTATTTGTAAAATTAGTTTTAACTGTGGAAAAATATGAGAATGATTTTTTTTTCAGAGAGAGATTTTTGCTGTAGGGCATGTGTGCTCACTGGAGACAGAGAGACAGACAGAAATCACCTGGGGAGGGGGGGATGGCCACGCTGCAATCCCTTCTCTTGGGAACTTGGGCATGCATGCACAGGTGCCTGGCATGAGTTTGAAGCTGCCGGTTCTGGGACTCAAACCACGGTCAACTTCGTGGGAGTCCAGTGACATAACCATTATGTTATTCATTGGTCCCAGAAATGATTAATTTTTAATGTGTCTCAAGCATATTAGAAGTTTGGATCCAAATCCTTCATTCCCTTTTTACCACTTAAATTTTCAAAGAAAATGTATGTAGTTTGTTATACTGTATTCATGCTAGACTTTTGAAACAGTTGCACTTTTGACTTATACAGCCAAAGAGGCTTTTATTTAAATAGTAACTCTTTCGGGTATTTAACTGCAGTGCTTCTGTGGTTGTTTGAATACTGCTGGTGACTTATTTACTTAAAGGTACATTTATTACTGAGTTAAAAGTCTTAGTATGAAGACTACAGAAATCTCTGGTTAGAGCGATCAAGAATCAGGTTGTACCTATCTATTCAGCTGTTATTATTACTGTTTATTTATTTATTTTAGTGTTATGTGTTCCCACCTTGCACATTGCTGAGGAAGAATAAGCACTTTGTCTATAGACCTATCTTTAAGAGGAGTCAGTCTCCTGCAAGAAAGACAGGGGTGAGTGTAAATGTAAGCGTTAGTAATAAAAGCTGTGCATTCCATATTCAGCCTTTCTTGGAAGCTACCAGTCCTACACCTGGCTTCAGTCAAGTTTCCATCTATACACTTAAGGCTGTCAAACCCTGCTCTACATAGATGAAGATGATAAGGTGCAACTTTAAAGATAAACATACCTCTGTTTTGGTTAAGGGGATTAAACAGATGTGGCTCCCATGAAAATCTAGGAGCTGAGGTGATGGAGAAATCTCCTGAGTCTCAGAACTGAGATGTTAAAAGACTTTGTTCTTTTGCTCATTGTTTAAGCATTGTCAAACAATTGTTTTGAGTTGGGTGACCTGCTAACCACTGGTGTGTACAAGTAGTGAATAAGAGAGGAGTAATTTTTTTGGCTAGAGGTCACAGAAAGAGGGCAAGGAGAAAGCACCCCCATGGGGAATAGTCAAGCTGTGATCCCTTCTTCTCTGTTTCAACTTCTTTTTGGGATTTTGGGCATGCACACATGAGCCTCTGTGTTTCTCGAGCCACCACGTCCAGGACTCAAATAGTGTGGTCAGCTGTATGGGATCCAGCTGCCTTAACCACGAGACCATGGAGCTATCCCTAAAAGAATAATTTTGCTTTGATGGGACTTGCCCTGTTAACTAGACCTTGTAGCTACCAAATGTGCTCTTGTGCACGTGTATATATGTTCACACTTTCCTGCTCTGTGCTGAGAGACTGTGACTTAAGAGGTCTGTATTGGGGGGGGGGGGGCAGCAGGTGGCATGTTGGTTAAGGTGCTAGATTCCCACATGGCTGACCACAGTTTGAGTTCCGGATCTTGAAAATCACGCCAGGTACACGTTTTATATGTGTGTATGCCCAAACTCCTGAAAGGAGAACGTTGGAGAAAGGATTGCTGTGTGGCCATCCCCTCTGGGTGGTAATTTCTCACTTTCTCTCTTTCTCTCTAGTGAGCACACATGCCCTATGGTAGAAGGCCCCCCCAATAATGATTTTTTATTTAATTTTATTTATTATTATTATTATCATTCAGTTTGACCAGGGAGAGACAGAGAGAAAAAGCAAGCCACCAGATTTGGGGCCTAAACCATGGTTGGCCATGTGGGAGTCCAGGGCCTCGACTACCATGTCACCTGCTGGCTCCAAAACCTTAAAAAGAAATTAAAAATAAATCTGTATTGGTGCCCTGTATATTTCATGCAAGCCTTCCTGGAGATTCTAACTAGGTGGTCCTTAGAGACACTTGGAGTGAAATACCTTTTTTTTTCTTAAAAAAACTTAAGAGATTTTTTTTTTTGTAGGGTGGGTGCACTTGCCAGACTACACTCCCTTCTCCATTCTCCTCCTGGGATTTTAGGCACATATACACCTAGTGTGAATTTTAAGCTGCTGAGTCCAGGACTCAAACCATGATCGAGTACCATCTGTTGTTTCTGAGTGATGTATCTAATTTACCTTTACAGTTGAGAGGACCTCATACTTTGTTTTGTTTTTCTCCTTTCTTCCCTTCCTCCCTGTATTCATTCACTTTACTAAATTCTGGCATCCCCTTTAACTGTTTTAGTAAGTAGGCTTGTTTGTTTGTTTGTTTAACAGTACCTGTGACCCTCTGTCAATCCAATATGTGATTCAGTCTTTCACAAGGGCCTACTGGTTCTATTCCTAAATATTAATATTGCTTCCCTTTTCTATGTTTAATGACACTTTATTATTTAACAAAAAATCACTAGAGGGTGTGTGTGCTAGTGGAAGATGGAGGCAAAGAGAAAAAGTACCCTTTATGGATAATGATCTCGCCACAATACCTTCTCCTGTGTCTCCTTCCTTTCAAAATTTTGGGCATGCATGCACACACATGCCTGGTGGAACTTTTTAGGCTGTGGGTTTGGGACTTGAACTACATGGTTAACCATATAGGATTCAACCACCTTAACCACCATGCCACCAGCTGGCCCAAGGACACTTCCTTAAAACTGACTTAAGTAAGATGTCTGATTTCTTCTGCTAGACTGTACAATGTTGGGATGGTTTGGAGCTAGTTAGAACTATTCGGTTCTTTTTTCTTGCGGGGGTGGGGAAGAGGTTTTTGCTACAGAGTGCGTGCACTCACCACAGAGACAGAGAGACAGGAAACGAGAAATCACCCCCCCACAGGAGGGATGGCCACACCGCAATCCCTTCTCCTCCATTCTCCTCTCGGGATCTTGGGTACGCACGCACACTCGCCCAGTGTGAGTTTTAAGCCATCAGGTCCAGGACTTGAACCGTGGTTGACTACGTGGGAGTTCAGTGACGTAGCCATTATGATAAGTGCTGGTCCCAGAACTATTTTGTTCTAACTGGTTTTCCTCTTGAATCATTCTGGTGTTATAGTATAGGCTGAAAATAATAGCTTTTATTCTTGAGAATTAGTAAAATTTATTTTATTAAATGCAAAATGGTAACAAAAATGAGAACTGCCCATATTCTACTAGCAAGAACTCATCATGTTATACAGTATTTGGTACAGTATCTCTTATTTCTGTTACTGTTTGTATATGTGTGTGTGTGCTTACATAGACACCCTTTTTTTTTTTTTTTGACTAGGGAGTACTTGGGCTTGCCAGTGACAGAGGGAAAGTGAAAAACCACACCTCCCGTAGGGAATGGTGACAGTACAATCACTTCTCCTCCTTTTGGGATTTCAGACACTCATGTACTTGCATCTGGTGTGTTTCTCAAGCCACCAGGTCTGGGACTCAAACTGCACAAAATGAGTCATACAGACAATAAGGGTTTTATTTAAATAGTACATTTTATTATTAATAGCCATGTGGGATCTAGCTCCTTAACTACTGGGCCATACAGCTGGCCTTACACTTTTTTTTCCCCCCTAATTGCCAGAGAGAGAGAGAGAGAGAGAGAGAGAGCGAGAGTGAGCAAGCGAAAGCACTCCTCAGCAGGACATTGTTACACTGAAATCCCTTCTTTTCCAGTTCTTTATCCTGTTGGGATTTTGGGTATGAACATACATGTGCCCAGCCTATTTTTCTAGTCACCTGGACTGGGATTCAAGCCTTGATTGGCCATGTGAGATCTGGCTCCCTTAACTACCAGTCTGGGGTCTGGCCCATATGCATTTTTCTTTTTTCTTATTTGGCAATTTTTTAAAAGAGAATACCTTTTTTTCTCCCAAAATTATCTAATTTTGTTATAATTTGACCAGAGAAAGAGAAAGTTAGAAAGCAAGCTGCCAGGGCCAGGACTTGAACTGCAGTTTCCTTTGTGGGAATCTTGTGCCCCAACCACCATGTTGCCTGCTGGCCCCAATGATGATCTTTTTATTGTGGCAAAATATATCATCTTAAATGAGGTCATAGTCTGTGGCTTTTCTTTTTTTATAATTTGTCAGTGGGCACATGCACTCCCTGGAGAGGGACAGAGAGAGAGGGAAAGTGAGAAAGCACCATCCCGGGGGAGACGGCCATGCCTCATTACCTTCTCTACGTTTTGGGGGGATTTTAGGCACGTATGCATATGCACCAGGTGTGGTTTTCAAGCTGCCAGGTTTAGGACTTAAACTTAGTGGTTGGTTATGTGAAATCCTCTGCCTTAACCACCATGCCACCTGCTGGCCCGGATGTTCTATTTTTATAATCGTGATTTTCTTCAGTGAATAATGTCATGAGAACTTTTCCTCAATAAATATATTTTTTCACATTTAAAATATCTCTGGGACCAGCAGTTAGCGTAATGGCTATGTGGCTGGATTCCCATGTAGTCAACCACGGTTCGCGTCCTGGACCCGGTGGCTTAAAACTCACGCTGGGCGTGTGTGCGTACATGCCCAAGATCCCGAGAGGAGAATGGAGGAGAAGGGATTGCACCGTGGCCATCCCTCCTGGGGGGTGATTTCTCGCTTTTTGTCTCTCTGTCTCTCTCTGTCTGTCTGGCAAGCACACTCGCCTTATAGCAAAAACCTCTTAAAAAAAAAAATCTCCACAAGATTTTCATTTTATGTATTTTAATTTGTACAGTGAATCTCTTTTACCTTGACCATTTGGTTCTTCCTAATTTTTCCTATTTATAAACTTATTGCTAAGACTTTGAGCATGTTACAACTTTACCTAAGGAAAAAAACCAGGAAAGAAAATCCTTGAGTTAGGCATCATGCCTCTGTTCAGGGGATTTGATACAATACTGCCAAGTCAGCAACGAGGCAAAGTTATACCGGTGGGCACTTAGGACAAGAAGGTGAGACCGATCATTTCAGGTATTTATTACACATACTTTTAGAGTATTAATCTTTTTAAAAAGAGAAGTCGACTTTATTTTTTGGAGAGCTCTTTTTTTTTTTTTTTTTTTTTTTGCTATAGGGCGCTTGCACTTGCCAGAGAGACAGAGAGATAGAAAGCAAGAAATCACCCCCTCAGGGGGGATGGCCACACTGCAGTCCCTTCTCCTCCATTCTCCTCTTGGAATCTTGGGCACGCGCGCACACACACCCGGCGTGAGTTTAAGGCACCGGGTCCAGGACGCGAACCTCGGTCAACTACATGGGAGTCCAGCAACATAGCCATTATGCTAACTGCTGGTTCCAGGTTGACTTTATTTTTAACTTTTTAAAAGAATTATTTTATTTCACTTTATTTATTTATTCATTTGTTTATTTAATTTGACCAGAGAAGGAGAGGGAATGAAAGGGAGAAAGAGAAAGTGAGAAAGCAAGCTGCCAGGATGAGACTTGAACCTCAGTCAGCCATGTGGGAGTCCAGTGTCTTTAACCACTACGTCACCTGCCGGCCCCAAAGTTGGCCTTTTGAAGAGTTAATTTTTAACTGTATGAAATCAGAAAGGATAGATATAACTACAAAATAGCAATATCAAATTTAGCCAACCTGAACAAACTTCTCTTTGGGCAGAGACTGAATGAAAATTTACAGCCTATGCAGAGGGCCACCAAGTGGCAGGTTGGAGAGTCCACAAGGTCGGCCTTTTATTTGAGAATGACCAATGTTCAAACATGGACTTTGTGTCCTAGTTCTTTGCCTAAGAAAATAAGGTGTATTGTAAGTTATGTCTGATTTTTTTCTTCTTGCTGGTGTTGGCATATTCTGAACCTCAATATCTCTTAACTAAAACAACAGGGAAAAGCAGTGATTCTTGATTTGTGTTAATGTTGATAGAAAGAAAGGCCTGAGAGCAGGCCCATGGTATAGTGGCTAAGGGAGCTGGATCCCACATGGCTGACAGTACAGTTCAAGTCCCTGTCCCAGTGGCTTGGAAAACACACCAGGTAAATGGGCATGTATGCCACAGTCCTGATAGGGTGGAGAAATGGAAGAAAAGGAATTGCATTGTGATCTTGCCCCATTATGAGTGCTTTCTCACTTGTCCTCTCTTTCTCTCTGGTGAGTACATGTGCTCTCTGGCAAATTAAAAGGGAGAAAAAGAAAGGGGTGAAAGAGAGAATATGTACATTCAGGACTTGCAAGTATTTTGAATGGAAGGTTGCATTTCAAATGCATTACCATATCTTGCATTGGGACTTTTTTTGCATTGGGACTTAACATGAAACAACTAGCTCTCAAGTACCTAGAGTGCCTGGTGCCTGTGTATATATATTGTCCATGATATGTTGAGGCAGCTGAATAGCTGAATTTTCTGCAGAGTTGCCTTTTTTTCTCTTTTCGGTTAACATATAACATTGATCACTTAACTTCAGTATTAGTGTGGTATGTAAATTATGGCTGTATGGTTTAAATCTGTATGGGAAAGTGAAGATTTTTGCTTAGAATTAGCTTATATTGGGACCAGTAGTGGCATAGTGGTTAAAGTGTTGGACTCCCACATGGCTGACCGTGGTTTGAGTCCCGCACCTGGCAGCTTGTTTTCTGACTTTCCTCTCTCCTCTCTACTCTGGTGAGTGCACATGCCCTAAAGCAAATTAAAATATTAATAACAAATAAAATTATTAAATAAGTTTTAAAAATAATTAGCATATCTTTTTACCTTTTAATTTAATATCCATGCTGTACTTTTTCCTGATGTTATTTTATATATGATTATGCTATTGGTTGGATTATAAATGAAATCAGTTAGACTGAATATGTGGATTAAGAGAACGGGGGGCTGGCAGGTGACGTGGTGGTTAAGGGCACTGGATTCCCACATAGTCAACCTTGATTTGCGTCCTGGACCTGGCTGCTTGCTTTCTCACCTCTCTCTCTCTATGTCCCTCTCTGGTCAAATTAAAATAAATAAATAAAATAAAGTTAAATAAAAAATAATTCTTTAAAAAAAAAAAAAAAAAAAAGAATAGACTCTGGACCTACAATGCCCAGAGATGGGCCTCAGACTTGGGTACACACTGGCTACGTGTACTTCAGCAAATTTAGCTGCTCTGTGTTTTCTAATCTGTAAAATGCTGTAAGGGTGAAGCGAGATAATAAACATCAGGCACTTTTTTTGGCATACAGTCTTATTTTCAGTGGAAGAAAAAATGCAAATGTCATACTTGCTGCAAAAATCTAGTAATCCAAAATTTGATTAGGAAATAATCAATATAACCACATGATTTATTTCTCTTATCAAGAAAATGCATATTTTTCTAGCTCTGGCCAGGGCTCAATGGCCAATCTAATAATGATGAATACTCCTAGTGATCAGATTATAGTCTGTATGTACTAATATTTCTTTTTTTTTTTTGGAGAGGTTTTTGCTATAGGGCGTGTGCACTCGCCAGACAGACAGAGAGAGACAGATAGAAAGCGAGAAATCACCCCCCGGGGGGATGGCCACGCCGCAGTACCTTCTCCTCCATTCTCCTCTCGGGATCTTGGGCACGCACGCACACACACCCGGCGTGAGTTTTAAGCCACTGGGTCCAGGACTTGAACCGCGGTTGACTGTGTGGGAGTCCAGCGACATAGCCATTACGCTAACTGCTGGTTCCCGAGAATCATGTTTTTTTAAGTTAATTTTCTTTCCTTTCAAGAGAAAGAGAGGATGCAAATGAGCACAACCCCAGAAGGTCCTGACCTTGTGATTTCCACCTCCAGCTTCAGTCAGCCTGGATCATGGGCATGTGGGCACCCTGCCTACCCTGAGTAGCCTCTGAATGGAAACCTGGAACTTTCTCACGTGGGTCAGCCTCACAGGGTGTCGTGTTTTGTAAAATCAGGGTTTTCAACCATGAATGAAAGAATGAATGTAGGTGATGACCATTAGTGGTTGTCAGCATCACATAAAGACAAGCAGACACAAAGCCTCTCCTAACGACAGTGTAGAATACCCCCTGTGAAACAGTATTTCTCTCCCTGGACAAGCAACAACATGAAAACCAAGTGGAGCCTTCCACCTAACTACTACTTTTTGGGGGACAGAGGAACAGATTAAATCCTACCACAGGTCTATAATTAACAGAATCCAGACAATGAGAAATTATAGGACAAATGACAGGAGATATCTCTATAATTTTTTTTAAGTTTGCCAGATAATACATGAATAGAGACAGAAAGAGAGGGAGAAAGTGAGAAAGCAACTCCTTCCCCTGGGGGATAGTCATGCCACAATCTCTTCTCCCTTTCTCCTTCCTTTTGGAATTTGCACACACATGCACACCCACTCAGCATGTTTCTGAAGCTGCTGGGTTCAAGATTCAAACTATGCAGTCAGTCATATGAGATCCAGTCACCTTAGCCACTACACTACCAGGTGGTACTGTTTTGTTTTATTAAGTTGAAAAAAAAAGTGCAGATTGTGAGGTTAGGGTTATAACAACCAAATGTAATATATGAATCTTATTTATTTATTTATTTATTTTTTGCTATAGGGCACATGCACTCACTAGAAAGACAGAGACAGAGAGATAGAAAGCGAGAAATCACCCCCCAGAGGGGATGGCCACGTCGCAATCCCTTCTCCTCTTGGGATCTTGGGCATGCATGCACATGTGCCCGGTGTGAGTTTAAGCCACTGGGTCCAAGACTTGAACTGCAGTCGGCTATATGGAATTCAGCGACATAGCCATTATGCTAACTGCTGGTCCCTGAATTTTATTTATTTTTAAAAATGTTAGCATTTAAAAAAAACTTTTTCTATAGATCAAGTGTGCTCACTGGAGGAAAATGAAATGGTGGTGGGATAGTGAGAAATCATGCCCAGGGGGAATGACTACATTGCAATCCCTTCTCTATTGTTCTCCTTCATTCTCCTCTCAGGAACTGGAGCATGCACACATAAGCACCCGGCATATTTTTGTTTTGTTTTGTTTGTTTTTAAGGTTTTTGCCATAGAGTGTGTGTGCTCACCAGAGAGAGACAGTGAGAGGGAAAGGGAGAAGTCACTCCCTAGTGGGGATGACCATGTTGCAATCCTTTCTCCATTCTCCTCCTGAGATTTTGGACACACACACATACACCCCTGACATGATTTTCAAGCCACCTGGTCTGTGACTTGAACTATGACTGGCCATCTGTGAGTCTAGCACCTTAGCCACTAGGCCACCTGCTGGCCCCGTCTAGCATGTTTTTTTAGCCATTGGCTCTAGGACTTCTGTTGGAAATGTGAAATACGGCTACCTTAACCACCTATTGACCTGCAATGTGTGGATCTTAGTGGAATATAATTTAAGCAAAGTAGTCTAAAGAAATATTTTTAAGGGACGAGCAGGCGGCATGGTAGTTAAGGCATTGGACACTTCCATATGTCCAACCACGGTTCGAGTCCTGGACCTGGTGCCTTGCTTTCTCACTTTCTTTGTCTCTGTCTGTCTGCCTCTGATCAAATTTAAAATAAATGGATAAATAAAGTTAAATAAATAATCCTTTTTTTAAATTTTTTTAAAGAGATTTTTGCTATAGGGCATGTGTGCTTGCCAGAGACATGGGAGGAGAGAGAGAGAAATTGAGAAATCACCCCCTCAGAGGGGATGGCCATGCTGCAATCCTTTCTCCATTCTCTTCTTAGGATTTTGGGCACATACATACATGCAGTGGCGTGAGTTTCAAGTTGTTAGGTCCAGAACTCGAACCCTGGTTAGCCTTATGGCAGTCCATTGCTTTTACCACTGCACCACCTGCAGGCCTCTAAAAAAATTTTTTTAATCAGGAAAATGTAACCACTGCTATATATTTAGTATTAAGTTTTGTTAATTTGTTGAGACTGCTACCATTTTGCCTAACTTAAGTAATTTTGGGGGTTCCTGTCCTGTGGGCTAGTGGTTAAGGAAGCTGAATTCCACATAGGTGGCTGTAGAATGAATCCTGACCCTGATAGCTTAAAAAAACACACTGGATACCGACTGTTCACACTCTATGGTAGAGCCTGAAAGACTGGAGGACATACAACCATTAAAAATTGTTACGGACACTAGAGACAAAGCGGAAAGAGTGTGGGAGGGGAAGAGCATAGGAAAGGAAATTTGGGGAAAAAAATAGAGAGGTAAGACATTTGTGGGACAGAGATACGGTTTATTATTTGTTGATGAGGACGTGTGTAGTAGTCTCAGCTGGGCTGGACTGAGGTGTATATCATGCTGGGTAAAGTCTCTTTACGATCTAAATGATGTATAGTGATTAAATGTATAAATAATAATTTAAATAAATAAAAAACCTGCACACCCAGTGTGTGTATGCATGTCCCAAATCCAGACAGAATGGAGAAAAAGAGAAGGGATCGTGGTGTGGCCCTGCACTATTGGGAGGTGCTTTCTCACTCACTGTCTCTCTCTGGCAAGTGTGCATGACCTTTGTCACTTAAAAAAATTAAAATCATTTTAAAGAAATACTGGTATTGGGGCAGTAGGTGGTGTGGTTAAGGGACTGGACTCCTACATGGCTGACTGTGGTTCTAGGCCTGGACCTGGTGGTTTACCCTCTCATTACCCCCACCCCCTGTGTTGTCCTCTGATGAGTTAAAATAATAATGATGATGATAAATAAAATTTAAAAAAATAAAGATACTGGTATTTATAAATAGACCCATGAGAATTATAAAAAGAAAACCGGGATGAGAATTACATTGGGGGAAAGAGGAATAATAGATTATGTTGAAATTTTTAAAGATGCAAATGCTTAAATTGATACTTTTCAGTTCTTTTATAAGCTGTAAGAAAATCATTGAAAATATTAATTTCTGGACGGTAGGCCCTTGAGTCTTGTGGTTTTCTTTACCTTTTTTGTATTACAACATATTTTGATTTAACTGTCAATTGAGTGCTTATCAGGTCAAAGCACTGTCAAAGGGTCTGGAAGCACCTGTGAACAAGGCAGCCTAACTAGTTCTGAGTGGGGCACACGTCCTATTTATTACTACTTATGCATGTTTTAGGAGGGGGTGAAACACTTACTGATAGATTGAATTTTAATGACTTTATAATCAATATCGTAGAGATAGTCTTTTAAATTCCAGTGCATGGGTGCCCAAAATCCCAGGAGGAGAAAGGCCATTCCTGCCACCTCTCCCAGAGGGAGGAGTTGATTTCTCAATTTCACTCTCATTGTCTCTCTAGAGAGTGCACACGCTGCATGGAAAAAACCTGAAAAAATATATATATACACACGCACAGACACATTATACACACACATACACAAACACACACATACATACACACCAGCACCACCACCATCACCTCCCCCACAGTCAGTATCCTGTTGGTTGGGGTGCAGGATCCATATCGCAGACCAGGTGGTTCAAGCTTTAGAAACACACTAGGCATGTGTGCTTATGCCCTGAAGCCTGACAAAATGGAAAATGAAGGAAGAAGAGATTGTGACTACAATCTGAGTACACCTCTCTCTCCTTCTGTCTCTTTTGCTCACTCCTGCACCCTCTAGCAATTAAAAATATTTATAGGGCCAACAGTGTGTGGTGGTTAAGGCATTGGACGCCCATATGGCTGACTGTAGTTCAAGTCATGGACCTGGAGGCTTGCTTTCTCGCTTTCTCTCTGTCTGTCTGTCTGTCTCTCTCTCTCACACACACATTTGCCCTGTAGCAAATTAAAAATAATAATGAATAAAATTATTCATAAGAAAAAATTTTTTTTCTTGACTTTTTAAAGTATTTGGAATCAAACCTAAACATAACTGTTCTGGAAGCACAAATGGGAAATGATCTAAGAGGCAGGTGATAGTGTTTTAATTGTGTACAGCTGACTTGACAAGTACAGCTGAGTGAGGGAAATTTTCTCAAGTTCTTTCTATGTCAGAAGTTGGTGTTTCTGTGGTGCATGGTTACAGATGAAGTCTTTTAAGGTTGAGGCCTTTGGTTCTTTTTTTTTTTTGGAGAGGTTTTTGCTGTAGGGTACATGCACTCACCAGAAAGACAGAGACAGACAGAAAGCGAAAAATCCCCCCCCATCCCCCCCAGAGTATGGCCACACCACAATGCCTTCTCCTCCATTTCCCTCTTGGGATCTTGGGCATGCACGCAAATGTGCTTGGTGTGAATTCAAGCCAGCGGGTCTGGGACTCAAACCACAGTCGTCTACATGGGAGTTCAGCAACATAGCCATTATGCTAACTGCTGGCCCCAGCCCTTTGGTTCTTATAAGAGTGGAGCACAGGGTTAGGAGCCACTGTACAGCTACATACAGAGTTTAAGGTTGGTGAGTAAATGGAAAAAAAAATATATATATAGATATCAAAACACTAAGTATATGAAAGTAATTCTAATGTTTGTCTAAATTGAAACTTGAGAATTAGATAATAGAAACTGGACATCATTTAAGGGAAATAATTATTCTAGAGTAATTTCCAATAAATAAATGGGTGTTGGATGTACCTCTTGAAGAATGAGTAGAAAGTCCTTGGGAAATGGCCAACAGATTATTTTACAATAATACACAAAAGATGACTGTTCTATGTAAAGAATTTCTTGGGAGCCTTGTAAAGTGACCATATTTATTTTATTTTATTTTGGAGAGGTTTTTGCTATAGGGCGCATGCACTCGTCAGGAAGACAGACAGAGAGACAGAAAGTGAGAAATTACCCCCCAGGAAGGATGGCCATACCGCAATACCTTCTCCTCCATTCTTCTCTCTGGATCTTGGGCACACACTCACATGTGCCCGGCGTGAGTTTAAGGCACCAGGTCTGAGACTTAAACCATGGTCGACTACACGGGAGCCCAGCGACATGGCCATTATGCCATCTGCTGGTCCCATGAAGTGGCCATGTTTTTATAATGTAAATCACTTACTTACCTGTGAATTTACCTGAACTCTGTATGTATATTTACATGTGAATTTTGGGGGCAAGTGTTTGGTAATAATATACACACACAAAATAATTTTAGCAAAGATCAACTAACACTGCTGCTAATCTTTACTGTGTCAGATGCTTAATTAAGACAGATTAGTACTTGCGTATATGTAGCAAATAATTCTTACCTTCTTGATCACCCAGGGTAAATATTTACACAGTGTGAGAACTTTTCTGTTAGCTGAACAATATATAGTAGTTCTGAAATCTGTGATTTGTAATTTTGTTTAATTCTTTTTTTTAACCAAAAAGATTTTAAAATTTATTTATTAATTCATTTCCTCATTTTAATTTGAACAGAAAGAGAGAGAGAGAGAGAGAGAGAGAGAGAGAGAGAGAGAGAAAGAGACAGGAAAGTGAGAAAGGAAGCTGCCAGGTCTAGGACTTGAACCGTGGTTAGCCATGTGGGAGTGTCCAGCTGCTTGTTGGTCCCTGTAATTTTTTATTAGGGTGTATTTTTTCAGCATTTTATAGAAAATATAAATGTGTGGAAAGCAGAGAGTTAGTATCTTTAATGCAGGTTTAATAATTATCAGGACCAGCAGTTAGAGTAATGGCTATGTCACTGGACTCCCATGTAGTCGACTGCAGTTCGAGTCCCAGATCCGGTGGCTTAAACTCACACCGGGTGCATGTGCGTGCGTGCCCAAGATCCGAGAGGAGAATGGAAGAGAAGGGATTGTGGCGTGGCCATCCCCCCTGGGAGGTGATTTCTCACTTTCTGTCTCTCTCTGTCTCTGTCTTCCTGGCGAGCACACACACCCTATAGCAAAAACCTCTCCAAAAGAAAAAAAAATTTCAGTACATGAGTTATTTTAAAACAAATCCCAGACTAGCATTTCATCTGTAAATTCTAACTAGGTGGTTTTGGCAATTTTTTTCCTTAAATTGACACACTCTCATGGTCTCTTCCATATATTGTCCCTGATGATTGTGCTCTGTTTTACTCTGTCATAAAAGTAATTTTAAAGTACATCTCCCTTTCCATCTCCATTGTATAATTGCAAACAACACATACCTGAGTTTGGTTGATCTGCATTTTCTTTGGAGTTCATTAAAAGAGGCAGCAAGTATGGCTTTTTAAAAAATTATTTTATTTTAACTTTATTATTATTTTCTAATTTGACCAAAGAAAGAGAAGGAAAGTGAGAAAGGAAGCCACCAGGACTGGGATTTGAACCATGGTTGGCCATATGGGAGTCCAGCACCTTTTAACCACCACACTACCTGTTGGCCCCAGCAACTGTGGCATTTATTAGTCCTCTTGCTTTTGAGAAAAGGGATGAGGTGAGCAACTAGGCTATGAATCTACTCTAAACTGGAGTTTTGCTTTGGTTCTTCAAAGTCAAGGATTATTTGATCTGGAAAGGAAATTTCACTGTAGTTCTAATTTTAGAAATTAATTATTTCACTTGAGATGTCAAGCTCAATTGCTGGTTATTTTTTCTGAGAGAGGAGAACAGAGTTAGATTTTTGGGTCTCACTATGTCATAGTCCTCCTGCCTCAGTCTTACAATTAAGTTGGATAACCCCTGATGTATGCATCACTGTGTGTGGCCAGTTTAGGGTGGGCCGAGAATTAATTTGTAGTTGTGTTATTTCTCTCCCTGCCTCCTTTCACATATATACATACGTCATACACACACACACATCTAAAACCTACAGACTTTTTCTTAACATGTTTTTAAGTGCATAAAAAGATAGGATTATGAAGGAAACCAATTATTTTGAAATACAGTAAAATGTTAGAGCTCATGGTAGTATGTGCTTCTTCACACAGTTAGTAACAAGTGATAGCAACACATCTAAATTTCACAGTGATGAGTGTAGATGATATTTAAAGATCTGCAACAACTTAAAGTAGTATGAAAATACAGTGTGTGATTTGTATTGATGTCAAAATTACAAGTACTGTAATTCTGTGGTTTCATGCCAACATTCATAATGGAAGGAAGTGTTAAATTTCAGTTAGGAGATAGTGACAATAAATATAAGCTCTCCCTACTCTGTCCTGAGTTTCCTGAATTCTATCCATCGACTAATTGGCTGCAGTCTCAGAGTAAGAGGATCTGGACTAAGGTTTTGTGCCCTGGGATGCTTAATTTGAGGCTGAAAGGTTTGAATTTAGAATATAGTCATCAGATGAAATGATTTTTGAGCATTATACCCGCCCATTTTAGTGACTTTAAAAGTATGTCATAACAATCCAGTAATGCTCAGTCATCAAATGATCTCAATATGTGTCCTGCAGTGTGCTCTTTCCTTCTTTAGCTGCATTTTTTAACTATATATTGGTTTGTAGTTAATATAAAATGATTATTTTAAGTAGTTTCTAAGCTTCAATATTGGCTATTAATGTCTTTTGCTTTATATTTTTTCCTTTAAAAAATTTTTAATTCTTCTACAGGATTCGGAAGCTTCAAATACGAAATATCCCGCCTCACTTACAGTGGGAGGTAAGAACTTCTATATTTAAAATTAAGATCATGTATCTAAACCTATTGCTGTTAGATTTTTCAAAGATTTTTCTCCATCCTCCAATTCTTGGGTGTGTGAGAACATGAAATTCTTCTCTTGTGACTTGTGGTCTTGGTGTAGGCTTTTCTTTATAAAGGTTATGGTGTACCCACATACACACACATATATATATTTTAAAATAATTATTTTGTTTAGCTTTATTTATTTACTTATTTAAATTCGACCAGAGAGGGACAGAGAAAGAGAGAGAAGGAAAATGAGAAAGTAAGCTGCCAGGTCTGGGGCTTGAACCACGGTCGGACCTGTGGGAGTCCAGCACCCTTAACCACCACGCCACCTGCCTGGCCCGGTTATAGTATATTTTAAAAATATCTGCTCCTGTGGTTGGTTTGTTTATTTGTTTATAGAATTATTTATTTAATTTCATTTGTTATTATTATTATTTTAATAAAATTTGATCAGACAGAGAAAGAGAGAAAGGGAAAGTGTGAAAGCAAGGACTTAAACCACTGTCAACCATGTGGGAATCTGGCGCCTTTAACCACTATGCCACCTGCAAGCCCCTGTTTGTTTTTTAAGAGAGATTTTTGCTATAGGGCATGTGTGCTGGTTGAAGAGACAGAGAGAGACATAAAGCGAGAAATAACCCACCACAGGGTTGGCCATTCTGCAGTCCCTTCTTCTCCATTCTCCTCTCAGGATTTTGGGCATGCATGCACACATACCCAGCATATAGAAAGTAGTATTTTAAAATAAAATAAAATTATTAAAAATAAACAAAATTATTTAAAATAAAATAATAAAAATATCACTTTGCTTCTTTTCACTCAGGTGGTGGCACTGTAGTGATTGTGTGTAAACAATTTAGCACAATTAAATAGTTTATGTAAGCAGTTTTCAAAGCATAATAATGATGTCTTGGTGAGAATTTCAGACAGTAGTACTGTAATTTTGACCAGATTCATGTGATTAAGAAAATGTCTGTTGATTCCTCCAGATGATGGGCTCATAAAATTCTTTTTATTCTTTTTTCTTTTTTTCTTTTTTTTTTTTTTAAAGACTTTTGCCACAGGGTCCATGCTTGCTAGGGAGAGACAGAGAGAAAGAAAATGAGAAATCATTTTCTAGAGGGATGGCCATTTTCCTCCAGCCTTCTCTTGGGATTTTGGGCAGGCATGCACACATCCCCAGCATGGTTTTCAAGCCACCTGGTCCGAGACTCTAACTGCAGTCAGCCATGTTGGAGTCCAGAGCCTTAAACACACACTGCTGGCCCTGGACTCAAAGTTCTTAAAAAAAAAAAAAAAAGACACTGCTCATCTTTTATGTATTTCTAATATAAAAATCAAGAGTAACTAACTTCGTGTGTTTGAGACTAGTCTTCCAAAATGACATGTGGAGAGTCACTAAACCAGACCCCTCACATGCAAAATGTGGTTAAAGGTTATTTGGTGGTGAGAGTTGAGAAAAGTTGGTTTGATGGGCTGGCAGGTGGCATGGTGGTTAAGGGCACTGGACTTCCACATGGCCAACTGTGGTTCGAGTCCTGGACCTGGCGGCTTGCTCTCTCTTTCTTTCTGTTTCTGGTCAAAACTGAAAAATAGTGATAATAAATAATTATTTAAGAAAAAAAAAAGTTTGTTTGAAGCCTGATGGTCAGGGTCCCTAGCTGGGTAACAAAGTGTGCTCAGAATATTTTACACAGCACTTTTCTTCAGAACAATATTATTGAGTTTAATCTTTGCAGGAAGGAGGTGGAGTTAGTTTGTTGGCATATGCTGAATATTTGTCAAGTTATATAATGCATTAAACATGTAAGGGACAACTTTGGCGCAGTAGTAACGTAATGCTCTGTGATACTGAAGCCATATGGGAAGGCCCCCGGCTTGTGTCCCAAGGTCTTCCTGTACCTGCTGAGTGCACTTGTGATCCTGGCTGGATAAGGTCAGGGTTGGGTGCCGTTTGTGTTTGTCTCTCACAGGAGAAATAATAAACAAAACAAAACAAAACAAACAAAAACTCTGTAGATGGAAACATGAGATTGAACTCCATATCCTTTCCTGGTTTAGATAAAAAGTTGTTTAGGGAATTCAGGAGCTTCCGGGATGGGTCTCCTAATCAAGTGTTATGGCATTAAGATAACTAGGTTATGGGCTGGATGGTGGCGTAGCAGCAAATGGCAGTGTCCTGCTTGGCAATTCACATGGGAATATTCCAAGTTTGGAACTGGAGAACTCCCTGAATACACTGCGCATACACATGCCCATTTTCTGGGGCTGGTTGAGGCTAAGGGTAAATTGTAGTGTCAAGATCCTGTTGTAGGGACCAGTAGTTGGCAAAATGTCTATGTTGCTGGACTCCCATGTAGTTGACCATGGTTCGAGTCCTGGACCCAGTGGCTTAGCCTCACGCCGGGCATGTGTGCATGTGTGCCCAAGATCCCGAGAGGAGAATGGAGGAGAAGGGACTGTGGCATGGCCATCCGCTCGGGGGGGGGGGGGGGGGGGGGGCGGCGGTGGTGGTGGTGGTGGTGGTGGTGATTTCTCGCTTTCTCTCTCTCTGTCTGTCTCTTTCTGGCAAGTGCACATACCCTGTAGCAAAAACCTCTCAAAAAAAAAAAAAAAAAAAAAAGATCCTGTTGTAGATGCTGTCTCTTTTATTTTCTGGCTCAAAAAATACATTTTTAAAAAGATTATTATTCATTTGATCTTATTTTAAGGTAGACCATATTAAGTAAGATTTTAAATATGATTTAATATGATTACTGATTAATAACTACATTTAATAAAATGTAGCTTTCAGTGAAATAATCACATGGTTAGTAGCCAACTGTAAGTGAATTATTAAGAGCACTAGCGGGACTGGCAGTTAGTGTAATGGCTATGTCACTGGACTCCCATGTAGTCGACCGCGGTTCGAGCCCTGGACCCGGTGGCTTAAATTCACACTGGGCACGTGTGTGCGTGCCCAAGATCCTGAGAGGAGAATGGAGGAGAAGGGATTGTGGCGTGGCCATCCCCCCGGGGGGTGATTTAAGAGCACTAGCGTATCTGCAGAGTTGCCTTTTTGTTTGTTTGTCTTGCCAGAGACCGACAGAGATAGTGAGAAATCACCCCCTGGGGATGGTCATGTTGCATTCCCTTTTGCTCTAGTCTCCTCTTGGGATTTTGGGCATGCACATATGCACTCAGCATGATTTTCAAGCCGCCGGGTCTGGAACTCACCATGCATTCAGCCTTGTGGGAGCCTGCACTTTAACTTCCATGCCACCCACTGGCTCCAGAGTTTACTTTTAATTAATTCATAAGAGCTCTTAAATTGAGATTTTGGGTGGCCTCTCAAGCTTTTAGTTTACTGCATTTGCCTATGTTCTAGTAAAATCTAATAAAAAATCTTTATTTGCTATAGCTAACTTTTTAACTTTTATGTTTTATTTTATATTCCCCATAATCCTTTGAATTAAGACCAAGTTGGTGACATTTTAATTTTTAAACAGGTAAATGTGGGCATACAGATGAAAAGAAATAAGCAAGACCACATACTGAATTGTAAGAATCATTGAAATAGACTTTGAAACTCTTCACCTTGACTCCTTTAAAAATGTTTAATGATCATTCGACACACTGATCAACAAAAACAACTTTATTGAGGGTTTATTAGCAATAGGATGAGCTGTTAGATGTCTCTCTTTTTTTTCTGAAGACTTGAGTAAATACCACATATTTCTTTTTCAAAAAGGGTAACTTTGTACATCTGTTATTACTGTATATTGTGTTTGCTGTCTCTCTTGTGCCAAAGCCTTATTATAGACTGGTTCATTTTTCCCTTACTCTTCTGGATTCTCTTTATAATCAAAGAATTAGGCTTTGAAACCGTTGATTAGTCTCAGAATCAGTGAAAGTGGAACCACCAGATACGTACCTCCTGATCTGATGCTGTGGGAAATACATAGTACCACAGGTGAAATATTTTGTCTGAAAAAAGTTTGAATGGGATTATTCTTTAATTTGCTAGAGAGTATGTGCATTCTCCAGAGAGAGAGAGAGAGAGAGAGAGAGAGAGAGAGAGAAAACCTGCCATGAGGGTTGGCCATATCACAATCCCTTCTCCTCTCAGGATTTTGGGCATGCACACACATGTGCCTGGCACAGTTTTCAGGCTGGGGGCGGGGGAGGCAGAGAGAGAGAGAACCTGCCATGAGGGATGGCCATATCATAATTCCTTCTACTTCCATTTCAACTCTCAGGATTTTGGGAATGTACACACATGTGCCTGGCACGCTTTTCAGGCTGCCTAGTTTGGGATTCAGACTACACTGTTGGCCATGTGTAATCCAGCTGCCTTTACTACTATGCCAATGGCTACCTGACTGGATTCAGTTTTAATCTGACTTTGAGTTTATAAGAAATACAGAAAATTAGGGTCAGCATGTGACATGACAGTTAAAGCATTGGATTCCCACATGGCTCACTGGCTCAAGTCCTGGACCTGGCACTTTTTCACTTTCCCTCTCTGTCTCTGGTGAGCACATGTGCCCTACAGCAAATTATAAAAGAAAATAATAATAACAATAGTAAAGTTAAATACATAATTATTTTTTTAAAAAGACATGTAGAAAATAGGATTATATTGGGTTGCTGGAAAAGTCGTGATGTATTTTCCTGTTTTTCTATGCAAAAATTTGTCATGACTTTCCCGACAACCCAATATTAAGTAAAGAAACTACTAGGAAAATCCAAAATAAGGGACGTTCCACTGGACAAAATGATGCTGTTTTGTTGAGCAAGCAGTGGTGTGACAAAAGGAAAGAAGAGATGATATTATAGAATAAGATTTAAGAGTATAACAAAAAAGCAAGCCCATGTCTTTAGGAAGTTATTTGTGAACAGTGTAAATAGCCCTGAGAAGCAGCATGAACTACCTAAAAAAAACCCTTTGTACTATAGGGTTTGTTTTTTATTTTTATTTTTTATTTTTTTCCCACCAGACAAGTGGTAGCTTTTGGGGTTAGACTTGGAATTATATCATAGGGCTATACTTTTTACATGTGTGATCTAGTTATGTGATCTCTGAAGATGTTCTTAACATTCTTTTAGACTGGGGCCAGCAGGTAGCATGGTGGATGAGGCGCTGGTTTCCCACCACAAATCCCTCACCTGCCAACCTTTAGTTCTTGTGCTTATCTGGAAGATCTGACCAAGGAGCACAAAACAGCAACAGCAAAAAGCACCAGGAGGAATTTAAAGGTGAAAGAGCAGAATGGAAATACAGAGGTAGGGAGCAGGAAGTTGCTGCCTTGAGGGCTGGAAGGATAAGGGAAGAGATCTGGTTAATCAGATCCTAGAAACTTGGAGGAAGAGTCTTGAGTGGCTTGGCTCTGGCACCTGGATGGTGCCCCTTGGGGAAGGGGTAGGGGAGGGAGGTCATGTATCTTATTCTGGGAGTGCCTCAAGCAACTAACTGCTTATGTAATGATGCTGATAGCAACTGTTGACAAAGGGAAAGATCAGGTCCCCACACTGCTGCCTTTGTCTCCCTTAGTGCAGTCTACTAGCAGAAAGTAACAGGGAACATCAGTATGTGCACTTTTGCTAGCCCTAGATTCATAAAACCAGAGCATGGATATAGAACAGAGAGCTCACAGCTCTCATCCAGAAGCGAAACACTCTCCTCCTCTCCATTCTGCCAGTTGTCATGTAAGCTGGAGAGATACAAAAGCTGACAATGGTAGAAACACTCATTATGAGGTAACAGAGATGTGTTTTGTAAGACTTGTAACTAGGCTGTTACCTTTGTACCATGTTACATCTTTACACTTAAGTTTATTTATTTGCCAGAGTCCATGCAGTGGCCGGAGAGAGGGGGAGAGAGACAGATAAAGCAACTTCTAATGTGGCATGGTTATACTGCAGTCCTCTCTCCTCCATTTCCCCATCCTGTTGGGATTCTGGGTATGTGTGCCCAGTGTATTTCAAGCCACCAGGGGTAGGATTCGAACTGCAGTCAGCTGTGTGGGATCCAGCTCCCTTAATGGCAAGACTGTGAGACCAGCTGACATTTAAATACTGGTTGTGTTATCTTTATACTACCATACACTACCCGATGGATGGAAGGGGTCCCTCTCAAGTTCTCAGGGTAGCGTATCTTGCCTGTTGTATGTCCAGCTTGGGTTAAATGGTTTCTGATAATTTAATTTGGGTGATAATTAAGTGCCTACAAGCAGTGGGTTGGCTAAATGTTTCACCAAAGTGTTTATGGTCAGTTTGCCCCACCTCCACCCCCACCCCCCAGTGTGGAATGTAGGAGGGAGATAGGAGAAAATTGCTTCATCTACCCTCATCTCCTTGCCTGAGGTTCTTGAAGAATAGATTTGGTATGATCAGAGCTGGAAGTACTCTTCTACAGAAACACTCCTGATGGCTGGCAGATAGGGATCCTCAGGTACCTGGAGGGAGGTGGATGCCTGTAATAAGGATTTGAAGGAACCCCTTCATGGGTGAACCATGTTCGGGTCAGGAGTGATGATAAAGCCTTAACAGAATACTTACTCCTTTGGTGATCCTTTTCTTTTGCCTTACTCAATTTCTCAAGGTGGTCTCCTTTTCTTCTTTTTTCTTCTAGTGTAAGCTTAATATAGGGCATGTATGCGTACCAGAGAGAGTCAAGCAAGAGATAGAGAAAGTGAGAAACCTCCCCCCAGTAGGGATGGCCATATTGCAATCTCTTCCCCTCTATTCTCCTGGTGTGTTTTTCATGCCGCTGAATCCAGGACTTGAACCATAAGGTTGGCCATGTGTGAGTCAGCTGCCTTAAATTGTGTGTCACCTGTTGGCCCAAATGGGCATCATATTCTAAAATGTCTTTCTACATGTAAATGTAATGGTTGTGGTCCATTTTTAAAAAAATTGCTTTAAAAAATTTAATTGGGACCAGCAGATTGCATAATGGTTACATCACTAGACTCCCACATAGTGGACCACAGTTTCCTGGCAGCTTAAAACTTACGTCAGTCATGCGTGCCCAAGATCCTGACAGAATAATGGAGGAGAAGGGATTGTGGCATGGTAATCCACCCTGAGGGATGATTTCTCTCTTTCTTTTTCTGTCTCTCCAGCAAGTGCACGTGCCCTATAGCAAAACTCTCTCAAAAAATTTAATTATATTTAGTTTTTATATTTAATTACTATATATGTTTATACCCTACAAAATGAATTTTCACAGCATGAATACATTATATACTAGTCCAGTCAAAGATATTACCAAACACATTATGATCAACAAATAATTTCCATTTTTGTGTTTTTTAAATGTTTTGCTCCGGGGCTGGCAGATGGTGTGGTGGTTAAGGGCGCTGGACTCCCATGTGGTTGACTGTGGTTTTAGTCTTGGACCTGGTGGCTTCCTTTCTCACTTTCTCTCTCTCTCTTTCTCTATCTCAGGTCAAATTAAAATAAGTAAATAAATAAAGTTAATAAAATAATCCTTTATTTTTTTTAGAGGTTTTTGCTATAGGGCATCTGCGTTCACTAGGAAGACAGAGACAGAGAGATAGAAAGTGAGAAATCACCCCCCAGGGGAGATGGCCACACCACAATCCCTTCTCCTCCATTCTCCTCTTGGGATCTTGGGCACTCAGACACACGCGCCTAAGTCACCGGGTCCGGGACTTGAACCATGGTCAACTACATGGGAGTCCAGCGACATAGCCATTACACCAACTGCTGGATCCCCAGTACAATATCATTTAAAAAAAATGTTTTGCTCCCCTCCAGAATCCCTCCCTCACGTCCCCATTGCCCAACCTTCCTCCACTTTCTAGTATCCATAGTTGGTCTCTATGCTCTTGTACCTTCCAATTTTTTGGTTTCTGCCATAACATGCAGACATTTGGTGTATATTAAGAGGGGACATATAATGCTTCTCTTTCATAGTCTGGCTTGCTTTGCTTAGGATTAAACCTTAACATATTTACCCACTTTCTGTCAAATGCCAGGATTTCATTGTTTTGTTTTGTTTTGTTTTGTTCTAATGGATGAGTAGTATTCTATAGTGGATATGCGTCACATTTTTTTCAATCCATTTATCTGTTCTTGGACATTTGGGTTGATTCTATGTCTTAGCAATTGTGAATAATGCTGCAATAAATGTGGATATCTAATCATTTTTCCAACTGAGTATATCCCTATCTTTTGGATAGATGCCCAGGATTGGAACTGCTGGATTGTATGGTAATATTTTTAGATCTTTGAAGAACCTCCATATAGTTCTCCACAGTGGCTGTACTAGTTTACATTCCCACCAACAGTGTAGAAGAGTTCCCTTTTTACCACAGCCTTGCCAGCACTTAGAATTCTTTATTTTTTAATCTTAGCCATTCTGACTGGGGATAGGTGGTGTCTCATTGTGGTTTTGATTTGCAACTCCCTTACGATAAGAGACGGTGAGCATTTTTTTCCATATGTTTTTTGGCTGTTCATTTGTCTTACTTGGAGAGTTGTCTGTTCAGCTTGTTTACCCATCTTTTTTTTTTTTTTTTACTTTTTAAAAATTATTATTATTTATTTATATATTTTTATTATTATTCATACATTAAATCACTATACATCATTTAGATTGTGAAGAGACTTTACCCAGCATGATATACACCTCAATCCAGCCTAGTTGAGACCACTATACACATCCTCGTCAACAGATAATTAACTTTATCTGTGTCCCACAAGTGTCTTACCTCTCCATCCCCCCCCCCCACATTTCCTACACTCTTCCCCTCTCACAGTCTCTTTCCACTTTGTCTCTAGTATCCATTACAATTTTTAATACTTTTATGTTCTCCAGTCTTGTAGTCTCTACCACAGTGTGCAGTCGGTATATGTTAAGTGGAGACATGCAATGTCTCTCTTTAATAGCCTGACTGCGTCACTCAGCAACAAATCTTCCATATTCGTCCACTTTCTATCAAATTCCAGGGTCTTGTTGTTTTTTATGGCTGAATAGTATTCCATGGACTATATGTGCCACAATTTTTCAATCCACTCATCTGTTTGTGGACATTTGGGTTGTTTCCATGTCTTAACAATCATGAATAAGGCTGCAATGGATATAGATGTGCAAGCGCTTTTCTAACTGAGTGCTCTCCTGTCTTTTGGGTAGATATCCAGGAGTGGAATTGCTGGATCATATGGTAGTTCTATTTGAAGGTCTTTGAGGAACCTACATATTGTTCTCCACAGTGGCCCATCTTTTAATGGGATTGATTATTTTTTTTTCAAGTGAATTGCTTGAATTCCCTGTATATTCTGGTTATCGGTCTCTTATCTGAGGCATAGTTTGCAAATATATTCTCCCATTCTGAGGATTGTCTCTTCAACCTAATTATTGTTTCTTTTGCTATGCAGAAGCTTTTTAGCTTGATATAGCCCCACTTGCCTATTTTTGGGATTATTGCCTGTACTTTGGGGATCTTGTCTTTGCTTACTCCAATGTCTCCAAGAATTTCCCCTGTGTTATCCACCAGTAATTTAAAGTTTCAGGTTTTATGTTTAGATCTTTGACCTGTTTTGAGTTGATTTTTGTTAATGGTGAGAGAAAGGGGTCCAATTTCATTTTTCAGTGGGTTAATATCCAGTTTCTCCAGCACCAGTTGCTGGAGAAATTTTCTTTTTCTCAGTGGATTAACTTGTGCCCTTCATAAAAAAATTAGTTGACTATGTTTTGGGGCTTACCTTCTGGGTTCTCTATTCTATTCTATTGATCTACATTCCAGGTTTTTTTTTTTTTTTTTTTTTTTTTTTTTTTTTTTTTTTTTTTTTTTTTTTTTGCCAATACCTTGCTACTTTCGTTATTACAGATTTGTAATATATTTTGGGGTCAGAGAGTGAGATGTTTCTTCTTCTTCTTCTTCTTTCTTTTTTTTTTTTTTTTTTTTAAAGAATCATTTTATTTAACTTTGACCAGAGAGAGAGAGAGAAAGCAAGAAAGCTAGAAAGCAAGCCACCATATCCGGGACTTGATCTGTGGTCGACCATGTGGTAGTGGAGTGCCTCTAACCACCATGTCAGCTCCTGGCCTTAAGGTGCTTCTTATTTTATTCTTTTTGCACACTATTGCTTTGGTGATATGAGGCCTTTTATGATTCCAGACAAAAGTGAGAATTCACTCCTCAGGGAGGAATGACCATGCCATAATCTCTTCTCTATTATCCTTTCAAGATTTGGGGCATATAGTGCTCAGATTGTTTTTAAGAACATCCGGTCCAGGACTTGAACTGTGAAGTCGGCCATGTGGGATCCAGCGCCTTAACCTTGACACCATCTGCTTGTCTGACCATATGATTTTTTTAAGGCATGCAGGCAATGTATAATAAATGAAGGATATACATATATTCATCTTCTTCAACATTACGTTACACAAATATTACATTTTGTTGTGCACATTTGTTAATTCTATTAGTTTTTTTGTAATGTATATTAAATTGCCATGTTTTTTACTTTGCTGTGGTACGCTGTCCTGTAGCCTCTTCTACTTATTTATCTCCCTTCTTATGTTTGGTATGAATTTTCTCACAAAACCCCCACTACCGAGGTCTTAAGAAAGGACTTTTGGGGCCAGCAGGTGACATGGTGATTAAGGCACTGGACTCACACATGGCTGACCATGGTTGAGTCCTGAACCTGGCTGGCAGCTTGCTTTCTCTCTCTGGTGAGCGTGTGTGCCCTGTGGTAAATTTTAAAAATAATAATGATGATAAATAAAATTAAATAATTCTTTTTAAAGAAATAGACTTGGGAACCAGCAGTTAGCGTAATGGCTATGTCGCTGGACTCCCACGTAGTCGACCGCGGTTCGCGTCCCGGACCCGGTGGCTTAAATCTCACGCCAGGCGCGTGTGCGTGTGTGCCCAAGATCCTGAGAGGAGAATGGAGGAGAAGGGATTGCGGCGTGACCATCCCTTTTAGGGCGTGTGCGCTCGCCAGGGAGAGAGAGACAGAGAGACGGAAAGCGAGAAATCACCCCTGGGTCCGGGACGCGAACCGCGGTCGACTACGTGGGAGTCCAGCGACATAGCCATTACGCTAACTGCTGGTTCCCAAGAAATAGACTTTTCAGAGAGATTTTACTACTCAATACTATTTGACTACTGATCTCCCATCATAAGAAAATTCCTAACAAATATTCACAAAATTTAAAAGGACTACCTTCAAGGAAGTGAATTATAAGATGCATTAATTATCTAAATAAGTGATCATAGAGTAAACATAGCAAGTTGGGTTCTCATTTTAGGTTCAGATGAGGAAGGTAGAATGATGTCCCCACAGAACTGACAGTTGGGAAAGCAGTCTAAGCTACAGTCAGTCATCTACATCTTAAGGTCCCACATGATGGGGTTTTGACATTAGCAATGACTGAGATGACCCACTGTCCCTCCCCCCTTCCACCCTCTCTCCCTCCCTCTCTCTCTTGCCCTCTTTCTCCTCCTTTCCCTCTTCTTCTTCCTCCTCTTCTTCTCTTGTTCTTCCTCTTCTTTTTTGCCAGAAAGTACGTTTACTGGGAACATCTCAGTGAAATATGTTGTTTCCTTTCCATAGGGATCCTGGAATGGTAAGAGAGACTGAATACATGCAATATCCCCACCTGCTCTACCAAGAAGTAGAAATAGTAATGTCACTAAACTAGGCTCTAGAAGAGAAAGGAAACAAAAGGGACCCTTATTTAGAAGAAATAGGAAGAAAGCAAGAAGCAGTGATGCCTTGTTCTAGTCTGGAGGACTGTAACAAAACAGCATAAAATCCCTCCAGAGAGACCCATTGTATAAGCCATAGGCAGGGGCTATGAGTTTAAGCCACTGGGTCTAGGACTCGAACCATGGTCAACTACATGGGAGTCCAGCGACATAGTCATTATGCTAACTGCTGGTCCCGGTTTCTTTCTTTTCGAGGACATGAGGGAAGTATTTATTTGAAGCCTCCCTCATAGCTTGGAGTGGTTCCTTGGCTTATGGCAGCAACTTCAATTTTCACATAGTATACTCACTGTGTATGGTGTGTCTGTCTTCAAATACCCATTTTTATAACTGTGGGAGGCTGAGCACCCGTGAGTCTGCCGAGGCCATTTTCATGAGTCTCTTACTATTGCCATCTTAGGAAGCCCTTAGGTTTTGGTTTCTCAGAGAGCAAACAATTACACAATGCCAAAGGCCACAATTGGCTCTCCTTCGAAACCTCACCTTCAAAACCGTACTCTGATTGGCCACTTCCCATATCGCTCACCGATTGGTGAGCATAGAATCCCTCAGATTTGCATATCCAGCAACTCATGATTGGTCCACAAAAGCAACCAATCATAACCCACCTTTTACAGTCCTTCATTTACATATAGAACAACCAATCACTGCCCACCAACGTGTATATAACCACGATCCCTGGCCCACAATAAACAGACGACCCTGAAGAGTTGTAACACTGTCATCCCCTTGTTGTAACATTGCCCTGTTCGTCCTGTCTCTCACTCTTTCCCTCAGGATTTCTCACTTTCTCTCTCACTGTCACTGTTTCTCTCTCTCTCTCTCTAGCAAATTCATGCTCCCTAAGGCCAAAACCTCTTTAAAGGGAAAAAAAGAAAAAAAGATTTGACTTGAGCAGGGCCACCAGGTGGCATAGTGGTAAAGATGCTGAATCTCTCACTTAACCGATCGCAGTTTGAGTCTGAGAACCTGTGGCTTGAAAAATCATACTGAGGGCTTGTGTGTATCTGTGCCAAAAATTCCAAGAAGAGAATGTAGAAAAAGGAATTGCAGCATGGCCGTCCTCCCTGAAGGGTGATCTCTCCCTTTCCTTCTCGGTGTTTCTCCTCATCTCTCTCTGGTGAGCACACGGGCCCTATGACATAAACCTTAAAGAAAATGATATGAATGGAGATCTAAACAAGATATTTTTGGTTAATATGTTTCAAGTCCTTTTATCAATTGATTCTCTCACTTATTTCTTCTTTCTGTCTCTCTCTCCTATTTATTAAAGTTGGCTTATTTTGTAGAAAATGTTCTGTATTATTTTGCTGAGCTCTATCCACCTGCAGTCATTTATCATGTTCTTCTGAGCCTGTGGGCCTTGGATTAGACTCAAGTTCACATTTTTTTGGTTTGGACAAGACAGAGTAATTTGTGGTTATATATCCTTCCACCAGGAGGCACACAGTTTCTGTTTTGTGAGGTGAAATGCCATTTATTATGACACAGATTCATTACTGTGGAGTTGGTTCTACCATTTCCTCATTCAATAGTTGGAATATATATGTAAAGAAGAACAGGGACTGGCAGATAGAGTAGGGGTTGGGGTGTTGCACTCCCACATGTCTGATGTGGTTTGAGTCCCAGACCTGGTGGCTTGCTTTCTCACTTTCCCTCTTCCTCTCTGACTCTCTCTGGTCAAATTAAAATAATAATGATAATAACAAATAAAATTCCTTTTTTTTAAGAGAGATTTTTGCTATAGGATGCATGCGCTTGCTGGAGAGACAAAGACGGAAAGCAAGAAATCACCTCCGGGAGGATGGCCATGCCACAGTCCCTTCTCCATTCTCCTCTCAGGATTTTGGTCATGCACGCACATGTGCCCGGTGTGAGTTGGACACCACCAGGCCTGGGACTGGAACTGTAGTCAGGCACGTGGGAATCCACTGATGTTAACCATTATGCTATCTGCTGGTCCACAAATAATTCTTTAAAAAAAAAAAAAAAAAAAAAAAAAAAAGAGCCCTCACAGTTGTTGGATAACCTTGAGGTATAGTTTATATAAGAGAGAGGGGAAATGGCACACCCTCACCCCCATTACTTATTTATTATCAATGCAGATGCCTTGGCATCCTATAAGAATCACCAGTGAGTTTTTGTGTGTGCAGTTACGAGTTCATGGATTTAAACATGTTTGTATTTCAGAATTATTGGGATCATTCTTACTGATACTCATATGGTCCTATCACAAGAAGACTGGAAACTTCTTAAAGCTAATGCCCCCTTAACGTCCTTTGTCCTCAGTCCTTTACTGTACCCTTGACCACCACCCTGTAGGGGATTCCATATTAATTCAATCTTTCAAGCTTTGTTCCATGCGTGAAAGGAGGAAACAGCAGGCAGGCATAGCCACCCAAAGAGAAGTGTGCATGGACAGCTTCTGCTTTGCATCCTCGAACTCTAACACTCTTTATAGGTGCCTGAGCAGCAACGTTTAGTTTAGATTTCACAGTAATGCCAAGTTGGGAAGTTGCTCTTTCACTTTCATAATCTGCAAATGAGTTCTGTAACTCTTCAAATTAAAATAATTGGTCCTTTTTATTAGAATTACATTAAACTACCAGCAACCACAAACTATTATCCGAAGCAGTTGTCATATAAAAGCAGAGGCCTTTGTTTTCAGTAGTACCCACTCGCACTTTTATGGCTGATCCAAGAAGAAATAATCGGTAAATAAATCTCTCTCATCATCTGGGTTTTAGGCAGAAGTTTTTTTTTTTTTTTTTTTTTTTTTTTTTTTTTTAAGGTATTTGCCATAGGCGCATGTGCTCCTGGAGCACCTTCTGGGATACTGATTATCCAGACATTTGGACATTTAATGGTATCTAATATTTCTCGTATATTATTTTCATTTCATTGGGTTGTTTTCTCAGGATTTTTTTGGGTGAATTTTTCTAGGACAGGGGTTCTGTCTTCTACATTTGAGATTCGGTCTTCTACATGATCTAACCTGCTTTTAGTACTTTCAAGGGAGGTTTTTTTTTTGGGGGGGGAGAGGTTTTTGCTGTAGGGCGCGTGCGCTCGCCAGACAGACAGAGACATAGAAACAAAGCGAGAAATCACCCCCCAGGGGGGATGGTCACGCCGCAGTCCCTTCTCCTCCATCCTCCTCTCGGGATCTTGGGCACGCACTCACATGCGCCCGGCGTGAGTTTTAAGCCACCAGGTCCAGGACGCGAACTGCGGTCGACTACGTGGGAGTCCAGCGATATAGCCATTACGCTAACTGCTGGTTCCCAAGGGAGGTTTTGATTTCCTGTATTATAGCCTTCACCTCTAACCGTTCTGTTTGATTTTCTTTTGTGGTGTTTATTTCCTCTTTCAACTCTTGTAAGAACTTCTGCATCTCCTGGAACTCATCGACTCTTTTCTCCTGCATCTTCTGGAGTTTGTTGTCTCTCTTCTCTTGAGTCTCTGTTAGCTTTGTTGCTACAAATATTCTAAATTCTTTATCTGACATTTTTACGAGTTCCATTGTACTGTCTGTGCATGAGTTGTTATTTTCCCCTAGGGGAGAGATATTTTCTTGCTTTCTCATATTTCTTGTGCCTCCGCGGTGGTTTCCAGTCATCTGATGAACTATACATTTCTTTCTAATTTCTTTCTTTCTAATTTCTTTCTTTTCTCTCTCTCTCTCTCTCTCTCTCTCTCTCTCTCTCTCTCTTTCAGAGTTTTTTGCTATAGGGCGTGTGCACTCGCCAGAAAGACAGAGACAGAAAGCGAGAAATTATCTCCCAGAGGGGATGGCCATGCCGCAATCCCTTCCCCTCCACTCTCCTATCGAGATCTTGGGCACACATGCACATGTGCCCGGCATGAGTTTAAGCCACCGGGTCCAGGACTTGAACCGCAGTCGACTACATGGGAGTCCAGCGACATAGCCATTACGCTAACTGCTGGTCCCTCTTTCTAATTTCTTGAAGTTAAATCTGAGTGTTCAGAGGCGTGCAGGAAGAGGTGATCTATAATCTCTCTGCAGTTCCCCTTTTTCTCCCAGTCTCATGGGTCTTGGGGTCTAGAGGGTGAAGTCTGAGCAGAAACTCTTTGGTTGTCTTAGCCCCTGAGCCGTGGGCATTTGCTCATAGCTCAAATGCCCATGGTATGGTTTTCAAGCCACCTGGTCTGGGGCTTGAATTGAGGGTGTTCATGTGAGAGTCCAGTTCCTTAGTCGCTATGCCAGGCAGAGCACTTTACATGATTTTTATACTGTTTCTGTTTTCAGACTGGCAATTAGGAATAAGTGTGAACCCATGAATGAAGACTAGGCAGAAGTGTAGTTAACTACTCAGGTTTGGGAAATAAGATTATTGCCACACTTTAACACTCCATGGCCACATCTCCAAAAAAAAGCAACTTACAAAAAGCCTATTTTAAAAACATTTATCTTGGGGCCAACAGATAATGTGGTGGTTGCAGAGCTGTACTCTCACATGACTGATTGGGGTTCGAGTCCTGGACCTGACATCTTGCACCCTGGGCTTGTGTGCATGCGTGCCCAAAATCCTGAGAGGAGAATAGAGAAGGGATTGTGGTGTGGCCAGCCCCCGGAGTGGTGATTTCTCACTTTTCCTCTTCCTTTCTCTGTCTCCATCTCTCTCTGGCAAATGCATGCACCCTATGACAAATTAAAAAACAAACACCAAAACCAAAAATCTTCCTAATGATACTCTTTTCTAGTCTTATTCTTCCCCTGCCCAGTCCATCCCTAACTCAGCAACTTCTGATCTTATGAGTTATGTAGTAAACTTAACTTTATAAGAAACACCCAAATTGATCTCCAAAGCAGCTGTGCCATTTTTGTATTCTCACCACTTGTTATGAATGATCAGCTGGTCTATGTTCTCAGCAGCACTTGAGTATTACCATTTTTCTGAGAGGCATATAGTGGTATCTCCTAGTTTTATTTGCTTTTCTCTAGTGACTAATGATGAGCATCTTTTCATGTATCTAATGATCATCCCTATATCCTCTTTGACATGTCTAAGTCTTTTGCTATTTAATTGGGCTGTTTTCTTACTGTTGGCTTTTGAGAGTTCTTTGTATACTCTGGATACAAGTCCTTTGTCAAATATGTACTTTGCAAATTGCATTTTCTCCTAGTCAGTAACTCGTCTTTTCCATTTTCTCAACATTGTCTTAATTATAACCAAAGTTTTCAATTTTAATTAAGTCCAATTTATTTAATTCCACCGGGTGGTGGGGGCGGAATTAATTAATAATCTTTTTACTGCCCTGTCTAAATACTCCTGGCCTAAATTCATGTTATGAAGGTTTTTCTCCTAAAGTTTTATAGTTTTAGGTTGTAATTTTAGACCTATGGTACATTTTGAATAAATTTTTATGTAATGTGTGAGTCATAAGCCAAAGTTTATTTTTTATTTTTTGTTTATAGGTATCCAGTTATTCCAATACCCCATGTAGAAAAGATTCTTTCTCCATTGAGTTATCTTTATACTTTTGTCACAAATCAATTGACCACATTTATGTGGGACTGTAATTCTGTTCCACTGATTTGTTTGCTAATCCCTTTGCCAATGCTCCACTTTCTTGGTCATTGTGACTTTATATATTCTCATACTAGGTAGTATTATTCCTCCAACTTTATTCTTTTTCAAAGTTCCTATGACTATTCTAGTTACATATATATATTTCAGTAAAAGCAAGTCTATGTCTACGTAAAAATTATGCTGGGATTTTGATTGAAATTGCCTTACATTTTCATAAAACTTTCAGGATAATTGATGTCTTTACTAAGTTGAATTTTCTAATTAGTGTATATATTATGTCTCTCTTTATTTAGTTATCTTTGAATTTTTATATAAGCATTTTTAAATTGCCAGGGGTTGCTTGTGCTATCCTGAGAGAGCCAAAAAGCACCCCCTAATGGGATCTAGTCATACCTCAGTCACTTCTCTATTTCTCCATCTTATGGAGATTATAAGCACAAAGTGCCTGGCGTTGTTTTTCAAGCCATAGGGGCCCAGATTCTAACCTCAATTGACCATGTGGGATTTGGCTTCCTTAAACACTAGGCTACAGGGCTGGCCATTTCATTAGTGTTCTGTAGTTTTTAGGAAGAGGTCCTATGTATGTTTTGGAAAATTTATACGTAAGTATTATTTAAGTTTTGGGAATATAGGAAAAATTTTAAAATATTTTAATTGAGTAAAATGTGCAACATAAAAATATCATTTTAATTATGTTTAGTGCATAGCTTAGTACTGTTAAGCTTATTTATATTGTTGTGCATATAATCGCTAGAACTTTTTCTTCTTGGGAAATTGAAACTCTGTACCCATTAAACAGCCCTGTTTTCCCCTGCAAGTTATTGGCAAACACTGTTTTAGTTTGCATCTCTGAATTCAAAGATAACCCATGTAAGTAAAATCACAAACTAGCTGTCCTTTTGTGACTTACTTATTTTTTAAAAAAGAATTGTTTTATTTAACTTTATTTTAATTTGACCAGAGAGGGACAGAGCGAGCAAGAAAGGGTAAGTGAGAAAACAAGCCGCCAGGTCCTGGACTTGAACCATGATCAGCCATGTGATAGTCCAGCTCCCTTAACTACCATGCCAACTGCCAGCCCCAAAGACATTGCCTTTTATTCCTAGTTTGCTAATAATTTATCTGATGAGTAATGTTAGATTTTTTTTCTGCATAAATTGATATAAACTTGTAGTTTTCCTATGGTGTTATGATAAATTGCATTCTTCTTCTTCTTCTTTTTTTTTTTTTTTGAGAGGTTTTCGCTATAGGGCGCATGCGCTCGCCAGAGAGAGACATAGAGACAGAAAGCGAGAAATCACCCCCAGGGGGGATGGTCACGCCACAATCCCTTCTCCTCCATTCTCCTCTCAGGATCTTGGGCACGCATGCACACGTGCCCGGCATGAGTTCTAAGCCACCGGGTCCGGGACGTGAACCGCGGTCGACTACGTGGGAGTCCAGCGACATAGCCATTACGCTAACTGCTGGTTCCCCATTCTTCTTCTTTTTTGATAGACTTTTGCTGTAGGGTGTGTGCGCTTGCCAGAGAGACAGAGAGAGACAGAGGGACAGAAGGGGAGAAATCACCCCCCAGAGGGATGGTCACACCACAGTCCATTTTCCTCTATTCTCCTTTTGGGCTTTTGGGTGTCCGACGTGAGTTTTAAGCTACCGGGTCTGACACTCGAACCATAATCAACTATGTGGGAGTCCAGCGATATAACCATTACACAGTCTGCTTGTCCCCAAATAACTTTTTTTGAAGTTTATATGCATTCTCTTTGAAAGAGATAAGCATCCAACTAGGGATGCTGTCCCTACACCACAGTCCACCCCCAGTATCAACCATTTCTGATCATGAGCCTGTGTGTGCCCAGTGTGCAGAGGAGGGTCCCAGGTGGCAAACCAAGGACCCTTCCTAGGTGGGTCTGGTTATGTTACCTCTGTGCCATTGTCTGGTCCCTGTTGTGGTGTTTTATTCTTTTATTATAGTGCTCGACTCAGTTTACTAACATTTTTGTTGAAGACTGTAATACTTTGTGTTTTTTTTTTTGTTTTATCTTTTTATCTTTTTTTGAGAGGTTTTTGCTATAGGGTGCGTGCGCTCGCCAGACAGACAGAGACAGAGAGACAAAAAGCGAGAAATCACCCCCCAGGAGGGATGGCCACGCCACAATCCCTTCTCCTCCATTCTCCCCTTAGGATCTTGGGCACACATGCACACGTGTCCGGTGTGAGTTTTAAGCCACCAGGTCCGGGATGCAAACCGCAGTTGACTACATGGGAGTCCAGCGACATAGTCATTACGCTAACTGCTGGTCCCCCTTGTTCTATCTTTTATTTTTATCATTAGGGTAACATATCCCTAAATTTATTGAGAAGTGTTTGTTTTCTGGGAGAGATTGGGCAGAATTGGTGTTATGTCTCTAAATGTTTGATAGAATTTGCCAGTGAAGCCACCTGAACAGGTATCTTCCTCAGATTTTTTTTTTTTTTTTTTTTTTTTTTTTTTTTAACAATTCAAGTTCAGTGTTTTAGTAGTTATAAGACTCTTGTGGTTATCTCTTTCACCTTTGGTAATTCTGTTGGTTTGTGGTTTTGAAGAATTGGTTCATTTCACCCAAGTTGTTGAATACAGGTATAGAGAATTTGTCATATTCTATTTTCCTTTAGATGTCAGTGAGATCTGTAGTGATAGCACTTATTTTAATCCTGATACTGGCAATTTGTGTGTACTCTCTTTTTCTCTCTCAAATCTTTGCCAGTCTCACCAGAAGTTGATTTGTTTTATTGACCCTTCTTCTCTCCCTCAAATCGGCATTTGGTTTCATTAATTTTTCTCTTATAAGAAATGCATGCAGGACCAGCAGTTAGTGTAATGGCTATGTCGCTGGACTCCCACGTAGTCGACCACAATTCGAGTCCCGGACCTGGTGGCTTGGACTCACGCCGGGCGCGAGTCCGAGAGGAGACTCACGCCCAAGATCCCGAGAGGAGAATGGAGGAGAAAGGATTGCGGCATGCCCATCCCCCCTGGGGGGTGATTTCTCACTTTCTATCTCTCTGTCTCTTTCTCTCTCTGGTGAGCACACACACCCTATAGCAAAAACCTCTCCAACAAAAAAAAAGGAAAGAAATGCATGTGGTTTTTTTGTTTTGTTTTGTTTTTAGATTTTTTGCAATAGGGCTCGTGCGCTCACTGGAGACAAAAAGAGAAAAGAAGAAAGAAGTGAGAAATCACCCTCTGGGGGGAATGGCTACTCCACACTCCTTCTTCCATTTTCTTTTTGTGTCCACACCCTTCATCTTCCACATGTCAATGGATATATATAAAGATTGAATTTTCATTTGCTTATTATGGTTGGTTATAATGAATGTGCGATATTGTAGACTTTTTTTTTAAACAAGGCCTGTATTTGATTTGCCAATTTTCTGTTTATTTTTATACTTACTGTCACATTCCTAGTTCCTGTTTTCTGTTCCTCTTTGCTACTCTGCCTTCAAGTTTTATGTTTGCCTTTGTTTTTAATTGCTAGAGGGCATGTATGCTTTAGAAAGAGAGAGAGAGAGAACCCTCCAGTGTGTTGGTGGTGCCACAGTTCCTTCTCCATTTCTCCATTCTGTCAGGATTTTTGCCTTGCAGACATGTACGCTTGGCACATTTTTCAAGATGTGGGAACTGGGAATTAAACCATGGTCAACTGTGTGATACCTGGCTCCCTTTAACTGCTAGGCCATGGGTTTGGCCCTGCCTTCAAGTTTTAGATTAATGTGGGGAACATTGATCGTGAGCAGGGTACTGTGCAAACCCCTTTTGGATTGTCATTTGATTCTTTTTTTTTTTTTTTTGGAGAGATTTTTGCTATAGGGCGCGTGCGCTCGCCAGACAGAGAGAGACATAGAGACAGAAGGTGAGAAATCACCCCCCCCAGGGGGGATGGCCACGCCGCAGTCCCTTCTCCGTTCTCCTCTCGGGACCATTCTCCTCTCGGGATCTTGGGCATGCACGCACATGCGCCCGGTGTGAGGTTTAAGCCACCAGGTCCAGGACGCAAACCACGGTCGATTACGTAAGAGTCCAGCAACATAGCCATTACGCTAACTGCTGGTTCCCTCTCATTTGATTCTTAAAGCCAACCCTAAACATAGGAAGGAAATAAATGCGGTCCATGCTTAAAATAAAAGAAAAAGCAAGAGAAAAAGAAATGAAGAAACTTGCTAAGATGTTGCCATTGCCATTTCTTTAGCTGAATGGTATTCAGACTTGGCAACCTGATCCCAACGCAACCTGTCTTAGTCTCTACCATATGTAAGTTATAGCTAGTTCTGCCACCTGGAATATCTAGTTCTCAAATGTAGAGATAGGATGGCTTTTGGGCTAGCCAATAAGGCAGCTAAATGCCACGTGGCCAACTGTGTGGTTGAGTCCCAAACCTGGTGGCTTGAAAAACATGTCAGATGCATGTGCTCACGTGCCCAAAATCTTAGGAGAATGGAACAGAAGTGACGGTGGCATGGCCATCTCTCGAGGGGTGCTTTTTCAGATTCTTTCTGTCTCTCTCTGGTGAGTGTCCTATAGCGTGAAAGAAAAGAAAAAAAAAGAAAAACGGGGAAAAAAGACATCCAAACCCTTGCAAATCCATTTAGGACTTTCAGTACCAATTTCATCAGTATTTTTAATTCACAACTATAATTACCTCCTGTAATGTCCCAATTACAACACCTAAATAAATTTACAGAAAATATAGTTTATAGTTTATAGTTTAAAAATCAATATAATGTTCTACTAATAACAGAAAAGAGACATAGAAGAAATAATTTATATAAAATTCTGTGCGTGTGTATGTGTGTGTGTGTTTAAGATATTTTTCCTGTAGAATGTGTGTACTTACTGGAGAGACAGAAAGCAAGAAATCATCCCCTGGAGGGACGGCCACACCATGATCCCTTCTCCAGTCTCTTCTCAGGATTTTGGGCACACGTGCACACACACCTGGTGTGAGTTTCAAAGTCGCTGGGTCTGCTGCCGGCCCCCTACAATAGTATTTTAGGGGACCCGCAGATGACGTAATGGTTACATCGCCAGACTCCCATGTGGTTGACTGTGGTTCGAGTTCTGGACCCGGAGGCTTAAAAAAAACCGGGCGCATGTGTGTGCATGCCAACGATCCCAAGAGGAGAACGGAGGAGGAGGGATTGCAGCGTAGCCATCCCACCTGGGGATGATTTCTTGCTTTCTGTCTCTCTGTCTGGAGATCACACGTGTCCTATAGCAAAAATCTCTCTCAAAAATGTTTTTTAGTACATTAATACCTGTAATGTGCTTGAGGCATAACGAAGTAGTCAAGTGCTTGTACTATCTGCAGATATTAGTGTTGGTATAGAAACATACAGCTACAAGTTGTGTTACTCTCATTTAAGTGTTTTTCTATATTAATTATAAGCAGTTATCGTATAAGATATAATATTTTGATTTACATGGTTGCAGTTTTAGAAGATATAGTGTATGTTAAAACTTACAAATACTTTCTTATATAGTAGGCTTAGATAAATGGGCTTCTTGTGTATGTGAACATCTAGGACCTTCAAAAATCTGTGTAAGAGGACCAGCAGATGGCATAATGATTACGTCACTGGACTCCCATGTAGTCGATCATGGTTCGGGTCGCAGACCCAGCATCTTTTTTTTTTTTTTTTTTTTTTGGAGAGGTTTTTTGCTATAGGGCGCGTGCGCTCGCCAGACAGACAGAGAGAGACATAGAGACAGAAAGCGAGAAATCACCCCCCAGGGGGGATGGTCACGCCGCAATCCCTTCTCCTCCATTCTCCTCTTGGGATCTTGGGCACGCACGCACACGCGCCCGGCGTGAGTTGTAAGCCACCGGGTCCGAGACGCGAACCGCGGTCGACTACGTGGGAGTCCAGCGACATAGCCGTTACACTAACTGCTGGTTCCCAAGAAAGCAAGCCACCAGGTCCAGGTTTTGAACTGTGGTTGGCCATGTGAGATTCCAGCATCCTTAACCACCATGCCACCTGCTGGCCCCGCAGACCCAGCATCTTAAAACATGCTGAGTGTGTGTGCGTGCATGCCCAAGATCCTTAGAGGAAACTGGAGGAGGATGGATTGCAGTGTGGCCATCCCCCCGGGGATGATTTCTTGTTTTCTCTCTCTCTGGTTGAGCATACACACCCTATAGCAAAAATCTCTCTCTTAAAAAAATCTGTGTAAGGGGACCAGCAGATGGCATAATGGTTACTACATCACTGGACTCCCACATGGCCAATTGTCGTTCAAGCCCCAGACCCAGAGGCTTGAAACTCACGCTGGGTGCATGTGCGTGCGTGCTCAAAATCCCAGGAAGAGAGTGGAGGAAAAGGGATTGTGTCATGGCCATCTTCCTGGGGGATGATTTCTTGCTGTCTGTCTCTCTCTCCAGCAAGCATACACGCCCTTTAGCAAAAATCCCTCTTAAAAAAAATCTATGTAGGTTACAGGACAGCTTTTCACTCTATGTGGCTACCCTGCATACTTCAGGATGCTTGAGTATCTGACTCTGGCTTTCATGTGTCAGTAACACCCTTCTTCTGACCCCAAAGATTTCAAAAACCACTCCCTGAGGTGTGAAGGTTTATCTATGCAGAGTACCTGCTCTAGATCACTCCTTTCCCAGCTGTGGAGAAGGACTAGTTTGTTTGTTTTTAAATAATTATTTTTATTTAACTTTATTATTATTACTTTAAAAATTTGCTGTAGGACATGTGTTCTCACTAGAGAGAAAGAGAGAGAGAGAGCGAGAAAGCGAGAAAGCGAGCTGTCAGGTCTGGAACTCAAACTGTGGTCGGCCATGGGGGAGCCCAGCACCTTAACCACCATGCCACCTGCTGGTCCCAGGACTACTTGTTTTGTTGGCGTAAAACAATTGTTTTATTTTGCTGATTTTGTGGATCAGGAACTTGGGAAGAGCTTGGCTCAACTACCTAATGTCAGCCAGGTGCAATGCTGGGACTAAAGGTTTTCTTCTAAGACAGCTTCTCTTTTGGGATTTGGGTACTTTCTCTTGACATGGCATCTCTCCTCCAGAACCTTCCACATGCCTTGTGCTTCCTCATAGGATGGCAACCCATGGAAAATGGAGCTCTCCCTTGGAGGCACAAGGGTTACAGATATCAAGGCTAAACTCGGAGCTTGTATAATGTCATTTCTGTCATGTTCATAGGAGTCATAGGCTAGCTCACATTCAAGGGAGAGGACACAGTGCCCACCTTTAAAATTTTTTGAAATTAACATAATTTTACATATTTGTTGGAGTACAATGTGATTTTTGAGTACACAAATACAGTGTATAATGATAAAATCAAGGTGATTCATCTGTAATCATCATCTCAGCCTTGTCATTGTGTTGTGTTGGGAACATTCAAAATCCTTTTTTCTTTCTTTTTTTTTTTAAATTTATTCATTCATTTATTTTTAGTTTGACCAGAGAGAGACACAGAGTGAGAAAGAGGGAACGTGAGAAAGCAAGCCACCAGGTCTAGGACTTGAACCATCGTTGGCCATGTGGGAGTGTCTAGCACCTTAACCACCACGCCACCTGCTGGTCCCCCCTTTTTTCTTTTTACTCTTTTTTTGGAGAGGTTTTTGCTATAGGGCACATGCGCTCACCAGACAGAGAGACAGAAAGCGAGAAGTCACCCTCCAGGGGGGATGGCCACACCACAGTCCCTTCTCTTCCATTCTCCTCTCGGGATTTTGGGCATGCACGCACACAAGCCCAGCGTGAGTTTAAGCCACTGGGTCCGGGACTCGAACTGTGGTCGACTACATGGGAGTCCAGTGACATAACCATTATGCCAACTGCTGGTCCCCAAAATCCATTTTTCTTTTTAAAGGTGCTCTGAGATATATAGTTAAGTTGTTAAACACATTCTTCCCACAGCATTTTATAACCCTGAACATTATTCCTCTTACCTCGCTGCAATTTTGTTTCAGTTTATCTGCAAGGCTATTCCTTCTCCTCCTCTATATCCTTCCCAGCCTCTGGGAGCCATTCTTCATCCCTTTACTTCTGTGAAGACTCCTTATTTCTTAACTTCCAGTCAGTTGCTGACTTTTTGTAAAATATATTGAAAATAAGTTATTAGAAAAATGAAAATTTAAGGTCAGTCAAAAAGACAAGCTCTTAACCTTTATTATTAGATGTAGCAGTCATGAAATTCTTGTCATCTGCTGTAATAATTTCTAATTGCTTAATCTCAGTTTCTGACTATATCTCATTGTGGTGTAGTCTCTTTATCTCATTCTCCTTTCTCTTTGCAGTCACCCAGAATGATTGTATGTTTCTGAAAAATTCTTTTTGGAAGATTTTGTCCCAAATGCTCAAATACTTTATTGCTAGCATTTCTTTTATTTAACATAAATATGACTTACATAAAAATTATCATATTGTTTAGTGGTGGAAATGAACCCAACTGCCTTTGCCATCAGAGATCCCTTTTTATTCATGATAGAAATTTGGAGTATTGGGGGCCGGATAGTAGTGCAGCAGTAAATGTAATGTTCCCCAAGGCTGACCTGCACGGGGAAGCACCTGCTTTGTGTCCAGAGAACTCACTGAGCACACTTGGCAAGTGTGTCAGTGATCTGAGGCTGGCTGGAGGTGGAGCTTGGCATCAAGACATGTTGCGGACTGTCTCTTTCTCACTCATGGAGGATGTAAACTTAAAAAAAAGGAAAGAAACCTACATAACTCAGCAGGCATAGCTCAAATTGGTTTTGATTTCTTCTTAATTTTATATACTTAAAATCTGTTGCATTTTCTTCTTGCCAATCCAAAGAGAAGCAGTTAACTTTTCAAACTTGAATTTCAGAAGACTTCCTGCTCTATTTTTCATATTTCAAGAGTCTTAGTAATCAAAGACAATTCCTATAAGAAGGCAGAAAGGGTCCTGGATCATCAGATATTTCCAGCAGCACATGCTGGAGTTGCTCATGGGGAACCCCTTCAGCACGGCCTACAGCTATTTCTCCCATGGGCCAGTACGGAGAAGGCAAGTCCTTCTGGGAGGGATCTGGTGGCTCTGCTACAGTGACTCAATTTTAAATGGGACTGATGTCATTTTTCTAATTCTTGGTGACTCCATAGCAGCGCAAAAAAAAAAAAAAAAAAAAAGACACTTTTCCTACTCTTCTAGCTGACTCTGTTTCTCCACAGTCATACTGCTGTGATGCATAGGGTTGGCTTTCTGAGTGTGTGAATGTAGGTGATTATCATTGAATCCAGGCACAGGATCATGAAATGGTTTTTTTCTTTTTCTTCTTTCCTTTCTTTTTCTTTCTCTTCTCTTCTCTTTTCTTCTCTTCTCTTCTCTTCTCTCTTTTTCTTTTGGTTTTCAGTTTCTAGAGGAGAGGGCATGTGTGCTTATAGAGAGAGAGAAAGAGAAAGTACCCACCATCCCTGATATGTTTGTGTTACAAGCTTTTTCCTACATTTCTCCATTCTATCAAGATTTGGGACATATACAAATAGAAAACAGAGTATAATGAACCCCTATATATCCAGCTTTCCTTCAGGGCATACGCATGAGAGAGAGAAAGTGAGAAGCACTGCACTACCTGCCAGCCCCAATAGTAGTTTATCTTTTTCTTTCTTCCTTTTTTTTTTTTTTTTTTTAAGAGAGATTTTTGCTATGGAGCATGTGTGTATGCTGGAGAGACAGAAAGAGACAAACAGAAAGGGAGAAATTACCTCCTGGATGGATGGCCACGCCGTGGTCTCTTCTACTCCCCTTTTGGGATTTTGGACACGTGCACGTGCACACACACCTGCTGTGAGTTTCAAGCTGCTGGTTCTAGGACTCAAACCGTGGTTGGCCATGTGGGAGTCCACCGATGAAACCATTATGCTATCTGCTGGTCCCAGTAGTTTATCTTAATATTCAGCTTTCTATGGGGAAAGCTCAATTAATGAATGAATTAATTAATTAATTAATTTCTTTCTTTCTCTCTTTCTCTCTTTCTCTCTTTCTCTCTTTCTTCCTCTCTTTCTTCCTCTCTTTCTTCCTCTCTTTCTTTCTTTCTTTCTTTCTTTATTACTACTTACTTACTTTTACTTACTTTACTTACTTACTTACTTAAAGGGAAAACCTCAGATATGAATTGAAGCAATGAGTGAGTCAGTGAGCTAGGCTCCTTATGGCTCTGTTCCTAAGAAGGCTGCCCCTCAGCTGCTGGTCTCATTATGGGGGATTAATGCTAAGCTCTCCTGAGCTTACACCCACCATAACTGCATGTTCTCCTTTCTCAGCAAATCTGATACCCACCAACTCTGAGCATGTTCTGTGTACTTCCAGTATTCCAGTATTGTTTAGTGCTACTTGAGGTTGGCCAGCTGAACAAATCTTTCTGATTTCAAATAATCTTCATGATTTCTTTCCCATAAAAAACACGACTCTATCATGTTAGTTTCCTTCTTGCTTATCTAAACACAGACAAGTCTTTCATCAGTCACAGCTTTGTTTCTTTGTAGTAGGAATTTTAGCCTGACTTGCTGGTTAATTAATGTTTATTTTAAAAGAGGACTTATGCTCTTATGCTCCTTTTGCTTTGTAGTACATGATAGAGCCTGCATTACTTCTTCACACGACTATGCTTGGCTTGGTGGTGTTTACTTCAGAGTTCAAGGGTCATCTCTACCTTACTGTATATTTTTAGAATATTAACTTTAATATTACATTTTTAAACCCTTAATTTCCCTGGCTTTATTTTTGCACATTTTAATAAAATTTTTTTTATATATTTCCTCTACGAGTTAGAGAGACAATACCCCCAATTTGGTCTTCGTGCAGCAATCCACCTCTGGCTGTGAGACCCAGATCACAGGCTTATGTGTGACTAGCATACTCAGGAAGCTGTCCAACGTGACTCTGGAACTTCCTTCTGTGGGTCAGCCTCGTAGAGCATCATGTTTGCTCACTGTACCACCTTCTGTTCTTCTAGGTATTTTTTAAAACCTTATGTTAAATTATAAGTTACTTCATCTCTCGAAGTTTTTTTTATTAGTTATACAAGTGTTTCTATAAATAAAAGACCTTGGCATGTGAGTGCTGTTGGTTGTTTCTTGCCTTTAGAAGCCCATACCTCTTAACTAGTTTTATTATTATATTTTTTTTAAAGAGAGATTTTTGTTATAGGGCACTTGTGCCCGCCAAAGAAGCAGAGACAGAAAAATGAGAAATCAACCCCCCAGGGGGGATGGCCACACCACAATCCCTTCTCCATTCTCCTCTTGGGGTTTTGGGCACACATGCACACGGGCCCAGCGTTTTAAGCCACTGGGTCTGGAACTTGAACCATGGTTGACTACATAGGAATCCAGCAACATAACCATTATGCCATCTGTTGGTCCCACTCTAACTAGTTTTCTAAAAATCAAACAATCTATATATAAATCTGAAAAATTATGATATACTCCTGTGTAGCATGTATTGATTATTCAATTTACCAAAAAGTCTTGAAGTTATGTATGGGTTGTATACTCCTTGATAACTGTGACCTCTCTGGGATACTATCCACTGTTTGAGGGTCCCTGGTTGGAATCCATGGTGCTCATCCTGCCTCCTTCCTTCCATAGCAGGAGGGCTCTAAAAGAGAAACTGTCCACCGAGTCTAAATTGACTCTCAGAATCCTCATGGTGTCTCATGTGATCACAACCAATCGCAACTGCATATAAAAGGAACTTTATGGCCTCCTTGAGCTAGATAATCTCTTAAGAACCTGTCCATTTCCACTTTCATGAGTTTCTCTGTTTAGTTCTGCTCCCTTGAGAATGCCTGCAACCTCTTCATACACCCAAAAATCCTAATATGGGGATGTGAAGAGCATACATGAAGGCTGCACGTTGATTATGTGAGCTAAACCTCTCCAGATTTCTCCTCTGTCCCTCCCTTGTTCTACTCCACTGGACCTGTGTAGCCTGTTTTCCTCTGGGGCTTCTTAGTCCCTTAGAGTAGAGTTCAGAACTGAGCATAGTATTCTCTGCGGATCCGAACTGTGCTCCTTGTGGTGCTGAACTCTCCTTAACATTGTTGACGTTTGTTCAATGAATCGAAGGTTAAAGGCTATATTCCCAGACATGAGACCTTCATTATTATGATTTAACTAGCTTCTGGAATTAAAGTATTACTGACTGATGTGTTAAAAGGTATGTGGGGAGGGGGGGTTTGAGAATGAAATGTCGGACTTCTTAAATGTGTGCCTGGTGCTAACATGAAGGGCATGTCGGGGTGCTCAGTAGTGAGGTGATGGCACAGACAACCTCTCCACAGGGCAGAGGCCCTTCTGGAAGTCTACTCCTTTGGGCAGAACACATCCGAAGGTTAGATGACAGCAAGTTCCCGTAGGTCTTGGAAGCTTAGGCCAGTTAATTCTAAGGTGATGTGACTTGCTAGATGCCCTTTGAGGAAGTCAGGTGACAGTATATCCTCACTATGAACTCCATAAAATTGACTACTGGCCATCTTATAGTGGCCAGGATTTAGTGGGAGTCCATTTTAATTTTGTTTTTTTGTATTAGAAATGGTTTTTTGTTCATTGCAGGAAATAAGTCAGCAAAGAAAGTGCTTATTGATAAAACCCCACTGTCCAGAGGTACCTGTCATTAACTGTTGTGTTTTTGTTGCTCTCCGTAGGGTGAGCTAGTTGTATGTCTCATGCTTTTCCTCCAGAATGATTTTCCAGTTGTGGCAGCACCACTTGCTGAACTGACTTTTCTTTCTTCTCTATTTTTTAAAGATTTTCGCCATACGGTGTCTGTGCTTGCTGGAGAGACAGAAAGAAGCAGTGAAAGGGGGGCCAGCAGTTGGCATGATGGTTACGGGTGCTGGACTCCCACATGGTCAACCACAGTTTGAGTCCTGGACCTGGTGGCTTCTCACCTTCTCTCTCTCTCATTCTGTCTTTCTCTGGTCAAATTAAAAAAAAAAAGTAAATAAATTTTTTTTTTTTTTTTTTTTTTTAAAGAGACAGTGAAAGGGGAAGTAAGAAATCACTCTCTGGGAGTTTGGCCATGCTGTGGTCCTTCTCCTCCATTCTCCTGGGATTTCGGGTATGCATGTACATGTTCCAGGCATGATTTTCAAGCTGCCATTTCTGGGATTTGAGCCGCAGTGGAAGTCCAGCACCTTAACCACTAGGCCACCTGCTGGCCCTTGAACTAGCCTTTTCCTGAGCCCAACCTTTGTGTTCTCTGGGACACTATTCACAGAAGGTGCTGTTTTTCTCATGGGAAGTTGAACCACACTTTGGGAATTCATGGTCAATCAGGGTTAGTGAGGAAGGGACTGCTGGTTTGCTTTTCTGACCACTGTGGACGGTATTACAGTTCACAGTGACCATGAATGTACATAAGTGCAACTTCTTTCATCCTTACTTTTTCCCTAGAGTCAGTCCCAGACTCACTTACCTTGTGTTTATATTTCTGTAGGCTGGCTATATGGTTAGGGTATGTGGCAGATGATACTGACACTCTGCTTTGGAATCTGAGTTGCTGTGTTTTTTGATATTAATATCCTGGATTAGCTATTAATGAGGTGTACTAGTTTGTTCAGTTTTTAGTTTTGTTTCCAACTCTGCGACATACTTAATTATGTCTTAAACTGAATGCACTGATGAGTAAGAGTTGGGAGTGGTGGTTAATAAACAGTCACATCTGAAAACTAAAATTTTTTTTTCTGTCCCTAAGTTCTTACTTGATTTTTGTTGTCTTACCTTTTGTATGTTACAGTTTATTCAGCCGTGGTGTATACTGGACTCCCCTGTGGCTATCAGTGTTTTGGTTGTTGTTTTCTTGCGAGAGGGCATGTGCACATGAGAGTGGGTCTTGGTCATGCCACAATCCCGGTTCCTTCAGTTCTCCATCCCTATTGGGATCCTGGGTTTGTACAGATGCCCAGCATGTTTCTCAAGCTGAGGGAGCTGGAATTGACCCCTAGTCAGCTGTATGGGGTTCAGCTTCTGTAGTACCTAAGTACTGCCCCTGCAGAGCTATCCATATCAAGAACTTTTTTTTTCTTTAACTTGTTTTTTTTGCTATAGGGCAGGTGTGCTTGCCAGAGAGAGATGGGGCGGAAGGTAAGCAATCACCTCTCAGAGGCATGGCCATGCTGCAATACCTGCTTCTCTGTTCTCCTCTCAGAATTTTAGGCATGCATGCACATACGACCGGCCTGATTTTTTTTGAGCCACTGGGTCCAGGACTCACACCATGTGGAGTCAGCCATGGGGATCTAGCCATCACACACTTTTCTTTTCCCCTACAGAAAATATTTTTCTTTTGGAATTTTTGGGGATGGAGCATTCCCCAGAGGCTATTCTGCCTTTTTGGTGCTGTTGGATGCTAACGGATGCATCTGTAGTACCTTAGTCATTGTGCTGTAAGCCTTGTTTTTGCATTTTGTTTGGGGTTCAGTTCTGAAAGAGTTGAAGCCAGATCAGCACCAATTTCCAGTAATAGGTCAGAATAGTCCAAGGGTCCACTGCTGTGCCACAGGGCCGGCTCAGTCTGAGTGCTTTTAAAAAATCAGGAGCCTAGCTGTGGTAGCACATGAAGGCTGCTGCTGTGCGACAGGCTGAGGCCACTTGGGAGGCTGAGGTTCGGTTCCTGCCACACCAAAAAAGCCTGGCACGGGGACCAGCTCTATGGCCTAGTAGTTACAGTGACTAGATTCCTCATGGCTGACCATACTGTTAAGAGTCCTGGACATGGTGTCTTGGAAAACATGCCAGGTACATGTGCGTGCATTGCCAACATCCTGACAGGATGGAGAAATGGAGGAGAAGGGATCCTAAGTGTGACCATGCGCCTTTGGGGATGCTTTTTCCTCTCTCCCTGATCTCTCCGGAGAGCTCACAAACCCTCTAGTAAGCTTCAAAAAAATGCTGGCATGGTGTGTTTGTCTATAGTTCTAGTTACTCAGGAAGCAGAGGCAGGATGGTGACAGCACAACCTTGTCTGAAAAACATGTACGTACACACACACACACACACACACACACACACACACACACTCACCATTGTGACTGTTGAAGCTGTCTTCACGCCCCTGGAAAGTGGAGGAGTTAAGGCTATGTCAACAACCATAAAATTGACATTAAGAAAAGGCAATGAGAAATCCAAGGTGACCGAAATGTGTGAAATGTTTAGGCTTCTTTCCAAAAATGAAAGTAACTGTGTCTTGGCATCTCGGTGTTGCATATACACTGCCTATTGGGGGGTCGGAGGAGGGATACGGTTGCGCTATTAGAGGTTCGGCATTTAGTTTCTAGCTGGCATCCAAGGCATCTCACTCATGTGCCAGAGTGGGATTTCATGGAGTGAGGTGGCCAAGCCTCTGGTACAGTCAGTGGGCAGGACTGGTGCTGGCTGACCTGGTTCAAATCTCCCGGCTGGTCGACCTGAAACACACCCAGCAGATGCTATTCACCTAGGATCCTGGGAAGGGGATTGTAGCATGGTGAGACCTTGTTGGCTGGGGGTGGGGCACATCTCTCTTTCCCCCACTTTTCTGCCTCCAACCCTTCAGGCAGTACTCTTTATCATGAACTTTAAAAACGAAACAAAACACGTTAGCTATTCCTGGTGGAGGTGTTGTGGTTTACCCAAAGGAGTTGGTACTCTGCTTGCCTCTGGTTCAGTTGCTTCTTCTGGACTCTTCATGTCCTGGTCAATCAAGGGGACAGATGAACTCTTGTTTAGTTGGTAGGTGGGTTTTGAATGGATTCTTTCTAGAAGCCTCAGTTGAAGCATGACTTGGAAGGTACTTCTCTCCCCATTATAAGTAATATAGGTTCATTGAATAAAATTTGGAAAGGAAAGTCTAAAAATGTTTCGGCACATTATCTTTCACTCTTCTATGCAAGTCTTTTACTGTTATAAAACTTGGATGTTTCTTTATACTTCTGTTGTTGCTAATGCATAAGACAAAGTTTTACCCATGTCTTCTCAAGCATACTTCACATTAAAATAATTCAAAATTTTGGGCCAGCTGGTGGTGTGGTGGTTAATTTGCTGGACTCTACATGGCTGATCATGGTTGATGTCCTCGTTCTGATAGCTTGAAGCTCTCACCAGGTACCTGTGCATGCATGTCCAAAATCCCAAGAGGAGAATGAAAGAGAAAGGGTTATGGCATGGCCATTTCGCCGGGAGATGATTTCTGACTTTCCCTTCCTGTCTCTTTCTAGCGAGCACATGCACCCTATGGTGAAAACCTAAAACAACAACAACAAACCACCAAAAAAAAAAAATCATCAAAATCTTAGCTTTACCTACAAAAATACTATTTTGTTGGAGTATTATTTTATCAAAGTAAACCTTTTTTTTTTTTTGGGGGGGGGGGAGCTATAGGGCATTCGCTCTGGCCAGAGAGAGACAGAGAGAGAAAGTGAGAAATCACCCCCTGCCAAGGATGGCCACACCACAATCACTTCTGCAGTCTCTTCTTAAGATTTTGGGCATGCATGCACATGTGCCTGGCATGATTATCAAGCTGTCAAGTCTTGACTCAACTGTCGAGTTAGCCATGTGGGACCCAGCACCTGTTGGGCAACGTTACCTGCTAGCCCATCAAAGTAAAATTAAAAAAAAAATTTTTTTTTTTCTCATTGCTGCAGGGTGCGTGTGCTCGCCAGAGAGAGAGGGAGAAAGAGAAAGCACTGATAAGGCACAGTCAGACCATAGTCTGTTCTCCATTTCTCTGCCCTGCTAGGGTTTAGGGCACGTTCATGTGGCTGATGTGTTTTCCAAGTCACCAGTGCCAGGACTTAACTGCAGTCGTGCAGGTTTTATCTGGCTCATGTTATGGAGCCAGCCCTCAACATGAAATTTGTTTACATACATGTTGACCATTTGTTCTTGACTCTGATATCGTGGTTCCTTTTCTCTAATTGTGTCTGATGATAGTTTTCACAAATTGGGAGCAAACGTAGTTAATGATAATGTAGATTAAAGATTTATTATCCAATGTATTTGTTTGTTTGTTTGTTTTTTCTGTTTGACTAGACTTATAATAAAAATACTGATCATCTCAAATATAATTTAGTTTCCCATTTTTGTTTTTCTCACTTAAACTTTAGAGCTATTTCTTGCATCAAACATTGTAATTCTCAGTTCTTACTGATTTAGAATAACCTAAGCATATTAGATCTGTTTTAAGTCACTTTATTATTGTGATATGATTGACATACAATAAACTACACATCTTTAGAGTGTACAGTTTGATAAGTTTTGCCGGCAGTATACACTTGGCACCACAATAAAACCATTATTGCAATAAAAGAAATAAGGCATAACTATTACTTCTCCAAAGTTTACTTGTGTCTCTAATCCTTCCCAGGCCCCTCCTCCCCCAAGCAGCCACTGCTCTGCTTTCTATAACTGTAAAATACCTTGCAATTTCTAGGCATTTATAGAAAGTCTTAGACTTATGTATTCTTTTAGTCTGGCTTCTTTCACTTAGAAAAATTATTTTAAGTTTTACCCATGTTGTATGAAATAATAGTTATTCCTTTTCATAGCTGAGTAATGTTGCAGCATCTAGATTTATCATTATTTATGTATTCATCTGTTGATGGATATTTGGGTTGTTAACATGTTTGTAAGTTTGTTTATTTTCCCTGGAGTAGGGGAGACTTGCACACGATGACAGGGTCTTCATTCTGTGATCTTCGCCCCTAGACTCACCCTCACACCACAGTCATGCCTGGCATGTTCAGGTAGACCTACATCGTAAACCTGGAACCTTCGTACAGGGCTTCCAGTACCGATGAGCAATGGCCCTCCTGCCTGTGCCACTGAAGCTGGGCCTCTGTCTGTTTTTTTGACTACTACAAAGAAAGAAGCTATGCACACTGGTATGTAGGACTGTGTATGGATGTATGCTTTTGTGGAGACCCACTCAGACTCCCAGAGTTAGTGTGAAGCACATCGGAGAGTCAATAGATGCAGAAAGAAGCTCAGAGTTTCACTACTCAGACTAAAGCAAGGACTTGTGGACTGCCATAAATCCCTTCTCTGAAGGTGTTTTACTGGCGTGAAGACCACTTTCACCCATGTGAATAAACATTACCCGTCCCCCCATATAAGTGCCTTTTCATTCTCCTTCCTCTCCCCTAAGTTTGGTGTATAAACCTCCACCATAACTATTTTAAGAGCTATTTTTTTTGTGCACTCCACATGCATATGAAAACATCAGCTTTTCTTCTATTTATTCATCCCTTGTCAGTTAAATAAGTAGACATCTAACTACTGAACCTAAGTTGGGAAGGCAACAAGTTTTTCCTCCCAGTACATTCTCTTTGGTAATTGTCTAGAGGTAGAATTACTGAGCCATAAGGTAGGTATATGTTTAATGTTTTAAGAAACTTCAAATTGTTTCCCAAAGTAGTTGTACCAGCAGGTCCAAACCTTACCAGTTTTAGCCATTCTAGTAGGTATATAGTATTGTATTAGATGTGTGTGTATGTGAATATGATAGCTTTATTGAGAAATTCATAAAAATCAGGCTTTTTTAATTTATTTTTTTGGAGAGAGATCTTTGCTGTAAGGCTCTTGTGCTCGCTAGAGAGACAGAGAGACAAAATGAGAAATCACCCCTCGGGGGATAGCCACGCTGCAATACCTTCTCCTCCATTCTCTTATCCAGATTTTGGGCACATGCATACATGCCCAAAATCTGGAGTTGAGTTTTAAGCCACTGAGTCTGGGACTCAAACCGCAGTTGAGTACATGGGAGACCAGAGATGTAACCATTATGTCATCTTCTGGTCCCAAAATCACACTTTAAAAACATTTTTTTATATTACATTTAATCACATATGTCTTTATAGTGTATACCATTTCTTTTTCTAGTGTGATTACCATGTATATCAGTCAAGACAGAGATTAATGTGCATATCAGCAGCAGCAAATAGCTTTTATTTTCAAAATTTTTTTTATTATTCTTATTTATTTTTAAACATGTGATCAATATACATCATTTGGCTTGTAAAGAGAATTTACCCAACATGAAATACTTCTTAGACCAGTCCAGTTGAGAATACTATACATGTTATCAATAGGTAATAAACCATTTTTGTGTCCCACAAATGTCATGCCTCTCAATATATTCTCCTGATTTCTTTCTCTAAACTCTTTCTTTCTGCCCTCCCTACCCCGTTCCACACTGTCTTCAGCATCCATAGCTATTTTAACTGCTTTTATGCCCCCAGTATTATAATCTTCTATCATAGAGTGCAGATAGTTGGTATATATTAAGTGGATACATACAATATCTTTCATTCATAGCCTGGTTTGCTTCACTCGGCAATAAATCTTCCATATTCGATCACTTCCTATCAAATGCTAGAGTCTTATTTTTTATGGCTAAATAGTATTCCATACAGTATATGCGCCACACTTTTCAATCCATTCATTTATTTGTGGACATGGGTTGGTTCCATGTCTTAGAGATTGTGAATAATGCTGCAATAAACATTGATGTGCAAGCGCTTTTCTGACTGAGTATTCTCCTGTCCTTTAGGTAGATACCCAGAAGTGGGATTGCTGGACCAAATGGTAGTTCTATTTGTAGATCTTTGAGGAACAAAGATTATTTTCCACAGTGATTGGACCAATTTACATCCCCACCAACAGTGTAGGAGAGTTCCCCTTTCACCACATCCCTACCAACACTTATCACCTTTTGTATTTTTAATCTTCGCCATTCTGACAGGGGTTAGGTGATATCTCATTGTGGTTTTAATCTACATATCCCTTATCGTGAGGGATGTTGGGCATTTCCTTATATGCTTTTTGGCTGTTCATATGTCTTCCTAGAGAGATTTTTGATCAGCTTATTTTCCCATCTTTTAATTGGTTTAATCAATTTTTTTTTTTTCGGGTAAACCACTTGAGTTTCCTGTGTATTCTGGTTGTCGGTCCCTTATGTTAATGCATAGTTTACAAAAATATTCTCCCGTTCTGAGGATTGTCAATCCACACTAATTAATGTGCCCTTTGCTGTGCAGAAACTTCTTAATCTGATATAGTCTCACTTGTCTATTTTAGGGATTATTGCCCGTGCTTTGGGAGTCTTATTTAAGAAGTCTTTGTCTACTTCAATGTCTCTTAGAATTTCCCCAGCGTTTTCTGCCAGTAGTTTTATAGTTTCAGGTCTTAGGTTCAGATCTTTGATCCATTTTTGCCAAAATCATGCTTTTAAAGTGTTCAACTCAGTAGGTTTCAGTATTATTTACTGAGTTATGGAACATCACCACTATCTAATTTCAGGTGATTGTTATCACATAAAGCAGCCCTGTCCCCATTAATACTTTCCATCCTCCTCTCTGGATTTTGGGCAGACACACACTCCTGGTGCATATCTTAAGCTCCTGGTCTGGGACTTGAACTGCAAAGTAAGCCATTTGGAATCCAACACCTTAACCAATGTGCCACTTGCTGGTCAAGCTTTGCTTAAGTGTTTTTAACATGTAAACTGTTATGTTATTGGGTTCTATAATACAGTTTTGATAATTATACAATACTTGTCTGAGGTATCACATCACATTGTTTCACCATAGATGCTGCAGTAACTGTGTTTAAAGAGCTGGTATTAAGATAATTTTATTATTTTTATTTTTATTTATTTTTTCTATAGGGCACATGTGCTTGCCCGAGAGACAGAGACAGATAGAAAGCAAGAAATCACCCCTTTAGGGTATGGCCATGCCGCACTCCCTTGTCCTCCATTCTTCTCTTAGGATTTTAGGCACACATGCACACGTGCCTATGTGCCTGGCCTGTTTTAAGCTTCCGGGTCCAGGACTTGAACTGTGGTCACCTATGTAGGAGTTCAGCGACATAATCGTTACAGTATCTGCTGGTCCCGGAAGATAATTATTGGGGCAGCAGATGTACTGATTCTGATATAGCTAAATTTGTACTCAGCTGAACTTTTAGTTATGAATGAAATTCTAACAGAGATAGTTGAGTTTTTCTATTTCTGTCTGCAAAACATAAACATCTTTCTTTCTATTTTTTTTTGGAGAGGTTTTTGCTATAGGTCACGTGCATTCGCCAGAAAGAGACAGAAAGCAAGAAATCACCCCCCCGGGGGGATGGCCAGACAGCAGTCCCTTCTCTTCCACTCTCCTCTCGGGATCTTGGGCATGCACGCACATGCGCCCAGCGTGAGTTTAAGCCACCAGGTCCAGGACTCAAACTGTGTTCGACTACATGGGAGACCAGTGACATAGCATTATGCCGGTTGCTGGTACGGACATGTTTCTAACCGTATACAGGCTTGTAAATGGCTTTTGGACAATAACGGACCACGTATATATGATTAGCAGTCTTGTAAGATTATGTAGTCCTTGGGGCCAGCAGATGGCATGGTGGTTAAGGTGCTGGATTCCCACATGGCCAACCACAGTTTGGTTCCCAGACCTGGTGACTAACTTTCTCACTTTCCCTTTCTCTCTCTCTCTCTCTCTGGTCAAATTTAAAAAATAATAGCAACAAATGTAATTAAATAAATTAATAAATATTAAAGAGAAAGATTATATGTGTGCTAGGCTGTACTCTCTAGGTTTGAGCAAGCATACTCTCTGATGTTTGTACAACAGCACAGTTGCCCAATGTCACACTTCTCAGAGCATATTCCTGTCATTAAGTAATGTGTGACTGTAGTTGAAATTCTGAGAAACTTTAACTTGGAAAAATATAAATCTTGATGAGATCAGATAGCCATTACGCCAACTGCTGGTCCCGGTAACTTTAACTTTTCAAGTAGATTTTTAAAGTCAGCTTTCACTTCAAGGAGTACAAAATGTATTTTTGAAATGATCCATATTTATATATAAGCATATATGATGAGCCTTCAAAAAGTTCATGGAAAACGTGTGTTATGAAAAAGCTATACATGGATTTTAAAATTTTTGCATCCAAATGTACTGAGACTTTAATTCAACTTCTCTATGGACTTTTTGAGATCTCCTTATGTAATTTGAGAGCGTACACTGAATCCTGTGTATCTGTCAGCTAGCTTCAACATTCATCAACTTTCTGTTCTTTCTGTTGGCATGAAGAATTTTTTAAGAATCATTTGTGTACAAGATGGTGACTTTCTGAGAAATAAACAGCCTATGAATGTAGCCTAGCAGGCACTGGCTTTAGGGTCACATAGAGTCCGTCTAAATTCTGATTCCCCTTTATCTTGGCTGTCTAACTAGGCCATTCTTCTTCAAAGCTCAGTTTTTGTATCATGAAAATACGGTTAGTATCTACCTTTGAACATTGTTTGGAAAGCTAAGTGAGATAATGTGCTTGGTGCCTACGTACCACTTGTGGATGTAGTGGCTGCCAGTGGCTGCCGATGTGGTGGAATTCTTGTCGCCATGTTAGATTTCCCAGAGTCTGACTGCTGGGGCCTATTCTATTGTAAATGCCGCGATGAGTGAAGTAAAGCAACTACTTCACCCAAGAATAAGTAATGGCCTGTTAAAGTATAGTTAAAATAATATTCTGGGTTACTATCCTTTCTATAGATGATGAGGGGGCATGTTAATTTTTAAGATTTCTCGTCATAAACTATAGGGACCAGCAGCTGGCGTAATGACTCTGTCTCTGGACTCCCATGTAGTCGACTCTGGTTTGAGTCCCGGACCCGGCAGCTTAAATTCATGCCGGGTGCGTGTGTATGCGTGCCCAAGATCCCGAGAGGATAATGGAGGAAAAGGGATTGCAATGTGGCCATTCCCCCGGGGGGTGATTTCTCGCTCTCTGTCTCTGTCTCTCTCTGGCTTTCTGGAGAGTGCACATGCCCTATAGCAAAAACTCCCCCCCCCCCCAAAAAAAAAATCATAAACTATGAGGGATAAAACAACAGAGATCCCTTTACTCCTGGTTCTGGGGACTAGAGGTCTGAAATCTGGCTGGCAAGTCTCTTAGCATCTGGTGGTTGCCACAATCTTCGGTGTCCATCCGCTGGCTTGTTGCTTTATCACTCCCATCTCTGCCTTTGTGGTCACATTGTATTCTCCCTTTGTCAAAAATTTACCTCTTCTTACAAGGATACAAATCACTAGATTAAAGTCACATTCCCCAATACTGGTGGGTGTTAACTTTTAAAGGATACTGTGCAGCCAGAACAGGAGGTTAAACCAATGCCAGCATGGGCAGAGACTGCATCTTAGAGGTAATACGATCTCGGTGTGTTCTGGTTTAAAGGTTGTTAGTAGGAAATCAGACGAGAAGTGAAGTTGTGGAGTAATTGTATAACAGTAGTCTTGGACCTTACTAAATTGCATAGATTCTTTTTTTTTACCCCTTAAAAGCCACGGGAAGTCTCAAAGTTGTTTTTGTTTTGTTCTGTTTTATAGAGGCTTTTGCTATAGGGCGTGTGTGCTTGTCAGAGAGACAAGAGACAGCCAGAAAACAAGAAATCACCCACCCTCCCCCCAGGGAGGATGGCCATGCTGCTATCCCTTCTCCTCCATTATCCTCTCAGGATTTTTGAGCACACATGCCCAGCATAGGAGTCCAGCGACATAACCATTATGCCATTTGCTGGTCCTGTCTCAAAGGTTTTAAGCTCAAAACTCACATAGTACAGTGACAATATTTTTTTTTTTTGGAGAGGTTTTTGTTATAGTGCGTGTGCGCTCGCCAGAAAGACAGAGAGAGACAGAGAAAGTGAGAAATCACCCCCCCACCCCCCCCGGGGAGATGGCCATGCCGCAATCCCTTTTCCTCCATTCTCCTCTCAGGATCTTGGGCACGCACACACATGTGCCCAGCATGAGTTTAAGCCACCAGGTCCGGGACTTGAACCACGATCGACTACATGGGAGTTCAGTGACATAGCCATTACGCTAACTGCTCGTCCCAGTACAGTGACTGTTATATTCACAGTTGAACATTGTTTTGAAACAACTCTTCTATATTTGAGGAAATTACCAGGATATGAATCTCCCAATCCATCTCAAAAGAGGAAAGTGGGCACAGGAGCCCCACTCATCCCACCCTCCAATGAGAGGTGGCTGACCATGGCTTGACCTCTCAAAAGCACCTGTGTAAGATGTTGCTTTTGTGAGCAATAAGAGATATGTGAAGTTGCCATGTGTATAGCAAATGTGTATATGCGTAGTTCCAGTGACTAAGTACAAGTCGCAAGAGTATCCAGTTTCCAAACCAAGCACATACCGGAGTGGTGAGTTGTAGACAGGACTCTGGGGGTCTCCATTGTTGAGGCTAGAGGTAGGGGAATGGGGAATAGTAGTTTGAAGATTAGAAAATGTGAGATTTATTTTACAGTACCTTAAGAAATCTCCAGATAAACTTGGTTGGTGAAGAAATAGAGCCTTTGAGAGTTCGGCTTGCTACTTTATAGCCTTGATTTCCTAAAAAGTATAAAATTAGCTAAATTGTAGTTTCTTAATTTTTAACTTCTGCTCTTTGACTTGGCTCTTCTCTTTGATGGATCTTTGTTACCTATTAAAATCTTTAAGATGACTTGAGCACACCTACTTCTAGTCCCAATTCATTATTAGTAAATTCAATTCAAATTAGTACTTACATTTTTCTAAACAGCATAAAACAGATCATGTTCCAGTCTGAGGGGTAGAATCTGGGTGGAAATCTTGTTCAGTAGAATAATGGAGCAAAAGCAATACTCATGGGCTTAATTAAGCAGTTTTAAAATACAGTATACTACCAGTTGAGTATCCCTAATTCAAAAATTCCAAATCTATAATGTTCCAGAATCTGAAACTTCTTGGGAACTATACCACGGTGGGGAATTCCACATCTGACCTCATATGGCAGGTCATAGTCATAAAGCTACAGTATACAAATATTTTGTGAAATTGCCTATAGGCTATGTGCATAAGGTGTACATGAAGCATAAATTTGTGTTTAGACTTGGGTTCCATCCCCAAGATAGCTCATTACGTATCTGCAAATCATCCACAGTCTGAAAACAAATAAACAAAAACCCCCTAAAACAACACACTCTGGTCCGAAGCATTTCAGGTAAGGGTTGCCTGTAGAACGTGACTGGGCTCCAGGTAATGCCATTGTCTTCAATGTGTGCTCTCAGAGACGAAGAGCAGCAGCGTATATCGGGAAACCTGAGCTTGCTTGATAGAACTTCCTGCCCTACCAATAAATTTCAGAAGGAAAAAATTCTGAGGACATTTGTGTGGGTTGTTGTAGGGACTGGCTTGGGAACACTATAATTTTTCATCTGCCCCTGTTCAAAAGCAACTAAACTATTGATACTTAAAAAATACATGTCTATCCTAGGAAACAAATACCAATGGAGGGAGGGATTTCCACTTGATGTGTATCCCTAGTCCCCTCTCTTCCAGCACTTGGACCTATCATAGCAGTTGTGTTCAACATGCCACAGTGGGTTGGTGTGGTAAGCGTCTTTCTGCCTGTTGCCCAGAAAATTCATGCATTTGACTCTGCCTGTATTTCAGTTTTGTTTCTCTAGTACTTTCCAGGGAAACCTTAAGAATGGAGAAGAAGTGTTTATTTTCTTATTCCTCTTTTTAAAAACAAACATATTGAAGGCCAGTTAATCCAGGTCTGGTGTTTATTTTTTTCCTGTAAAGTTATATGTCAATTGTAGAAAATTTGTAAGGTGATGAAGAACAAAATCTTTCCCATGGCAATATTCTTTTTTTTTTTTTTTTTTTTTTTTTTTTAAGAATTATTTTATTTAACTTTACTTAATTTGGCCGGAGAGGGACAAAGTAAGAGAGGGAAAATGAGAAAGCAAGCCACCAGGTCTGGGACTTGAACTGCAGTTGGCCATGCATCTTTAACCACCATGCCACCTGTTCCCCCCATGGTACTATTCTTACATGACTAGTAATTCAATCTAATATGATAGGCATTTGTCAACATGATTTGGTCATGTCATATGTATAATTTTATATCCTGTTATGTTTTTAATATTTTTTGTTTTTTAAAAACTATAGTATGATTCATAAGGCATAAAATTCACCCTTCTGAGATATACAGTAATTCTAGAACATTTTTATTGCTTCAAAAAATAACCTCATTGCCATTGGCAGTCACTTGCCCTTTCTCTCTTCCAGCCTCCTCCTGGTCCCTAAACAGTAACTTATTTTCTGTCTCTGTGAATCTGCCTATTATTATTACTATTATTATTATTATTATTATTTTGGAGAGGTTTTTGCTATAGAGCACATGCACTCATCAGAAAGACAGAGAGAAACAGAGAGACAGAAAGCGAGAAATCACCCCCCAAGGGGTATGGCCACACTGTAATCCCTTCTCCTCCACTCTCCTCTCGAGATCTTGGGCACACACGCACACGCACCCAGCGTGAGTTTAAGCCACCGGGTCCAGGACTTGAACTACGGTCGACTAACGGTCGGCTACATGGGAGTTAAGCGACACAGCCACTACACTAACTGCTGGTCCCTGAATCTGACTGTTCTGAACATTAACTATAAATAGAATCATATAATATGTGGCTTTTATTTTTTTTATTTTATTTTTTTAAGTTTTTTTTTGCCATTGGATGCATGTACTTGCCAGAGAGACGTGATAGGGTAAGTGAGAAATCACTCCCTGAGGGCTGGCCATACTATAATTCCTTCTTTTGCATTATCCTGCTGGAATTTTGGTCATGCATGCAACCATTCCCACTGTGAATTTCAAGCCCCAAGGGCCAGGACTCAAACAGTGGTCGGCTCTGTGGGATTCCAGTGTCTTAACCACCATACCACCTGCTAGCTCCTATGTGGCCTTTTTGTCTGGCTTCTTTCACTTAACATATTTTCAAAGTGTGACTGTATTTTAGTATGTACTTTATCCTTCTTACATCTGGCTAATATTAATATTCCATTGCTTAAATGTATCCCATACTGTTTATTCATCAGTTGATGATCATTTAGGTTGTTTTCACTTTTTTGACTGTTATGAGCGATGCTGCTGTGAACATTGTGTATGTATGTTTTGTTGTGAACAGAGATTTTTAGTTTTTGGTCACACTGCAATCCCTTCTTTGATTTCTCCCTCCAGTTGAGATTCTGGGCGCTTGTGCACACACAGGGCTGGTGTTTTTTAAGCTGTTGAGGCTTAAAAATGTGAGCATGAGAGAGAGGAAGAGAGAGTGCATGCACTCAACAGGGTCTTGTCACACTGTGATCCCCTTTCCCTAGACCTATACTTCATCAGGATTTTGGGCACGCACACCTAAGTGTCTGGTATTTTTTCAGGCCTACCTGGGAATCTAAACCTGTGGTTGGCCATATGTGGCTTCCAGCACTGCAGTTCGGTTTACTACCAATTGTGCTGATAGGTTGGGCCATGAAGCACAAAGATTTTAAACTTTTGTTTTAAATATCTTTATGTAATTAGACTCATTAAGTGTTTATAATGGCTGGTGGCTCTTTTGTTTTATGTATAGTTGCTAAAGTAACCATTTTTTATTGTTAGCCCTGTAAGTTACTTGCAGTTCATGGGTCCAATAGCTAACACAGCCATAAATTTATCTGTGCGTACATTTTCTTTCACCCACATCCCTCACGATTTCTTTAGTCAGAATTAAACAGAAATGAAGTTGATAGGTCACAGGTTAAGAATGTTTCAATGCTTTTTTTCTTAATTTTTTTAAATTGTCATATTGCTTCTGAGAAACACTGTATCCAGTAACTCTTCTATTAACAAAGTGCAAGACTTCTTTCAACGTTTCCTTCTTAGTGCTACATACTGGTTTTAACATTTATTAGCTGTGATTTATTTGGGCATATTGTTGTTTCTTGTCCTTCTGCTATTGGAGCTGCTGTGTTTTTCCAAATTATTGTGTGTTGTAAAATCCGTTTTATCAAATTATTCATTTTCATGGTCTGACACTCTTAACTGTACCTGTTAGCGTGAGAAGGTCCCAGACCTTTGGCAGATAACATTAATGGGAGGTTATGCGTTTTCTTGTTGTCCCTCATGTTACTCTTCCAGGTATTTTATTATAAAGCCGTAGAGCTAGAAGATTAACTTATGCCCCCTTTTGAAGGACTAATGCTTGTGAGAAGCATTCTTATCAATATTGACTTTGGAACCTAATCTTCCTTCTTTTCCAGTCATTTTTAGTCTTATTTTTAAAATAAGCTTTAAATGGGGGGTAGTAGGTGAAATGCCAGCACCTGGGATGGCCTGTGACTGCTTTTGGAGGCCAAAAATTTGGATATTTTCTATCTCATTTTAAAAGTCACTTCTTAATCAGTGATTTTTAGTCAGAATTATCGGAATTGTACTAGGCTTTTAAGCTGCTATCTTTTCCCTTTCCTCTAGTAATTTGTAGCTTGTTTGAAGTAGATAATACCTGCCTTTTGGCTAAAGGAGTAAGTTAGTGAGTTATTGAAACTGGTATTTACTTCTACATCTTTTTTATTTCTTTCTTTCTAAGGTTTATTTCTTCCATGAGCAAGAGACAGCAAGACATCATCCCCAACAGGCCCTTGAGCTGTAGTCCACCCCAGCCTGCCCCAGGTCATGGGCACACACAGGTCTGGTGTACCAGGAAGGTCTCTGGAGGCTAACCCTTTACCTTCCCATGTAGGTCAGCCTCACAGAGGTTATGCTGCTGTGCCGGTCCCGCCCCTTGCTTCTGGGTCTTTTGTTTATCTGTTTAGTGGCTAAGGCCTGGAAGAGGAACCAGGTAGTCAGTTCTAGCTCTTTGCTTTGTTCTGCCTAGACTACATGTCTTCCTGGGGGACCCTGGGACTGAAGGGGGGCAGATTATTCACTGGTACTTAGAATTCCATCTGGCAACTAAAAAGAATAAGCTAGGTTTGCATTTACCAAAATGACAGATTGGGTGGAAAGCAAGATGAAGAATGTCATACTTAAAGCAAGTTACTTTAAATCTGCCTCAGTTAATTCATCTGTAAAATGGGGATAATAGCTACATTCTGAGGCGTACATAAGATAGTGTATATAAAATGCTTAAACTAGTACTCAGTGCACCAGTTGTGTGAAAATTAACTCAACAAAATGCTGCACCTGCTATTGGCATATGTGTGACTATACAAACATACATACGTACATGCACATACTTCTTCTTTTTTTTTTTTTTTTTTTTTTTAAGAAAAAGGTAAATTTCACAAAATTTCTATTTTTTTTCCTAGGCTAGGAAACTTGACTTTAGACAACACTGCTATGCTAAGTCAGGTGAAGCACATAATAGCAAATTCCTAGGACTAAAATTATTTTATCCTCACTTGAACAGCTAGGTTGAACAAGAAAGGACTTGAAAATGCCCTTTTTTTTCCCCTCTCTCTCTCCTTCCTTCCTTCCATTCTTTTTTCCTTTTTACACTTGCCAGAGAGAGGGAGAGGAAAAGGTACCCCCTGCAGGGGGTAGTCATGATATGAACCCTTCTCCTTCAGTTCTGCCTTTTGGGATTTAGGCATGCATGTAAGCCTGGAGTGCTTCTCAAGACACTGGGTCCGGGGCCCAGACCATGTCTGCCATTCAGGATTTAGCTGCCTTATCCACCATGCCACAGAACCAGCCCCAAATGCCCTTTCTGATGTCCTCCAAATCTTGGCTTCCATTTATATACATCTTGTTATTTCCTCAGACCTCAAATTTCAACCTAGAGTTAGCAGAAGCCTGACTTCGTTTCCCTCAAATCACTCTTAGACTCCAGACAAGGTCCAGGACCTTTGAACCAGCAAGCACATTACTGGTGACAGTACCTCTTTGCTTTGGAGGGTTTTTAGTTGCATATAGAACAAACTGCTCCCAAATTACAAAATCAGGTAATCAGCAAAGTATCCAAGACAACCAAAGTGGACTAGCCCTGTGCTAAGTGGTTAGGGTGACCCAGATCCCATCTACCTGACCAAGGTTCAAATCCTGACCCCTGCAGCTTGGAAAACAGACCCGTACAATATAAAAGTAATTAAGCCGGTCTCATAGCCAAGTTGTAAAGGGAGCCAAATTCCACATGACTGACTGCAGTTCAAATCATGGCCTCTTGAAAACCATGCTGGGTGTGTGTACGTGAATGCTCAAAATCACAACAGGATGGAGAAATGGAGGAGGGGGACCAGCAGTTAGCGTAATGGCTGTGTCGCTGGACTCCCACGTAGTTGACTGCAGTTCGCGTCCCGGACCCGGTGGCTTAAAACTCACGCAGGGCACGTGTGCATGCGTGCCCAAGATCCCGAGAGGAGAACGGAAGAGAAGGGATTGCGGCGTGGCGATCCCCCCTGGGGGATGATTTCTTGCTTTCTGTCTCTCTGTCTCTCTCTGTCTGTTGTCTGGCGAGCGCACGCGCCCTATAGCAAAACCTCTCCAAAAAAAAAAAAAAAAAAAAAAGAGAAATGGAAGAGGGAATACAGTGTGGCCATGTGCCATTAGGGGGTGCTTTCTGTTTCTCCCTTTCTCTTTCTCTGTCTCTCTGGCAAGTACACAAGCCCTCTGCAATTAAAAAAAAAAAAACAAAAAACAAAAAAAAACCTAACTATTGTAGACCCAGCTGCAATTGTGCAGCAGAGCTGTTGTGCAGTGACTGGACTATGTCATGTGCACACACTCATGATCTTGGCCGACTAGGAGGCTGGCTGGGAGGATCGCCTGGCTGTCCCTCCCTCTCCAAATAAATAAACTTTAAAGAAATTAACCATTTTAAAGTGTATGGTTCAGTGGGTTTTAGCATATTAACAAAAGGTCGTGCAACCATCACTACTAACTTCAGAGTATTTCCATTACTCCAAAAGAATATCCCATGGGCTACCAGGTGGCTTGGTGGCTAAGGCACTGGACTCCCACATAGCCAACTGTAGTTCAACTCCCAGACCTGGTGGCTTTCTTTGTGTGTGTATATGTGTCTGTCTAATGAGCACACGTGCCCTATAGCAAAACTTAATAGTACTGAATAAAATCAATAAGTTTTTTTTTTTTTTTTTTTTTTTTTTTAAACTATAGGGCTCACATGCTCACCAGAAAGAAGAGACAGAAAGCGAGAAATTACACCCACACCCACCCACCCCCCAGGGGGATGACCACGCCACAATCCCTTCTCCTCCATTCTCCTCTTGGGATCTTGGGCACGCACACATATGCACCCAGCGTGAGTTTAAGCCACCTAACCATGGTCATCTACATGGGAGTCCAGTGATGTAGCCATTATGCCATCTGCTGGTCCCAAAATTTTAAAAATATTTTTTAAAAAGAAAATATCTCCCTACTTGTTAGTCACTGCACATTTCCCCTTCCCCCAACACTACCCTATTTGTTTCTGTGGATTTACCTGTTCTGAAAAATAGAATCATGTGATATTCGTATGTGACCTTTCATGTCTGACCTGTTCCACTTAGCATGTTTTTGGGTCCTCCACATTATAGCACACACCAATACTTCATTTCTTTTAATGGCTGCATAATATTCCATTGTGTGTGCAAACACACATGTGTATATGTACATATAAACACATGCCACATACTGTATCTGTTTACTGAGTCAGTGGATACTTTGGTAGCATTCACCTCTTGGCTATTGTGAATAATGCTGTTATGAACATGGGTGTACAAATACCTCCGAGTCCTCACCTGAATTCTTCTGGGTTTATATTCAGAAATGGAATTGTTGGATCATATGGTTATTCTGTTTTCAATTATTTTGGGGAGCTGTTATACTGTTTTATATTCTTTCAGCAATGTATGATGGCTCTGAGTTTTCCACATCCTAGTCAGCACTCTTCATTTCATTTTTTAATTATAGCCATTTTAATGGGTATGAAATGATATACCCTTGTGGTTTTGATTTGCATTTCTCTAATGACTAATGATGTTGAGAATTTGGTCATGTAATGCACATCTAAAAACACCTGGAGAGGACCTCCTTCCCTCCAAACTAACTGTTTTCTTCTAGGGTTAGAGGAATTACCTGTTTTGGAAACAGATGATTCAAAAGAACCCTAACTTTATATTCTTTAAACTATTTTTACAAGTATTTCTGTTAGTAAAATGTAGCACAGATTAATGCTGGTTAATATCTTCATCTTATTGAGGTATTATATAGAAATATGATATATAGTCCCTGGAATATGGGCTCAGGAATCTTTTTAATTAATTAACTTATTTTTTGAGAGATTGATGCTATTTGGTGTGTACGCTCACCAGAGAGACAGAGAGAGAGACAGAAAGCAAGAAATCACCCCCTAGGGGGGATGACCTTGTTCACCATTCTCCTTTTGGGATTTTGGGCGCACACACACATACACACACACACACACACAAACCTGGCATGAGTTGTAAGCCACCGGGTCCAGAACTCGAACCACAGTTGACTATGTGGGAGTCCAGCAATGTAACCATTAGCCATCTACTGGTCCTGGGCTCAGGAATCTTCTCAATCCTGGAACTTAATAAAGCTTTTAGGCAGAGGGAGGATGATTTTGTTTTCCAGCACAAGTGGAGGCCAAATAAAGATTAAACTGTTTTGGGATCAGCAGTTAGCGTGACGGCTATGTCGCTGGACTCCCACATAGCCCACCATGGTTCGAGTCCCAGACCCAGTGGCTTAAACTCATGCCAAGATTGCGGCAGGCATGGCCATCCCCCCTGGGGGTGATTTCTCGCTTTCTGTCTCTCTATCTTTCTGGCAAGTGCACATGCCCTATATCAGAAAACAAACAAAAAAAAAGAGATTACACTGTTTCGGTCTGTATATTTATATTTTGTGTAGATTTCATAGGGAAGTGAAGCAACTTATGAGACCCAGTGTTGAGAGTGTGGTATCTGGAGGTGAGGAGCTGCCAGGTAATACTGGAGCCATAGAGAGGCCCTGAGTTTGGATTCTGAGTCTGCCTCAACACATTGGACATGTCCATGTGCACCTGAGATACTGGCTGGCTGGAAGGCTTGGGCAAAAATTCAAGCCATTGGTGTTATTTCCCACTTTCTGTGTCTCTGTCCAGCAAGTGCATGTACCCTCTAACAAAACTTTAAAAAAAAAAAAAAAAAAAAAAAAAGGACTGTTACCTCATGGGATTGTGTAGTTTAGTGAGTTCAAGTATAGGGAACATTTGGGACCATGCTAATTCTAAAAGGCACCTAAGTGTATTCCTGTAATTAACAATCGAAAAAAGGTTATTATTGGGGCCCAGAGATGGCATAGTGCCGTCACTGGACTTCCACATGACCGATTGCAGTTCAAATCCCTTACCTGATGGCTTAAAAAAAAAATCATGCCAGGCGTGTGTGCCCCAAATCCTGAGAGGAGAATGGAGAAGGGATTGCAGTGTGGCCTTACCCCACAAGGGATGATTTCTCACTTTCCCTCTCACTGTCTCTGTCTCCAGTGAGTGCATGTTCCCTTAGGCAAAAACCTCTTTAAAAAAGAGAGGGAGAGAGAAAAGAAAGAAAGCTGATATGGTTGGAGTAGAAAGAGTGATTAAGTGGTAAGTGGATCATACAGGGCCTTCAGGGCACTTGTTAAGGATTAGGGCCCTATCCAAAATAGGAAGGAATGCTCTTAGAGTTTGTGGTAGGGTGTAGCTTATCAGCTTAGTTTTTAAGAATCAGTCTAGTTCGAGATCAGCAGATGGCATAATGGCTATGTCACTGCACTCCCATGTAGTTGACTGCGGTTCGAGTCCCAGAACCAGTGGCTTAAACTCATGCTGGGTGCACGTGCATGCATGCCCAAGATTCCGAGAGGACAATGGAAGAGAAGGGATTATGGTGTGGCCATTCGCCCTGGGGGGTGATTTCTCGCTTTCTGTCTGTCTTTCTGGCAAGAGCACACAGCCTATGAGGAAAATCTATTTAAAAAAATAAAAAAACAAGAATCGGTCTAGTTCAGCACCTCCCAATAGAACGTAACATAAACCTCTTCATAATCCTATTGTACCTTTGCTGGACGCTTTCACTGTCACTGTGGAGATCAGTGTGAGGGATGATACTGTTCTCACACTTGGTCTGATCACATGATGTTTTAGAACCCCAAAGTATCACCTCCTGTCCATGTTAGAAGGACTAACTTGTGAACATTGAGGGTGGCTAGAAAGTGGAGGCTCATGAGGCTTTGCTCTGTGTGGCTCCAGCCCTGGAACCGCCAGTGTGCTATGACTGACACCAAGCTTACGATCTGCCCTGTGTGTGAAGGCCTTCTTGATTTGAAAGTCGCTTTTGGTGTTTGGAGTGAGGAAATGGCTCGAATGTTATCTAAGTAATTATGATGGTAACATTTTAGGAAAATCTACATTGAAATGAGTATTTCTGTGCTTTTTATTTGAATTTTTATCAATATTTACTAGAAATAAAGTTCTTTCTTTGTTTTATAACATAGCTAGCCTTCTCACAGATAGCTGTAAAAGAACAAAATTGCTGGGCTTATTTCACCGACATCTGACGGGTAGTTCCTGTTTCTACAAGATGTGTTGAGAAGACAGTCCCTTCGTCTCCATATCCCTAGGTCTGCAAAGCTGATGCTGTGGAAACTCCTCCGCTCTTCTATTGAAATGAAGGGTAGTCAAAATGACTTCATTCTGATAACACTGCTCCAGTGTCTGAGGCTAGTTTTGGTATTTGGAAGGTTATGGGTCTGTGTGTGTGTGTGTGTGTGTGTGTGTGTGTGTGTTGGCCAAGTGTGTGTTGGGTCAAGAGAATATTAAATATCCTGCTTTGAATTTTTACATTCATTCCACTGTGGTTTTTGTAATATTTGTGACTTTCCACTTCTGCCTCTTTTCGTGTGAATTCTTGACAAATATCTTTGCTTATATTACTGTGGACTTTTTCTTTCTTTTTTCTTTTTTCTTTTTTGGAGAGGTTTTTGCTATAGGACGCATGCGCTCGCCAGAAAGACTGAGAGAGACAAGAGAGATAGAAAGTGAGAAGTGACCCTCCAGGGGGGATGGCCACGCCACCATCCCTTCTCCTCCATTCTCCTCTCGGGATCTTGGGCACGCATGCACATGCGCCCGGTGTGAGTTTAAGCCACCGCGCCCGGGACTCGAACTGCGGTCGGCTACAGAGGAGTCCAGCGACATAGCTATTATGCTAACTGCTGGTTCCTTCCTGTGGACTTTTAAGGAAACGTAGAATTAGCTTCCTTTGCCCTTAAGACAGAAACTATACTGTGATCTCTTTTTAAGCCCTTACCTTTTATTGTTCCTCACTCAACTCAACACTGGGTTCAAAGGTAACTAAGACGTGGCCATTCCCTTATGAAGTTTAGAGATTACTGCAGCTCTGTTTGAAGAACCACATTAAAGGGGAAACTTTTCATAGAGACTTTTCACAATATCGACTCATGCACAGATCATAATAGTCAGCATTGCTTCATCATCTTTAAACTCATAAGGCAAGGGAAAGCATTCAGGGCAAGTGAGAAAGACCTGGGATCTAAGATCATGTGTATTATAGATTATCTGCCAGTTTAAGTATGGAATCTGCGTGACGGTGAGGAACAGATGACTTGTGATGCATCTGACAGACAGTCATATCACTGTGGCTGATACTAAGTCTAGAGGGAGAATAAGATCAGGAAAGAAATTCTAAAATAACATTGTTTTCATCTCTAGGATCAGGTGTTGAATGCAGAGGAAGAGAGGCACTTTACCCAGTCCTGAGGGTGTAGCCAGAACACAGGTGTAGGGAAGTCAGTTGGATACATGAAGAGGTAGGCAGGACCAGGTATCTGACAACCCCCTACCCATGTCAAAGTTGGAGCAACTTTTATCAGCTATTGGAATTCACTGCAGAGCAGTATTCTCTGGAAGGATAGTCATGTGGCATTTGGGCTGGAGGAAGTGTGCTAGTCAGACTCTCATTTCAGATAATTATGAGATATTGGGACCTGAGCAGTGGGTATGAGGAAGTAAAGGTTCAGATGCCATGACACAGGCATGTGCTCTTGCATGAGGCTGTGGCTTCATGCTGGAGAGGTCTCTGGTTTGGATCCTGGACCAACTTAAACAAGCTGGACAAGGTGGCAAACACCTGTGGTCCCAGCTAAGAGGTTGAGGCAGATCACAACAGCAAGACGCTGTCAAAATACCCCGATCTCGCTCCCTTCCTCCTTCCCCTTCTCCACCCCTCATGTGTGCTCTCTCTTTCTCATTAAAAATAAACAAATAAATAAAAGAATAAGTCATCAGTGGAAGGCTTATCTGCAAAGCATAAATTTCTTCATGCTATAGTGATATCAGCTAAAATGCTGCTAGATTCATGGGGCGTGGGGTGAAGGGGCTGTTACAGCCAAGAAAATCTGATCACGTTGGAAGTACAAAGATAGTTTTGGGGAACCAGCAGTTAGCGTAATGGCTATGTCGCTGGACTCCCACGTAGTCGACCGCAGTTCACGTCCCGGACCCGGTGGCTTAAAACTCACGCCGGGCGCATGTGCGTGCATGCCCAAGATCCCGAGAGGAGAATGGAGGAGAAGGGATTACGGCATGACCATTCCCTCTGGGGGGTGATTTCTCGCTTTCTGTCTTTATGTCTCTCTCTGTCTGTCTGGCGAGCGCATGCGCCCTATAGCAAAAACCTCAAAAAAAAAAAAAAAAGTTTTTAAACTGCATTGTAGTGATTACATGGTACAAATAAATTAAGCTATTAGATTGAAGAAAGGCATGGAGTAATGAAGTTTTATTTATTTATTTATTTATGTATTTATTTTTGCCATAGTACATGTGTACTCACTAGAGACACAGAGAGATAGAGAGGGAAAGTAAGAAACCACTCCCTAGGGGAGATGGCCACATAGTGTACCTTTCTCCTCCAGTCTCATCTGTCAGGGCACACACGCACACAACACACATGGCATGATTTTTAAACCACTGGGTCCGGGACTTGAACCATGGTTGGCCATGTGGGAATCTAGTGTCTTCACCACCACACCACCTGCTGGCTCTCAAAATTTCTTCTAAATATTTGTATTGAGGTACACGTGCTTACCAGGGAGAGATAGGGGTGAAAAGATAAGAAAGCAGTCCCCCTCCCTCCAGGGGAAATGGCCTCTCCACAGTTCCTTCTTTTCCACTTGGCTGTTGGAACTACAGGCACGCATGCACACAATGTTTTTGGTTTGTTTTTCAGGCTACAAGTCTGGAACTTGAGCTGTACAATCAGTCATGTGGGATCCAGCTGCCTCAACCACACCACTGGCTGGCCCTGAAACTAAATTATCTTAATCCTAGGGATGCTTTCAACTAAATTAGACCATTACCTGGTAATGATGATCTTAGCTATTTTTTTTTTTTACCAGCTTTATTTAGATATAATTCATATACCATACAATTCACCATTTGAAGTGTACAGTTCAGTGAGTTTTAGCATATTCACAGATATATACAACTGTCAACACAATTTTAGAACATTTTCATCACCTCAAGAAGAAGTAATTAGCTGTGATTGTCCATCACCCCCCACACAGCAGCCCTAAGCACTAATGTACTTTCTGTCTCTGTAGCGTTCCCTACTCTGAACTTGTTATGTGAGTAGAATCATAAAATATATGGGTTTTTGTGATTGGCTGCTTTCATTTACTATAATATTTAAAGTTAATTTCTGTTATAGCATGTATAAGTTCTTGCCTCCTTTTTTATGGCTAGATGATAATCCTTTGCATGGACATACCATATTTTGTCAGTTAATGGGCATTTGGGTTGTTTTAGGTGGTTGTTGTTGTTTTGTGTTTAAGTCTTGCTTTTGGGCACAAGCACTCACTGCAGAGAGACAAAGACAGGGAAAGTAAGACATCAACCTTCCCTCCCCCGACCAGGACATGGCCACGCTGCAAATCCTTCTTCTTCATTCTCTTGGGATTTTGGTCACATATGCACATGCACCCAGGGTTATTTTCAAGCCACCAGGTTGGGAGCATGAACCCAACCATGTGAGAGTACAGTGCTTTAACCATAGTGCCACCTTCTGATCCTGGGTTGTTTTTACTTTTGGCTACTATGAATGATCATACTTTTTTACCTCTGTGTTAAAGAAAGTGATAAATGGACCGCAGGTTACATAGTGGTTAAGGTGCTGGACACCAACATCATCAACTGCAGTTCAAGTCCTGGACCTGACCATTAGAAATTCATGCAGGCGCTTGTGCATACATGCCCAGATACTGGGAGGAGAGCGAAGGAGAAGAGATTGTGACGTGGCCATCCCCTTAGGAGGTGATTTCATACTTTCTCTGTCTCTCTGTTTCTCTGTCTCTGGTGGGCACATGTGCCCTATAGCAAAAGTCTCTCTTAACAAAAAGAGAAAGTGATAATCTTTCTATTTTACATGTGATTCATTCTGTGCTATTGCTACATTTAGATGAATATTTAAATTTTTTTGAGGATTTTAAGTCTTAAATATATAAAACAAGAAAATTCTACTAAGACATTTCCTCTGAGGCTTTAATTTGCTTTGATATCTTCTTTCCTATCTAGTTGGAATTTAAACTTATCTAAGCATAGAAAAATGTTTCCTTCCCAGCTTGAATAAAATAAATGCGTTAATGTATGGGGATTTGGGGTTGTTAGAGATTTGTTGAAATGTTGGAAATGTATGGTAGAAATGTATTCTGTTTTGTTTTTGCGTTTTGTGGCTGAGGTAGAGTTAGAAAATAATAGATATTCTAGGAACCAAGAGGAGACAACCTAGGGCAGGTAGTTTATATGTGACAGATAATGGGAACATTGTTATTATCATCCTGTGTAACACAGACTTAGACAGAATTTATCCAGAGTGAGTTGCATTTCCTCTTTTCAGTGAGTTGGACTATCTGATATGGTACAGTTTGTTATCCCTGCTTGACTAAAAGAGCATACTTACTAGATCATCAAGAAAGTCATGATGTATTTTTCTGTTTTAATATGCAAAAATGCATCATGACTTTTCTAATCCTCTCCCATTATTATTATTATTATTATTATTATTATTATTATTTGCTTTAGGGTGTATGTGCTCAGAGAGAAATAGGGAGAGAACATGGGAAGTCGCCCTCCGGGAGGGAAGACCATGGCACTCTACTCCCTCGTCTCCTCCATTATCCTCTGGATTTTGTACATGCACACGTACGTCCCAGCTTGACTTTCCAGCCACTGGTCTGGAATTTCAGCTGTACAGCCAGCCATGTGGGATCTAGTACCTTAATTTGCTCCACCACCTGCTGCCAGTGAGTGGAGCTGTTCAACATTTTTTTAGCTTCATTACTGTTGTAGGTTTGGTCAATATTGACAGATAGTTAACTTTTGTAGTGTTTCCAGACAAATGAAAGTTAAGTTGGTATAACCTAAAGTATTTGGAGACTAACATATTTAACTACTGAGCAAATTGCTTTTTGGAAGAATTAAAAATGATGTTTATTTAAATTAATATTAAATTAGTAATCACCCCCCTCCCTGCACTCCTCCCCCTCCACCCATAGCTCTATTTCCCCTGATCACGCCTGCTCAGCATAGCTAACTTGCTATATAAAGCATTTCCCTAACTGGCTTTTGCTTTAAAACTTGGTGTGTGTGTGTGTGTGTGTGTGTGTGTGTGTGTGTACGCGCTATGAAGCACATGTGTTTGCCACAGACAGACACAGAGAGGAAAAGTGAGAAATCACCCCCTAGGGAGGATTGCCACACCACAATCCCTTCTCCTCTTGGGATTTTGGGTATGTGTGCACATGTGCCTGGCAAGCCACCAGTTTGGTAATTGAAATGCACACTCCCCCATGTGGGATCCGGGTGCCTCAACCACCATGCCATTGCTGGCCTTAAAAGCTAAATTTTAACTATGTCCAGTGACATAGCCATTACACCAACTGCTGGTCCCGAAAGGTACTATTTCAAATATGCTATAACCAGGATTTCCTCCAGTGAAAAACTAATTCACTTTTTCTTTCTTTTTTCTTTTTATGTTTTTGCCATAGAATGTGTTCTCTTGTCAGAGAGAAAGAAAGACAGTGACAGTGACAGGGAAATTGAGAAACCACTCCCCAGGAGGGATGGCCATGCCAAGTCACTTTTTTATTTTCCTCCTGGGATTTGAAGAACACATGCATGAGTTCCTGGCGTGAGTTTCAAGCCGCCAGGTCTAGGACTCGAACCACAGTCAGCCATAATTAGATAATTATAGTAGTAGCTATAATTACAGATTAAGAGTAGAGTGCTCCTTCTGGTATGTCCTACTCAAAGAAAATGTACCATGTCAACTTTACAATGAAAGGGCACTCCATTTACAGATAGCAATTCACTTATTTAAAAGGGGAGAGAAGTGGGGGGCAGACTGTGGCCTGTAGGTTAAGGCAGCTGGATTCCACATGATTGACCACGAGGTTCAAGTCCCAGACCTGCCAGCTTGAGAATTATGCTGGGAGTGTTTGTATGCTTGCCCAAAATCCCAAAAGGAGGGAGAAATGGAGGAGAAGGGCTGTGGTGTGGATACTTTCTTGCTTTCTCTCCCTGTGTGCATCTTTCTCCAGTGTGTCCACTCGCTTTCTGGCACAACTGAAAAAAATTTAAAGGGGAAGGAGGGAAAACCCATCCTCAGACAACTTTACTATAGACGTCAAACTGGTGCCAGTAGAGGATCAGCAAATGACATAATGGTTACGTCTCTGGACTCCCACGTAGTCAACCGCAGTTCAAGTCTCAGACCCAGTGGCTTTAACTCATGCCGAGTGCGTGCGCATCCAAGATCCTGACAAGAGAATGGAGGAGAAGGGATTGTGGCATGGCCATCCCCGGGGGGTGATTTCTCGCTTTCTGTCTCTGTCTTTCTGGCGAACATATGCACCCTATAGCAAAAAATCTTCAAAAAAACCCAAACAAAACAAAAAATCTGGTGCCAGTAGGCAATATATGAGACTAAAAGATACCATGTAAGATAAATGTTCCTTTAGAAGAAATTACAACTAATAAAAGTTTAGCAGAAAATGGGACCAGCAGTTGGCGTAATGGCTATGTCGCTGGGCTCCCATGTAGTCGACTGTGGTTCAAATCCCAGACCCAGTGGCTTAAACTCACGACGGGCATGTGTGCGTGCGTGCCCAAGATCCTGAGAGGAGAATGGGTGATCTCTTGTTTTCTGTGTCTCTGTCTGTCTCTCAGTCTTTCTGGCGAGCGCACGCGCCCTATAGCAAAAGTTTAGCAGAAAATGACCATTATAATTTAGTGTTTTACTTAATGTCTTACTGTGTTATGGGACCAGAAAACTATTTTTTTTAAGGAATTCTATCCAATTTAATTTATAAGAAGAGCGCTCATACAGATTAAATGTTTTTAAAGTTCACATGACTTAAGTAAATAAGGTGGCTTCAAATAAGAGAAAAAGTAGTTTAATAAATGAAGATTTTTTTTTTTTTTTTGAGAGGTTCTTGCTATAGGGCGCGTGCACTCGCCAGAGACCGAGAGAGAGACAGAGAGATAGAAAGCGAAAAATCACCTTTCAGGGGGATGGCCATGCCACAATCCCTTCTCCTCCATTCTCGTCTCAGGATCTTGGGCATGCACGCACACAAGCCCAGCGTGAGTTTAAGCCACCGGGTCCAGGACTTGAACCGCAGTCGACTACATGGGAGTTCAGCGGCATAGCCATTACGCTAACTGCTGGTCCCAGTAAACAAAGAGATCTTCACAGTTTCCAACATACAGGTTGTCCAGGACTTGTTGATACGGCAACATCATATCTGTCTCTCAATAGAGTTGGTTTAATAAAACAGGTAGTAATTATAGGTTATGTGTTGTGTTATATATTGCATGATGAATATCTGACCAACAGAAAAAAATAGTTTAATGACTGGCCTTCTCTAATATCTTGTTTCTCACAGATTATCAGGACATAATGGTCAAAGAAAACTTTTAAGTGCTGTTAGATAAGACTGATTTTTATTTTTCTTTTTAGTTAATTAGTTTTACATTCATTCACTGGGCATAGTCACAGCATACAAAATGTGATTTCCTATCCAGAATATACTGCATAGTGGCTTAATTATAAATGTTATGGTCGATAATTTTCTATTTCTAGTTTCATATATACACACATATATATATTTTCCCCCCTATTTCTCACCCTCTACCATTTCCCACTCTTCTATCTCTGGTGTCTTCAGTTACTTTCCATTCTTTTTTCCCCCCACATTTTATTGATTGACAAAATATCTTAAACAATTTACTTTCAATAGCAAGGTCAGTTGATATATACATATTTGTGAATACATGTATGACTTTAGGCATGAAACTCTGAGTAGAATGAATATACTATAAAGTAGCACCTAGCTGATGCTATATAGCTTACTGCGGTCATTAAATAGGTATTTTGAAATATGTTTTAATTTCAAGAAAAGCAGTTTTAACCTTAATCAGTCAAAATCAAAGAAATGCTAAGAAAGCTTTGCTTAAAACTTAAAGCCAGGAAACTGATGAGGATTCTTTTTAAATACTAGGTACATGAACCTATCGGCCACTTAAGCCAAGACAAAAATCCTTAGATCCGGAAAACAAAGCCTAGAAGAAAATCAGCAATGCTTTAGTCAAAAGTTATAAGATTCTATTTTACCAGTTCAGTCTCATGTACTTAATCTGTCTTCTGTTGTGGTCCAATCTTACCAATTAAATTCTGGGGTATAATACTCAACTCCAGACTTGTCACTGCCATTAAGTTGACCATTTTTTTAGGTTGTTTTTTAACTCTTATTTCCGGGTGTTCATATTTAGTTCTCCTGGTATAGCACTCCTTTCAGAACTTAGAGAGCTGGTTTAGTGTTGGTAAATTCTTTCAGGTTTTGTTTATCTGAGAATGCCCTTGTCTTTTCTTCCCATATGAAGGAGAACCTTGCTGAGACAGTATTCTTGGTTGATATTGCTTTTCCCTTAACACTTTGAATATATTTTCTCATTCTTTCCTTGTTTGCATTGTTTCTGATGAGAGGTTCACTGTGAGCCTGATGGGTTATCCTTTGTAAGTAACTTGATCTTTCTCTCTCACCAATCTTAGTATCTTGTCTTTGTGGTTTTGGTCAATCTGGCTATAATGTGTCTTGGAGAAGATCTTCTTGGGTTGATTCTATTTGGGGTCCTTTGTATTTCTTGAGTCTGGGTCTTTGAGTGCCTCTCTTGGTTTGGAAAGTTTTCTTCCAGGATTTTATGGAATAGATTATCAATGCCCTTATGAGTCTCTTTGCCTTCTGAGATACCAATTATCTGGATGTTTGGACGTTTGATGGTGTCTCATATTTCTTGTGTATTATTCTAATTTTTTTTATCATTTTCTCAGCCTTCGTGGTAGATTTTTCTAGGTCAGTGATTCTATCTTCTACATCTGAAATTTAATTTTTTGTATTATCTAGTCTGCTTTTAATATTTTCAAGGGAGTTTTTGACTTCCTGTATTATAGCCTTCATCTCTAACAGTTCTATTCTACCTGATTCTTTTCTTTTTTTCTTCTTTTTTTTTTTTTTTTAATGGTGTATTGTTTTCTTTCAGATCTTGCAAGATCTTCCTCACCCCATCGGCTCCTTTCTCCTGCCTCTTCTGGAGTTCATTGTCTCTCTTCTCTTCCATCTCTGTTAGCTTTGTCACTATGAATATTCTAAATTCTTTGACATTTCTGTGAGTTCTATTGTACTATCTGAAGAGGAAGAGGAGTTATTCTTTTCCCTTAGAGAAGAAGTATTTTCTTGCTTTCTCATATTTCTTGTGACTCTGCTATGATCTCTAATCATTTGATGGATTGTGTGTTTCTTCCTAAATCTTGAAGTTCAGTCTGAGCATTTAGAGCCAATCCGCAGTCTCTCATCCATTCCGTTGTTCACTCTTTGTGCATTAGATTCAGTGGGAATAGAGGACTATTCTGACCCTAATGGTATTCTGATGTTTGGATACTGTTCACTTTGACCTGTCTAGGTGTGGAGGCTGGGCGGCCAAGGAATGAAGTTAAAGGACAAAGGAAAAGAATTAGAGAAAAGGAAAGAAGAAAAAAAGAAAAGAAAAAGGAAGAAAGAAAAAAAGACATTAAAATTTATATTTTAATTTTAAAAGAGAAAAAAATGAAAACTGCACGCTGCATGAAAGCAGTCTCAGGATGGGCCTGGGTTTATGCCTTTTCTAATTGGAAGGGGTTAGGCACAAATTAGCACAGTAAAGGAGAGGCTTGAAAGCCCAGAGAATACCTTAAAAAAATTTTTTTTTTTTAAATTAGAAGACACAGGGAGACACAGAGAGACAGAGACTGAAAGATGGAGAGAAGGATACACAGGTAGCCCTACCCTCTAGAAATGAACCTGGAGCAAGAAGTCTCAGCAGAATATCTTTATTTTTAGTCCCTGAAAGCAATATTTCACAACTCAAGTTCAGTAGCCATCTCAGGATTCCAGAAAGCATTATCAAGGGACTACACTTCCTATTTTATAATTAATTGATGAGTAAGTGGTTCACTGTACATTTATAGAAACTAATTTTGTTTATCTTTTAAAGAAAAATTTGTTATAGCTATTGGAAGCTAAGGATGGCTAAGTTTGGTTTATACTAATAGACATCCACCTTTCTCTTATACTGTAATAAAATTACAGTTACTGTTTAACAGCCTCTTCATTAGAATAACATACATGATACAGTAACTGCAGGAAGACGGTGAAAACATAGTTTCAAATCATTCATTTCCCTATCTCCCTATAGATTTAGAAACGTTCCCTTCATTTTACACTCTATACTGGCTACATGTTTATAATTACTTACGTCAGTCTTTAAAAGTTCAGGTAGGCAGCCAGCAGGTGATACAGTAGTTAAGGCGCTGGACTCCTACATAGTCGACCATGGTTCAGGTCCCAGATCCGTTGGCTTGAAACTCAAGCTGGGCGCGTGTGTATGTATGTCCTAAATCCTGAGAGGAGAATGGAGAAGAGATTGTGGCATGGCCATCCTGCCTGGTGGTGATTTCTCACTTGCTCTCTGTCTTTTGAGTTTCTGGTGAGTGCATGTGCCCTATAGCAAAAATCTCTCTGAAAAAATAAATAAAAAGAGTTCAGGTAGAATACCAGTTACCAGCAGCTTTTTTTCTTTTCTTTTTTGTCTAGTCTGCCATGAGAGTTGTCTATTCTGTTACATCCATTAGAGCTTTAAAAAGAAGTTCTTTGTAATGAGACATCTTAAATTTTTAGTTTCTTAACTGGGGTCCCTGTCCTGTGACAAGGGGGAAGTATGTGGTGTGTTCATGTCTACATGAGAAATATATGCTCTTTTAGCCTTCAGCCTCATGGAACATGCAGCTGTGGCTTTGGAGCGCTTTGCTGAGTTACCCTTCCTTACTTCCTGGTTAGTCATAATGAATGATATTAAATTCTTAGGGGTTCAGTGATGGTAGGAGACACAAGCCCATCAAGTGTGTTTTGTCCTTCTTTTAGTTATGTTGTCCAAAGCCCTAGTTCATTTTTTGGCTCTTGTCCATTGCAGTTAATTAATGATTTAAAAAATATATATTTCTGCCCTTGCTAATAACTTGGGAAACTCAAAATTTATAATTTTCTCTCCCCCCTCCTGATAGGTGCTGGATAGTTTACTAGTCCAGTATGGAGTGGTGGAGAGCTGTGAGCAAGGTACATGTCTTCTGAATTGCTTTCAAATTTGTAAAAGGAAGGAAATAGAAAGAAAACTAACTTTTATTCTCTTCCTTTTTCTCTTCCTCCAGTGAACACTGACTCGGAAACTGCAGTGGTAAATGTAACCTATTCCAGTAAGGACCAAGCTAGACAGTAAGCAGTTTGAACCTTTCTATCTATTGGTACCAACTAGGTTAAGTCCAGTAAATTGTATTACTGTGAATGGCTCAATTGGAAAAGGGATGGTGGTAGCAGAAAGAAACTATTTTGTACAGTTTGCCCCTATAGTTGTGTTTCTTTTTAAATTTGACCGTCTCTTAATCGGCATTGGTAAAGGTTCTGTTACATTTTCAGTCTATCTTTAATGCCAGTAATAGCTGATCTGCAGTAGCATGGAGCTAAATTGCATCCTGTTGGTCTGGGTATTGTTGCCAAATTACAGAAAGTCTTTTTTTTTCCCCTCTTACAGTATGACCCATATAATATTATTGCTCTTTTATCCAAAGCGGTAAGTTGATTCTGCACTAAATAGTTAATAGGATTCCGTGTTAAGTTTTTTGCTCACTGATTTCTTTGATGATTACCATTGTCATTTAGGAGTGCAGACACTGGATCAATGCAATTTGCTTTTAGATTTATGGGAAAAGTATATTTTAATGCAAGTGACAGGCAGAACTTCACAGATCAAATAATTTAACCTAGAAAAGACAATTATGTAGGCTTTAGATGACTAAGGAACTGACTGAAATACTAGAGAGAGAAAACGGGGACCTTACAAATACTGCTTCTGACAAATCTACTCTGCACGTGAATGTGGAAGAATACAATAGTGCCTGGCACCACAGCACTGAGTGCCAGCCAGCTATGGAAGTCTCAGTCTCAACTCCCTCAGATACAGTGCAGGCAGGAGCAGACTCTGTCCTCGGAGAGGGAAAGGTGAAAGAATGGACCATACTGGGTGCCACAGAGCGCTGAAGGGGAAGAGTGAAGTGAGCTGCAAGGTAGGAATTAAGCTAGGTTACCAGAGACAGTTCCTCCTCATGGAGGGACTGTGGAAGAAAAGAGAAGACTGGGTAGGAGATGGAAATTTGTGTGATACAAATGGAACTTCAATTTTAAAATTGTAATATCACATGGTTCAAAGTGTAAAAGGCCTGAAGATGTGCATGGTGCAAATCATCCCCCCAGTATTGTTCTCCAGTTAACTTCATCCACACGGAAGAGAAATACATGTGCACATTTCTCTTTTTATACAACTGATACCATAATGTTTGAATGTTTTGTATATATGAATATTTTTATAGTTGCATGGAATTTGATTGTATGGATATGGAAAGACTAATTAATTTAGTTAGGCCCAAACTGGATATTTAGGTTGTTTCCTGTCTCTTGCATTAATGAGCAATGCTGTAGTGAATTCCTTTTTGCATATGTCACTTGGCGTGTGTGAGAGAGTTTGTCTGTTGGATAAATTCCTGGAAGTAGAATTGCATTTTAAATTTTGTTCTCCTCTGTAGAACTTGGACAAGGTTAAATTCCCATCAGTACTATGTGAGAGTCTGTTTCTCCATATATTCCTCAGCACAGTGCTTTATTAAATTTTGCCAATTTAGTCAGTGAAGATGGTTTCTCAGCCCGTAAATTCTCATTTTCTTAGAAGTGAAACTGAAGGATTTTGTCTTCTTTTTTGAGAGAGAGATATTTTTGCTATAAGGCTCATACGTTCACTGGAGAAACAGACAGAAAACAAGAAATCTCTCCCCATGGAGATGGGCACACCACAGTTACTTCTCTTTCATCCTCTTGTGAGATTTTGGGCATGTACACACATCTGGCATGAGTTTCAAGCTGCCAGGTCTGGGACTTGAACCACAGCCGTTCTTGTGAGAGTCCAGTGCCTTAACCACGATGCCACCTGCTGGTCTGTGAAATATGTTTGAAGACATTCTTCTATTTCTTTCTTCAGTTTGTATCCTTTGTTCATTTTTTTAAAAAAACTTAACAGTTTATGTATGAGGTATTGAGTGTTATAAAAATTTCAGTGTGAATTGTAAAACAAACAATATTTTTTAAACAAATTTTGTTCTTTAACCGTATCTTGTAAGAAGAACACTCAGTAGATTGAGGGATAAAATAAAAGGACAGTAAGAAAGCAGAAGCTACATTTGTCTTATATGTTTTACTCTTTACAAAGATCTGTACTGAGTGTCTGGAAAAAGCCAAGTCCCTGGTGTATGGAAAGTAAGGAGAATGATAAGATAAATACAAGGATACAGGGAGATTGCCAGAGGTCTGTTCTAATTGCCTTATTTGAAAACTTCTGTGAAGCTAGCTAAACAACAAAGACGCTTAATTTATTTAGTTGAATGGGAAATTATATATGGGGGTCTTCCAAAAGTTCATGGGACATGTGTGTTCTGAAAAAAAACTATGTATGAATTTCAGTTTTCTTTTTGCACAAGAATAAACTTATGCCTTATTTCATTTTCCCATGAACTCAAAATCCCCTCGTATGTTAGAGACATAATCTACATAGCTTTGTAAAAGGTGTAAGATGGAGCTTAATAGGAGAAAAAAATTAATGTTTAGATCTTCTCTAGTTTAAAAACAAAAAGGTATCCTAGAATACAAACAAAGAGAGGGTAGACTGGCTAGTAAGGCTGAATAACTGTTGAAAATATTTTTTTTCAAAGTCTTTCTGTAGGTGTGTGCACTCCCTGGAGAGAGAGTGAGAGATCATCCCCCCCCCCCCCCCCCATACACTCCCTGGGGGAGGGTCATGGCTATACTGCAATCCCTTCTACTCAGGATTTTTGGGCATGTACTGTTTTCAAGTTGCCAGATCAGGGACTCAAATCATGAATTTGACCATGTGGGGATCCAACTGCCTTAACCACCACATCATCTGCTGGTCTTGTTAAAAATAATGTGGGGACCAGCACATGGCGTAATGGTTGTCACTGGACTCCCACATAGTCAACTGCTGTTTGAGTCCTAGACCCAGCAACAGCGACTGAAAACTCAAGCTGGGCACATGTATGTGGGTGCCCAAAATATCAAGAAGAGAATGAAGGAGGAAGGAACTGAGGCGTGACCATCTCCCCGGGAGGTGATTTCTTGCTTTCTGTCTCTGTCGAGTGCACACACCTTGTAGCAAAAATCTCTTTTTAAAAAAAAAGAAAGAAAGAAAGAAAAAGAAAATAATTTTAATTTGACAGCAAGCTGAATGTGGAGACATCGTTGCTCTAACAATTCTCAATAGTGGTTGTTACAGATTGGTAGGGTCTTATTAATCCCAAAGAGAGGGGAAAAAAGTAATTTAGGTTACTTAGGTAATTAGATTACCTAAACAAATAAATTAGGCATTTCATTAAGGAAATGGTCATTCTAGCCCTTATAATAATAGTTAATCAATTAGCAATGATTGAGCACTAACTATTGACCAGAAGTGCTCAATGAATAAACGCACGGTCCCTGCCCTGAAGAATATGCTTCCCAGTGGTGAAAGCAAAGTATTTGGAGAGAGACCACTTAATTTTACTTTCTGATCAAGTCAAGTTGCCTTCTAAGAATAGTGTATCCCTCCCAAGCCCCGCCAAATTCCAAATTTGAAAGAGAATTAGGAAGCAATTTAGATAAAGTTAGGTGTGTGCACTCCCTGGAGAGAAAAGAGAAAGTGAGAGATCATACACACACCCCCCCCACCCACCCAACACTCCTTGGGCATGGCCATACTGCAATCCCTTCTCTGGATCTAAAGAAGTGACTTGAAATGGAGAGGGCAGGTCCATCTAGGATGTGTCCACTGAGCCCAGCAAGCCTACTCCGTGGCCTCTCTAGCATGACAGCCTGTTGCCTAAACCAAAATGGTGTCATTTCTTTCTGCTTTCTTTGACAGGTCACCAAAGCTCACTTTTTTATTTTTATTTATTTTTTTTTGAGAAGTTTTTGCTATACGGTGCGTGCGCTCTCCAGGAAGACAGAGAGAGACAGAGAGATAGAAAACGAGAAATCACCCCCTAGGGGGGATGGCCACACCGCAATCCCTTTTCCTCCATTGTCCTCTTGGGATCTTGGGCACGCACGCACACGCGCCCGGCTTGAGTTTAAGCCACTGGGTCTGGGACTTGAACCGCTGTCAACTACATAGGAATTCAGTGACATAGCCATTACGCTAACTGCTGGTCCCAAGCTCAAATCTTCTAGTAGTCCTCAGTTGATTCTTTTCTCTTGTTAGCATCTGCTACTTGGAAGTTTGTATCTGGGATGTGAAGATGTGAATTGAGCTTAAAGGGTCAGAGTTCAACTTCAGATTCTCTAATTGCTTAGAAAAGACAGTACCAATACTTTTCTAGGTACAGCTTTGGTCAAGAAATCTGCCATGGTCTGGACCAGTAGTTGGCGTAATGGCTGTCACTGGATTCCCATGTAGTCAACTGCAGTTCAAGTCCTGGACCCGGTGGCTTAAACTCACGCTGGCACATGTGCGGGCATGCCCAAGATCTCAAGAGGAGAATGGAGGAGAAGGCATTTTTTGCTTTCTGTCTCTCTGATTCTTTCTTTCTGGCAAGTGCACATGCCCTATAGCAAAATACCTCTCCAAAAAAAAAAGAAAAGAAAAGAAATCTATCATGGTTTACAGTGCATGTATATACAGTGGAAATAATTAGAGTCCTTAGCCTCCGAAGCTGGTGATAATGCCTCCAAACTGTGATGATGATGTGGTGATAATGCCTAGAAGATATTAAGAGTTTAAGAGTTAGCCACTATTATGATTTTTTTCTAATAAGTTTTGTTGTTGCTGTGAATTTATTTTAGATGATGACTGGCCGCTTATGCTGAGGAACTAGGGACCTAGTTTAAATGTATTGGTACCTACTTCTTTTTGTTATTTAAAGCTCTATGAATGACATTTTTTTTTTCTTTTTTTTTGGAGAGGTTTTTGCTATAGGGCCCGTGCGCTCGCCAGACAGACAGAGAGAGACAGAGAGACAGAAAGCAGGAAATCACCCCCCAGGGGGGATGGCCACGCCGCAATCCCTTCTCCTCCATTCTCCTCTCGGGATCTTGGGCACGCACGCACACGCGCCCGGCGTGAGTTTAAGCCACCGGGTCCGGGACTCGAACCGCAGTCGACTATGTGGGAGTACAGCGACATAGCCATTACGCTAACTGCTGGTCCTTGTGAATGACACTTTTAAGAGAAGTCAATAAATATGGTTATCTTTAAGACAGGACTTAACTTGGAATTTCCTGCCACCTTGTGGCTAAGAAGAATTAAAAGCTAATAGCATACATATTAGAGGAAATACCTACATTTGTTTTAAACCTAAGTCTCAAATTATTGGGTTGCCAGGAAAGTCATGATGCATTTTTGCTTATAAAAACATAGAAAAATCCATAATGGCTTCCCCAATGAACTGATAATATACTAAATTTTGAATATAATGACATTAATAAAAGTTTTAAAATATGCTAAAAATAGAACTGTAGGTGCTAGCAGCTGGCATAGCAGTTATGTCACTGGACTCCCACATGGCTGACCACAGTTTGAGTCCCGGGCCCAGCGCCTTGAAAATCATGTTCTGTGTGCATACGTGTGTGTCTGAGATCCCGGGAGAAGGGATTGTGGCGTGGCCATCCCTCTGGAGGGTAATTTTCTCACTTTTCTTCTCACTGTCTTTGATTCTGTCTCTCTCTAGCAAGGGTGTGTGCCCTAAGGCAAAAACCTCTTAAATAACAAGGAAGTAAGTAGAACTGTGGGTTTACTAAATGTACTTCTTCAGAGCAAGAGCAGCCCATGTCTGGCTCATCTACTTCATTCCTTCTCCCGGGGGTGCTGAGATTAAAACCATCATTGACAGGACTGGCCTCATAGCCTGGTGGTTAAAGGAGTCAGCTCCCACATGGTCAAATGTGGTTCGAGCCCCAGCACCAATCCCGGCTTGAGAAACCCACTGGGCACAAGTGCGTGTGTGCCGCAAATCCCAAAGGGATGAAGAAATAGTCATGGCCATTTGGGGGTGCTTTCCTATACACCCTCTGATGATTTGAAAAAAAAAAAAAAAGACATGCAGGGGACCAGCAGATAGCATAGTGCTTATTACATCACTGGACTCCCTCCCACATGACTGGGGCCTGGACCTGGCGGCTTGAAAATCACTCTGTGTGCTCCCAAGATCAGGGGTGAGGGGGTATGAAGGAGAAAGGATTGCCGTGTGGGGGATGATTTCTCACTTTTCCTCTCATTGTGTCTGTTTCTCTCTGGCAAGTGTGAGGCAAAAAACTCTCAAAAAGAAAAAAAAAAGAAAGTGCTGACAGACATTACTTATTGGAGGATTTGACCTGTGAAACAAAGAACTGCTTAAAATGTGTGTAGGAACTTACTTTTGTTTAGGATTCTTATTTCTGATACTGGTTTTTGTTAGGTAGCAGGAATTTTTTTTTTTTTTTTTTTTTAATAGAGGTTTTTGCTGTAGGGCATGTACACTCGCTAGAAAGACAAAGAGAGACAGAAAGTGAGAAATCACCCCCCCAGGGGGGATGGCCATGCCGCAATCCCTTCTCCATTCTCCTCTAGGGATCGTGGGCACACATGCACATGCGCCCGGTGTGAGTTTAAGCTGCTGGTGGGTTCAGGACTCGAACCGCGGTCAGCCACATGGGAGTCCAGCAACACAGCCATTATGCCAACTGCTGGTCCAAGGTAGCAGGAATGTTAACTCATACATTGAGAATATCATTGCAGGTCATTTTATATCAGTGTGAAAGATCTGTACGTATAAAGGTACGTATAAAGGAGGTCAGAGTGAAGCAACTTGTCTAATGACTAAGGGAGAAGTTCTCATTTAAACTTTTAAAATTATGAAAACAGAAAATTTATCATAGAAACAGAAATAAAACAACAAGACAAAGCAATTTCTTGCCATTTTGCCATTCAGAAGTAACCACTATTAAATTTGCCATTGAGTTTTGTAGGCTTTGTCCCACACATTGTAACTTTCAATACAAAGATTGTTCTGCAGAGTTGTTTTTTTTTTTTTTTTTTAATTATTTAATTTACTTATTTTAATTTGACCAGAATGAGACAGAGAGAGAGAAAGCTGCCAGATCCAGGACTTGAACCACGTTCAGCCATGTGGAAGTCTAGCGCCTTAACCACCACACCACCTGCTAGTCCCCTGAAGAGTTTTATAGGTCATTTTTTTGTCAAATGTATTTATATCATGTATAATCTCTATGTGGTATTTTGTCCTTACCACAGTTTACAGATCTAGTCCTTTCTTACACATCTTGGGCATTTGCAGGGTTTTTTGTTTATTTGTTTTTAGAATCAGTTTATTCATGAAGTCCTTTGTAAGTAAACATTTGGATTTTGCCCGCAATTATTACCTTAAGATGCAGCCTTGCAGTGATATTACCAGACTTTTGAAAATTACTGCTGAATTATGTATATCAACTTCTTATTCTTGATGCAAGGAAAGAACTAAATTTATGACTTTTCAATAATGGTTAAACCTCATTTTGTTGGAATCTAGGTGATATATAGCAGTGATAACTGGAAATAAAGAAAAAGGAGATTATGGGCAGAGAAGAAAGGGGCAGTACATCTTAATCTTTTAGATTTATAGGTAAGGCAGCTAAGCCAAGCAGGAAAATGACTTTCGTAAGGTAACATGTTTACTTGTTCAAGCTCTGACTAGAATTCTGGTCTCTAGGCCATGTTCTTTTTCAGTATTCAGATCTGTGCTTCTGAACTCTTGGGTAAGTTCTGGATTTCCTTTTTCTTTGTTATCTCCCTCTCATTTATCCTTAAATTGAACTTCTTATTCTATCAAGGCTCTTTCAGCCCTAAACTGTGACCCACCCCAATAAACTTCTTATCAGTTCAGTTAAGTGCTACCAACTCACAAAATTACGCATTTTCTGAACATTTTTTCTTAATTTTCTTTTTTTGCCAGAGGGTACATGAATGCACTGAGAGAGACAGAGAAGGACAGAAAGTACCACACCCAGTGGGACATGGTCACACGGCAATGCCTTCTCCTCCATTTCTCCATTCTGTCAGAATTTGGGGCATATGCACACATGCACCCTGCATGTTTTGCAAACCACTGGAGCCAGGATTCGAACCTTGTAGTCGGCCATGTGAAATCTGACTGACTATTCAGCCCTTCTGAATGACTTCTAAAATAGCATCAAAAGGGGCCAGCAGGTGGCACAGTGGTTAAGGTGCTGGGCTCCCACATGGCCGGCTGTGGTTTGAATCCCAGAACTGGTAGTTTAAATATCATGCTGGGCATGTTTGCATGTGTACCCAGAATTCCAGGAGGAGAAGGGATTCTGGTGTTGCCATCCCTCCTGGTTGGGGAAGGGGATGATTTCTCACTTTCCTTCTCACTGCCCTTTTCTGGTGAGTGCATGTGCCCTATGACTTTTTTTGTCATACATGTAGTACGGTTGTCTGTCCTACCTGGATCAGCCTGAGTTTGGAACCATTTGGGCATAGAACGTGCACTGGTTATTGGAGCACTGTGCTCACTACCTGAGTGAGGATATCCTTTCTTCTCCCCTGAAAGAAAAAATCTTTTTTTTTTTAAGCTTTTTTTTCATAGGGTGTACACACCTGCCAGAGAGAGAGGGAAAGTGAGAAATTACCCTCCAGGGGGATGGCTACATCGCAATCCCTTCTCCCCCATTATCCTCCTGGGATTAGGGACACACATGCACATAGGTGATTTTTTTTCAAGACGCTGGGTCTGGGACTTGAACCCAGAGTCAGCCATGTGGTATCCAGCACCTTAACTACCATGTCACCTGCTGGCTCCAAGAAAAATCTTTTTAAAGCAGCACAATGTAGTTTAAAAGGTAATAGTTTTGCTTTGTTTTTAAATGTTTGCTGTAGGGCATGTGTACTTGCTGGGGGGGGGGGGGCGGAGAAGGGAAGTGAGAAACCTCCTGTAAGAGAGGTGCTTTCCCTACACTCCCTTCTCCCTTCTTTTGGGATATTGAGCACACATGTACACGCACCTGACGTGTTTTTCAAGCTGCTGGGCCCAGGACTTGAATTGTCAGCCATGTGGGATTCAGCCACCTCAACTACCACACCACTGGCTGGCCCAAAAGTTAGGTTTTTTTTTTTTTGTATTTTAGAGAATTATTTATTTAACTTTACTACCATTATATTCTTTAATTTGACCAGAGAGAGAGAGAAAGAGAAAGCAAGCCACCACATCTGGGACTCATCTCATGGTCAGCCATGTGGGAGTCTAATGCCTTAACCACCACACCACCCGCCAGCCCCTCTAAAAGTTAGTTTTTAACAAGTCTAGAGAGTTGTTTCTTGGAATACATGATATTTTACTTAGATAGTCCAGAATACATAGAAGCATCAGGTAATTTACATGTTTGTTTGTGTTTATCTCCGTGGGGAAGGATGTCTTTGTCTGTCTCCCTCAAGAAAGATGATGTTAATAGTGAACCTTACTGCCTTTAATGCCTGTACTGTTAGTTGATTCCTCAGTGGGTTCAGGTTTCCTTATTTTTAGTGAAAGAACTTGAGTGATCTGTTTTCTCCTGACCTACAAGAGGTTTACAGTTGTTTTGAATAAATTTCTAATTAGTCAAAACTTTGCAACTCCAACTTTCCATAATTAATTTATGTCATAAATATTAACTGAACTATTTTAGGATCCTTGACCCATGTTCCTTTTTGTCTTTAAGGAAAAAAAGAGGGGAGGGAGGAAAGCAAGGACTAATACCGTACAATCTGTCATCCAGGCACTGGTAAAATAAATTGGGGTGTGTACCTGCTGTCACCCTCTGAAGTTTATGAATAGCGCATCCATTGATGTAGAAATCATGTGGAAATAATGTCTCAAGATGTATTGTATTTGGAAAAAAAACCCACAGAGCTATGTATTGGGTTGTTGGAAAAGTCATGACTTATGTTTTTCCTGTGCAAGAATGCATCATGACTTTTCCAGCATCCCAATATATCACAGCCCCCTGTATGCTTTTACAGAAGGTGAACATACGTACACATATTTGTAGCAAGGGCAAAGCAAAAACCCGTGCATTTGCAGAGGTTATCATGGTAACAACAGTTCTGAGAAGGGCATCGAAAGGTTGCGATAGTGCCAGAGCAACATCTTTTACTTTTGTATTTCTGCATGATTGGGATCTTACACAGCAAGAGTTCATTCGTTCTTGTGCTGGGTATAGAGCACAGTGACAGACCAGGGCATCAAGGGTGAGAAAAGAGGGTCCTGAGAGCACCAGGAGCCCTCCTGTCTGCTTGCCTAGCCCCGGGTTCCAGTTCTGTGTTCTCATTGTCCTTTTAAGTGCCAGGGCCATCTCTCCCTTCTCCCTCTTCCCATCTGAGTCAAGAAGTGAAAGTAGATATCTAAATAAGGAAATCAGTGTATGAACTAGAAATGACCACAGTAAACAACTAGAGAGAGACTAAGTAGACTAAGTAAACAAGACTGTGCTTGTTTTCCTTTCTCTGCCCAGGCTCAAGTCGGGGGCCATTAGAATAGAATCTGAGCAAAGAACCTCAATAGTGTTAGAAAAAATTTGGGACCTTTTTTGTTTTTCATTTTTTGGAGCACTGGGAAGTCAGGAAGGTACGTATTATCAGGATTGTGTTGAATGTTATACTTTTGAAATCTGGGCTATCTACTCTCTAGCAATTTATTGTTGAGATTTCCTCTTTTAAAAATAAAGAATGAGGCACATGACAATTTGGATTAATCTTACAAACATAATTATATAGACGTCAGACGTGTCAGCTGCAGTAGCATGCTCTGGGTGACACTGTTACTCAGCATGCTGAGGCCACACTGGAGGCCCCTGTTCCGTTCCTGCCCACCCTGTGGGCCTGTGATAAATGCCACAGCCCCAGCTACTGGGAGGCTAAGGCAGGAAGATCACAACACAGTAAGACCCAGACTGGAAAAAAAAGAAAACAGAAAGATGCCAGACATGAGCGCGTACATAGTATGTGTGCTCACATATGTTTCTGTAGAATTTAAAAATGAGTAAAATTAACCTATGGTGTTAGAAGTCTAGGAAAGTGAGACCAGCAGTTGGCGTAATGGCTATGTTGCTGAACTACCATATGTCAGCCGTGGTTCAAGTCCTGGACCCGATGGCTTAAACTCATGCCGGGCGTGTGTGTGTGCATGCCCAAGATCCTGAGAAGGGAATGGAGGAAAAGGGATTGCAGTGTGGCCATCCCCCCTGGGGGGTGATTTCTCGCTTTCTGTCTCTCTGTCTCTTTCTGGTGAGCGCATGCACCCTATAGCAAAAACTTCTCAACAACAAACAAAAAAAAAAGTCTAAGGAAGGTGACCCCTGGAAGGGGCCTCTGGTCTGTTCTGAAGACTCACTGAGATGTATGCTGAAGATTTGGGTGCTGTCCCATATGTAGGTTACAATAGAGTTCAGCAGTGAAAAGAAGTGACACTTTCCCCAGATAGATGGTGTGAGGGATGGAAGGGTAAATTTCTCATTTTGGTTTACCACACCCCTGCCTCTCTGTCCCAGATCAGATCATAAACTGCCCAGGTCAGGGGCTGCTGTGTCTTTGGGGGTTGTCTTCTCATAGGTCACTGAGATGTTATTGAGGGATTGATATAATTTAATACTTAGGATAGAATACTGTAGAGATTTTTTTCCATTGTTGTTTAAAATGTTTTCTAGGGTGAATTATCTTAGAGAATGAAGTGAGGGACGTGTGTCTTTCTCGTGCCTTTCCCATTCTGATTCACAGCTCTAGGATGAAGCAAGACCTGCCCACTCACTCCTCTCTTGCTGCTTGTATGTTCTCAACTGTTAGGACCATCATAGGTTAAACTCTCGGTCAAGAGTTAGACTCCTTGGGACCAGCAGTTAGCGTAATGGCTATGTCGCTGAACTCCCACGTAGTTGACCGTGGTTCGAGTCCCGGACCCGGCAGCTTAAACTCACGCCGGGCGCGTGTGCGTGCGTGCCCAAGATCCCGAGAGGAGAATGGAGGAGAAGGGATTGCGGCGTGGCCATCCCCCCTGGGGGGTGATTTCCTGCTTTCTATCTCTCTGTCTCTCTCTGTCTGTCTGGCGAGCGCACGCGCCCTATAGCAAAAACCTCTCCAAAAAAAAAAAAAGAAAAAAAAAGAAAAAAAAAAGAGTTAGACTCCTTTTTAAATTTTCTGTTTTTCACTGGTAGATGGCAAATAGTTCCCTTTTATAAACTGTTGACCTATTTTCCCCATGTGTATTCCAATGGAAGTGTGTGTGGACCATGGAAGTGGGGATTATGTGTTCCAGGTTTGCTGGTTGTGTGGTATCTTCATTCAAAAGTTTGGGGACCAACAGTCCCGAGCGGGTGAGATGGGTGTTGCTTTGCTGAAAGTTTTATTATTCAGTTTGACCTGTCTTCTTGCCTCCGGCCTCTTGTCACCTTGCAGAGCCTTAGACAAACTGAATGGATTCCAGTTAGAGAATTTCACTCTGAAAGTAGCCTACATCCCCGACGAAGTGGCTGCCCAGCAGAACCCCTTGCAGCAGCCCCGAGGTCGCCGTGGGCTTGGGCAGAGAGGTTCACCAAGACAGGGGTCTCCAGGATCGGTATCCAAGCAGAAGCCATGTGACTTGCCTCTGCGCCTGCTGGTTCCCACTCAGTTTGTAGGCGCTATCATAGGAAAAGAAGGTGCCACCATTCGGAACATCACCAAACAGACCCAGTCTAAGTGAGTATTTCCAAGTACGTGGTGGGTGTTGGTGTTTCCCCTGGGATCTTAATAACAGCGAGTGTTGTGGTGCTTGGCCTTTCTGAACATGTCCGGCACCCTCCTTGAACAGTACTTGGGAATGTGGAGAAAATCTCGTGATTTGATATCTTCCTGTTCATTTCGTAGAAGTCTAGGGCTAAACCTCGGTCTTAAAAGGAACCTCAAATTTTCACACATGAATGGAAAACAAATGACACCTGATCCATTTTTGGCTGGGGAGGCCCTCGTAGACAAAGGGCAGTCTCTAGGTGGTTCCTGGCCACCGCCCCTCCCTGAGCCCCTCACCTTTAGTGCTTTTGGCAGCAGTTTCTGGGCCCAATCCATCTCATCTGTAGCCTCAGTACAAAAATGGCCTTTCTTTCCTTTCCTTTTCTTTCCTTTCCTTTTCTTTCCTTTCCTCTACTCCCCTGCCACCCTTCCCCCCTTTCTTTTTGGCTAAAGAGCCTGTGTGCTCACCAGAGAGATGGTGGGGGGGAGAAGCGTGTCCCCCCCCTCCCAGGAGGGGTGTGGTTATGCTATAATCCTTTTTCCTCCATTCCTCTTACCTATGAGGAATTTGGGGATGCACATACATGTGCCCGACATGTTTTTCAAGACACCAGGGCCAGGACTTCAACCCTAGTCAGCCATGTGGGATCTGGCTCCCTTAACCCAGTGCACCACAGGGCTGGCTCCAGAGATGGTTCTGCAGTCTTGCTTTGTTTCAGTAAAGAATTATTCAAATTTATCTTGTGATTAAGCCATGTAGTAAAAGTGACTTTTTCTTCAGGATGTTGTTTGAGTTTTAGTAAGCAGGTTATCAGGATTGGAAGACTCCTATTCAGACATAGGAGCTAACTTTTCAGGGGTATAGAAAACAGGAACTGTTTTATTTATTGAACTGGGCCATTGGCTGGTGTAGAAGGCTCTTGTATTTATCAAGTGGGTGAAATGGCTGCATGTGACCTACGAAGGCTTTACATGTGTTAAAATACTCTCAGTTCAGAAGCTCCAGTGTAGTATGTGTTGGTCGTTTTGCTTCCTAAACATGCTGGTGTGTGTGTGTCTGTGTGTATTTGACCCAAAGAGACTTGGTGGTAAGCTCCTTGTCTCTTGCCCTGTGAAGTCTCCGAAGTACATCTCCAGCCTATTACTCTTATTTCCTGAAGAAATTCTGAGTATATTAGGAAGAAGAGGGTGTGTACAGACAATGTCAGTCCATGGTATTATCCCTGGGCCAGCTGCAGAAATGACTGAATTATTTTGCCTTTTAAATTCAGTAAAGAGAGTGATTTTGTTTTCTGTGACCAGGAGTTAAGTATAGTCTTTCTCTGAAAGTAGAACTACAGCACTGTGTATACTTTGCTCATGTGTTTGTTCCAACTGGCTTAGAAGAATATCCGTATTCATAGGCAGCATGCCTGCCTTGAACTAGCTGACTCACCACTCATGCAAAACCAAAAAAATAATTGTATTTAGTGTGGTTGCATGCCCACCCTCACCTACAGGGACATCTGGAGGCAGGAGTCATTGGGCAGTTACCTGTGTGCAAAATTGATGGCTCCGATCTCATCACATAGGTGGGAAAGATGCTTGAACCGTTTCCATCAGTTGACCTGGCTTTAATCTGAAAATTTAAGGGCTTTTTGCTTCCCGTGATCTATACTTACCTACAGAAATTTATTACATGGTTTCCCTTCCTTGCTGTGTAGCAGGTTAAGAGTTGTTCCTTTTCATGCTCCTCATTTCCTTGTCAGATGAAAGAACTGCTATTTAAATGGAACTATTTGTTTTACTTAAGGCAGGAAGATGGGGGATGGAGAAGAAGGGAAGCAGATTTTTTTTATATCCGATGATTCACTTGCAGAGCTCTGCCAGTGGATCTAATTAACTCTTTGCCATAAAACTAGTCATTATCAAAACTTCTACTTCTGAAGCGGTCTCAGAGGACCACTCTAATCTCCAAAGCAACCTTCCCTTCTCTCAGGGGTTCAGAGGTTAGTAGTACTTTACGTAGTGACAGGGTGGAAATGAACTGGAAGGAGGGATATTAACATGATACCAGAAGATGAGCATTAATGACAATGATGTGGTATTGAAACCATGAGACTCTTTTCTAAAGCACTTAAAAAAAAATAGCATTCTAGGTGGCCCTTATTTGTTTCATTTCTACATTGTCCTTATTTTAACTTTTAATTAATTTTTTTTTCTTTATTCATGATAGTATGTATGAGAATGTGAGAGTGAGACAGAGAGAGAGAGAGGAGCACACTCCAAAGAGTCTGGTCACACAGTGAGTCCCTTCCTGCATACCTCTGGTCCCTCAGATCTGGGGCACTTTCAGACCACTTGGGCTGTGAATTCAAACCTCAGTCACTGTGTGGAATCCAGCTTTTCTTGAGCAGTGCATTACTACTGTGCCACAGAGCCAAGCATGTCCAGTCCCAGCTTTCAACCAAACATTTGGAAGAATGAAATCCAAATCTTGAATTTTTTTATTGGCATAAACAAGCGATCATTCTTGTGTCCATGAGTTGTAGCTTTTTTAAAAAGAATTATTTTACTTAACTTGTATTAATTTTATTTATTTATTTTAATTTGACCAGAGCGGGACAGACTGAGAGAGAGAGACTGAGAAAGTGAGAAACCAAGCCACCAGACCCAGGACTTGAATTGTGGTTGACTATGTGGGAGTCCAGCACCCTTAACCACCATGCCACCTGCCAGCTCCAATGAGTTGTAGCTTTTATCTTCTGGTATTTGAGTGGCCAGAAGAACTCAACAAGTACTTAATTTTTCCCTAAAACCCACACTTTGTAGTTGTTGACCTACTTTCTTAAGAACAGCAGACTTGTTTTGTATTTAATTAAAAATGTACAGATGTGTAAATTAAAAATAGTTATGTTCGTCTCACCATCTAAGGTAGCCATTGTTAAGTTGGGGATGTATCTTCATAGGACTTACATCTGCTAATGTGTAACTTTTTTTTTTTATTCTTTTATTTTTCTTTTTTTGGAGAGGTTCCTGCTATAGGGCACGCGCGCTCACCAGAAAGACAGAGACAGACAGACAGAAAGCGAGAAATCACCCCCTGGGGGGGATGGCCACGCCGCAATCCCTTCTCCTCCATTCTCCTCTCGGGATCTTGGGCATGCACGCACACGTGCCCGGCATGAGTTTAAGCCACCAGATCCAGGACGCGAACCACAGTCAACTACGTGGGAGTCCAGCAATATAGCCATTACACTAACTGCTGGTCCCATGTGTAACATTTTTTAAAGAATTTTTAAAATTTAACTTTATTCATACATTCATTTCAGTTTCTCCAGAGAGGGAGAGAACAAGAGAGACAGAGAGAGAGAGAGAGAGAAGGAGAGGGGAGGAGGGGAGGGAGAGGGAGAGAAGAGGAGAGAAGAGAGAAGAAAGCAAGCCACCAGATCTAGGACTCAAAATCATGGTCAGCCGTGTGGGAGTCCAGTGCCCTTAAACACCATGCTACCTGCCAGCCCCAATATGTAACTTTTAAAAAAAGAAACTATATCATGATAAACATTGCATTTTCTTCGTTTTAAGAACAAGGGCTTCTTTGTTGGTGCCATCTTTTTTTTTTTAATGTATGTACGTATGTATGCATTTATTTAAAATATTGATTTATTTAAAATAGCTCTATGATATGAATCTAAGTGCCAAAGTGAACATTCCTACACTTGTGGTTCTCAAGCAGGGCTGGTGTATTTCCCCCAGTGGATATTTGGCCGTGACTGAAGACATTTGGGGTTATTGCAACTGGTGAGAGGCATACTACTTCTATTTAGTGGGCAGAGGCCAGCGATATTGCTAAACATCTTATAAGGCATGTAATACCCTGCCATGACCAAAGATGACAAATATCAACAGCACTGAGGGTGAGAAACACCATCCTTGGCAGTATATGAGACTATATCTGCAGGAAATATTATGAGATGTAGGATTCTTGGATCAAAGGTGTGAATGTGTCCTGTTGTCCATCATTTCACCAACACTTTATCTCAAAATATTTGCAGGTCTTGGGACCAGCAGTTAGCATAATGGCTATGTCGCTGGATTCCCATGTAGTCGACCGCAGTTCGCGTCCCGGACCTGGTGGCTTAAACTCACGCTGGGTGCGTGTGCGTGCGTGCGCGTGCGTGCCCAAGATCCCGAGAGGAGAATGGAGGAGAAGGGATTGCGGCGTGGCCATCCCCCCTGGGGGGTGATTTCTCACTTTCTGTCTCTGTCTCTCTCTGTCTGTCTGGCGAGCGCACGCGCCCTATAGCAAAAAAAAAAAAAAAAAAACACCTCTCCAAAAAATAAATATATACATATTTGCAGATCTGAAAGAAAATGACATCTCATTTTAATTGGCACATAAATAATTACTAGTGAGGTTGAACATCCTTTTGAAATGGTTGACCGTTAGCTTTTCTTTGAGGTAAAACTGCCATCTCTTTGGGTTTCCTTCTGGTCACTATTTTTTTTTAAAGAATTGTTTTACAGGACCAGCAGTTGGCAAAATGGCTATGTCACTGGACTCCCATGTAGTTAATCACAGTTCGAGTCCTGGACCCAGTAGCTTAAACTCACGCCGGGTGCGTGTGCGTGCGTGCCCAAGATCCCGAGAGGAGAAGGAGGAGAAGGGATTACGACATGGCCATCCACCCTGGGGGCGTGATTTTTCACTTTCTGTCTCTCTTTCTCTCTCTTTCTGGCAAGCACATGTGCCCTATAGCAAAACTTCTCAAAAAAAAAAAAAAAATGGTTTATATTACTTTTTATTTATTTATTCATTTATTTTCAATTTGACCAGAGAGAGAGAGAGTGAGAAAGCAAGCCACCAGGTCCAAGACTCGAACCATGGTCAGCTATGTGGGGTGTCCAGTGCCTCAACCATCATACCACCTGCTGGCCCCCTTCTGATGTCTATTTGTTGCGTACTTGCTCGATCAAGGAGGCAAAGTATAGGAAGCTTTGCAGAAGGGATGCAGAGGTGTGAAATCTGCTTAGACTATGAACTCTGGATAATACTGTGCAGAATAAAGAGTTCAACCTGGCTGGTAGGATTTCCAACTCCAACTCCTTTGGCATGTGCTCCAGTTGCTACTTGTTTTAGAGCAGAAGAAAGCCTTTTGTCTGAGCCCTGGCTCTTTGATGTGAGGTGTTTGTTCTCTGGCATGTAAAAGAAATCTTTAAGCACAAATAGCTTGAGCAAAATGAAACGATGTCCCTGCTTGGCTGTATTGAAGAAAGAGAGGAGTGTGTTCCTAGAATTACATTTTTTCTCCAAGGCATCTGTGTTGACAGCTTATCAAAGTTTATGCTCTTGAGAGAAGTGAGTCATCTACTCTGTGACCAGAAGTCCTGTAACTTTGCACTTGGTGATTACTACTATGACTATACACTTGTGGCTCTCATACTTACTCCCTCTTTGCTTCTGCCCACTCAGAATCGATGTCCATCGTAAAGAGAATGCAGGGGCTGCTGAGAAGTCAATTACTATCCTCTCTACCCCTGAAGGCACCTCTGCAGCTTGTAAGTCTATTCTGGAGATTATGTATAAGGAAGCTCAAGATATAAAATTGTGAGTAAAAAGGATTAACCCATGAAAGAGGTTAATATTGGTGCTATCCTATTTTGAATTTCTTTGACACAGTTCTTAGTAATTGCCAAGAAACACAGGGAAACACTAGCCTGAGGAGCTATAGTATTTCACTATTCACTTGGTTGTGACACCCGAGTCTTTCAAATATTCAAATATTTTGTTTTCATTCATGATTGGTTATAATATGAGTGGTGATAATGGGAAGAGACACCCAGATATATAAGGTGGCAATTAAGGAACCTAGAAAGCCCACCTAGGGCCAAGAAATATCCCAGGAATTACTTTTGGGATGAGTGTCCCAAATCCTCACTTACACAGAGTGCCTTGGAGCTATTCTTACCCTCTGCCCAGCTCCACCCCGGAGCATCAGAGAGTCTGGAGGTGGGGAAGTCCCTAATTTGTGCTAAGGTAAATGCAGAGTTACTTGGGCAACAGGTTCAAACTCTTAACTCTTCTGCGAAAACTTCAAGTGGAGATTGGGTGCTGTGCCACTTTTCATGACACAACAGCTTTACTCTAAAAGTTGAACCCAAAGTAAGGTGTTGGAGTTAGCCTGGGGGCTTGTTCACTAATACTTAATTTATAGAGACCTTTAAATATATGTAAGTAACATGTTGTTATATATGGGTGCTGTATTATAATCATGTAATTATTTCTTAGTAGTTATTTAATTTTATTTATTATTTTTGTGGTTTCAGTTTCTGATAGGGCATGTGTGCTCAACAGAGAGAGACAGAAAGAGAGAGAGAAAGGAAGCTGCCAGTCCAGGACTCAAACAGCAGTCAGCCATGTGTGAGTTCAGCACCCTGATCACCACACTACCTGCTGGCCCTGGGATATAATTATTTTAGTATAGAGAATAATAAAGGAAAAGCCCACTCTCTGATAAACCTCAGTGATATATTTGAACAGTGATTTGTATATGACTTACAAATTAAGAAGGGTACAAATTGAAAAGTGAAATCGAAATCCCCTTCCTGCTCTTACATCCATTTCTCAAAGTATAACCACTCAAGTTTTTTTTTTTTCCCTATAAATTATGCATGTGTCTCCCAAGTATACATTTTATGTTAGGACTGAACTGTTTTGCATTTGTACATTGCGTTCTGTTGTTAGACATTTAGGAGCATGGTTTTTTTTTTTTTTTTTTTTTTCTTTTTTTTGGAGAGGTTTCTGCTATAGGGCGCGTGCGCTCGCCAGACAGACAGAGAGAGACAGAGAGACAGAAAGCAGGAAATCACCCCCCAGGGGGGATGGCCACGCCGCAATCCCTTCTCCTCCATTCTCCTCTTGGGATCTTGGGCACGCACGCACACGCGCCCGGCGTGAGTTTAAGCCGCCGGGTCCGGGACTCGAACCGCGGTCGACTACGTGGGAGTACAGCGACATAGCCATTACGCTAACTGCTGGTCCCAGGAGCATGGTTTTAAGTAAGAGAATCCATCTATGAAAACATAGATATTCCTTGAAGTGAATAAAATAAACACTGTTTTAAAAATTAACTTCTGTCCAAATACTTGTTAAAGTTTTTCTGCCCTTCTGTTCATGCATTGCTAGAGTGTAGGCTCATTGTCAGCAAGCTTAATACTACCTAATATAATATTTCACAGGTGGTAGGTAAGAAATAAATGTTTAATGAATTGATGTTGTCTTTTTAACCAAGGGAAGTTGTACTTACCCTGATTTTATGACCATTTTTCTATTTACAGCACAGAAGAGATCCCCTTGAAGATTTTAGCCCATAACAACTTTGTAGGCCGTCTTATTGGTAAAGAAGGAAGAAACCTTAAAAAAATTGAACAAGACACTGACACTAAAATCACAATATCTCCGTAAGTGCTGCCTTGCTTGAATTAGAAAACTTTCACACAGTTTTTTAATCATACTTTTTATTACTGCTATTATTATTATTTAGTTTGCTATAGGGCATGAGAGTGAGAGAACAAGAAAGAGGGTGAAAAAAAGTGAGAAAGAAAGCTGCCAGGTCTGGGACTTGAACCGTGGTTAGCCATGTGGGAGTCCAGAGCCTCAACAACCATGGCATCTGCTGGCCCCTCACACACTGATAAACTCAATGTTTGTTTGAATTATTTAATTAAAATTTGACCATAGAAAGAAAGGGACAGTGAGAAAGCAAGCTGCCAGGTCCAGGACTTGAACCACAGTCAACCTTGTAGGAGTCCAGCTTCTCAACCACCATACCACCCACTGGCCCCAACCTCAGTGTTTTAAGCTTAGCCCCTCCTTCTATTCTACAGTTGGTCCAGCTAGCCTTGCAATTGCACTTACACTTTGTTTCTCAAATTCAGTCTACTCCTTACTATGCATCTCTCACCCATATTGAAAGCACTGTCTGTTCACACTAAAGAGACAGGAAGAACTTAATGCTTTACATTCACATCTTCTAGCTCAAGTCTTGACCACATTTTCTGATATTTATCCCCCAAATTGGAATGTATAACCCAGTTTATTATCCATAACTATGTAACAGATTATGCCAACCTTTGAAGACTTAAAAACAGCAGTAAGCATTTATTGCTTAGCTAGTTTTTGTGGGTCAGGATTTCATGTGCAGCTTAGCTAGTTGGTTCTGGCTTGGGGACTCAGTGCTGTGACATGTCTATGCTGGCTGTTGACAGGAGGCCCTAGTTTCTCACCACCTGGTCCTTTTCTCTGAGTTGTTTGAGTGTCCTCAAGTGTCTTTTCCCAGAGTGGTTGATCTAAGAAGGAACAAGATGGAAGCTGCATTGTCTTTTTCTTTTTGTTTTGGAGAGGTTTTTGTTATAGGGCATGTGTGTGCTCACCAGACAGAAAGTGAGAATCACCCCCCAGGGAGGATGGCCACACCACAGTCCCTTCTCCTCCATTCTCCTCTTGGGATCTTGGGCATGCATGCACACGTGCCTGGTATGAGTTGAAGCCCCCGGGTCTGGGACTCGAACCACAGTTGACTACATGGGAGTCCAGTGACATAGCCATTTCGCCAACTGCTGGTCCCTGTCTTTTATAACATAGTCTCGGAAGTTAACACTCTTGCCACTTTTTCAATATTGTAGACACAGGTCACCCCTATTCATATGTGTATGGAAGGGACCTCAGAGGCAGAATACTACATCTAGGGTCCATGAACGCTCTGAAATTATATGGAAAAACTGTTCTTTCTGTGGAAGGTGACTATCCTTAATTTCTATGAGAATACACCAAAAGGTAAAGAATAGTGAGGAAAGTCTGAGGCAAGATATTTGCATATGAAGGAATTTTCAAAGGAGATGGTAAGAAAGTAGGAAAGTCCTGTTAGACTGTTTAAAATAAATAAGGGAAAAAAACAAGTGGTGAATATAATAAATGATAATACTCTGTCTTGAAGTTTACACTCAGAAGAGAGGCTTTTAAAAGGAAAAAAATCTTGAAAGGTGTTCTAGGGGCAGCTGTGCTAATAATTGTCATACAAATTGCTTGGCAGGGCTGAGTTGAAACTGGAGATAAGAATTATATACTTCTATAAGTAGTCTGAGACAAATACACTTAATTATATATTGGATTGCTGGAAAAGTCATGATGCAAAATAGATATTTACATTTTTAGCAAATTTGAGAAAACATTCAGAAATAATGTCCCGTTCATCTGGCTTTATGTTAGCCTATGACATTTTGCTAGTAATGAAAATAAGAATTTTAACTTTAGGATAACAAAAGAGAGCTATACATATTCCATATTCTTTGAGCGTACATATGCAGCCCTGTTTCCTATGGTAAATACCTCCCATTGATTTTTCTTTCAAGGCTGTTGACTAGGTTAGGTTTAGATGTTCACAGATACAATTTTTAGTGGATTTTAAAACTTCATTGGAACCTGGAACAAGGAGGAAATTCGTAAATATTGCTTCTGTTATCTAACCTTTTTGTTGTCTAAATGGTCATAAATGGATGATTTAAAAAAATCTAGTCAAATAGATTGATTTATATTCTTTCCTCTAGCCCATGTCCATCTAAATTCTCAAATACACAGGCAAAATCTAGGTCTAGATACACACATTCTAGTTGGCCTTTTTGGAATATTTCCATGCTTTTTCCTTGCTTGGTGATCCAGAAAATGCAATTGCATGAGAATGCCAATTATGCCTAGAATCGGTCAGTACAGACTAGGAGCATACTTATTAAAAAGGTTATGTGCATTTGTTTCTCGGTTTCAGCTAAAATTGTACATCCTTCTGATCATTCCTTTTCAACTCACTGTTAAATTGAGAAAATGGTTCAACTTTAAGTTGTCAAGAAGTAAACTATGTTTAAACATGGTCTTAACTGAACTGTGTTATACCCATTAATTTTTATTGAGAAGGTGGGAGGGGACGTATTTCCTTCTTTCTTGCAGCTTTACAATTCTTAGATTCATTTCTCCGGGGGCCTACACATTTCCCAGCATGATTGACCTCCTATTTGCACATACTGCCAGGCTCTACAGTTTGGTTTTCATTGCCATCTGTGGCTGAATTATTATTAGCTATCTTCCTCCTATAATTTTCATTCTTTTCCTTTTCCCTCTTTTTCAATTGGCAGATTACAGGAACTGACGCTGTATAATCCTGAACGCACCATTACAGTTAAAGGCAATGTGGAAACATGTGCCAAAGCTGAGGAAGAGATCATGAAGAAAATCAGGGAGTCTTACGAAAATGATATTGCATCTATGAATGTTAGTTTCCTATGAAAGACATTTCTTTATTTTGTTAAATAGTTGAAGAGATTAATCCTATCAGTACTGATTTCTTTAGTGGCTGCATCATTAGAAGTCATTTTAATTGTATTGTATCACCATGGCAAGTACCTGGGATAGCAGAGAAGACTCAGGCTTTGACAGGAGGCTTGACTATCTTTGTGATTTTAGCAAATGGTTTAATCTTTGAGCCTTAAGTTTCCTTATCTGTGAGGTAAGACTAATAGCTATCTATGAACAGTAAATACCTCCCTCACAGTGTTAGTTTGAGCAGTTTAGTATGAAGGACTGTGGGCGGTGACAGGTATGTGAACTGGACTTGAATACCAGCTCAACCATTTGTAAGCTGCAGCTCTGTTCTCTTGGATAATTTAATTGGTCTTGCCTTGCTTCAGTTTCCTCATCTGTAAAATGGGGCTACTGCCTATCTTGCTTGCTTATCAGGATCACAACAGGTATAATTCGTGTGAAAATCATTGTTAAGAATACTGGTGTAAAACTTGGTTATACATATAAACCTTGGAGGTAGAAGAATTTCATGTGACCAGGCAGTCTGTGTGGTACATCCAAGGCTGATAGATCAAATTACTGACATTTCTTAATGGACTGAAAGGTGCTGAAAATGGAACACTTCAAAAGTCCATCTTAAAAAACATTTTTTTTGGAGAAATTTTTGCTATAGGGCGTGTGTGCTCACCAGAGAGAGAGATAAAGGGCGAGAAATCACCCCCCAAAGAGTGATGATCACGTCACAATCCCTTCTTTCCCATTCTCCTCTCGGGATTTTGGGCATACATACACATGCGCCCAGCAAGAGTTTTAAGCTGCCGGGTCTGGGACTTGAACTGCCGTCAACTACATCAGAGTCCAGTAATGTAACCATTATGCCATCTGCTGGTCCCCATCTTAAATTTTTACGTTAATGATTTTTTAAAATTCTTTAATTGGGGCTGTCATCTGAAACATTAAACCTGGGAGAAGGGAAATGTGAAAAAATTACCTTCATGACAAGAGCCTAGAATGCTCATCATTTTCCCACACACAAAAGACTGCCTACCTTCACAGGTAGGCGTGTCCAAATATTTCAGACTCATGGAGGAGTCAATCCAATCCCCTAGGCCTTTTATAAAAGATTCTTAAGTAGACACAATCCTCAATACCACTCTTCACCTTATTATCTCAAACTTTATAAAAATTAAACCAAAACGAAATCTGCTTTCTGGTTCCTGTATCCATTCGAAAGACATATTTGGTTGTAGTAGTTAATTAGATTGGGACCTCCCAAAGGCTCAACTTTGTTGGAGGACTGTTGACCCATGAGTGCAAAATGTACCTCAAGAAGTAAAGAACTTTTTTTTTTTTTTAAGAGAGATTTTTGTTACAGGGTGCATGTGTTTGCCATAGACAGAGACACAGAAAGACAGAAAGACAGAAAGCAAGAAATCACTCCCCAGGGGGAATGGCCACGCTGCAGTCCTTTCTCCTTCGTTCTCTTCTTGGGATTTTGGGCATGCACGCACATGCTCCTGGTGTGAGTTTTAAGCTTGTGGGTCCAGGACTTGAACCTCGGCTGACTATGTGGGAATCCACTGACATAACCATTACACCGTCTGCTGGTCCCAAAGTAAAGAATTCTTAAGAGCTGCTGTGTATACCTGGCATATGTTAAAAGCAAACCAGCTTTTTACCTTGTTTGGTTTCAGTGAAGAAATCCCATTTCTTTATCTCTTCAGCTAATACAAGATATCAGCCTAATTTATGGTGTGCCCATAGTCTATATAGAGTGCATTTTTGTCTAAGCACCATGAGTGGGTGGTGAGGGGCAGGAAGCTGCATTGCCTGCCCCGAGACACCTCTGTGCAGCTGTGTATCAAGGAGGGGACAAACCAGCATGCAGATATAAACATACCAACAGATAGAAGCTGTGTGCACAAGTATATTCACTGGAAACATCTGCTTTGTTCTAAAATTTGAGTCTTAAGATGATTTTTTTTTTCTCACTAGATAAGGTCACAGTCTGAGTGTATCACTTAAAATGCTCCCTTTCCTTTGATTATTTTAAATTTTCGAATTAAGAGACCTTTTTACTGTTGCAGCTTCAAGCACATTTAATTCCTGGATTAAATCTGAATGCCTTGGGTCTGTTCCCACCCACTTCAGGGATACCACCTCCCACCTCAGGGCCCCCTTCAGCGATGACTCCTCCCTACCCGCAGTTCGAGGTAAGACAGCTGGCCTTGGCTTGCTTCGTGGTTGAGAGGGATGTAGTCGCAGTCAGACTTCAGTGTCCTGGAATAACGTGACGTTCGATGCTAACTGGGAAAATCTTCATGTGAAGCCTGCCGGGTTCCAGTGTGATCTCTCATCATTTTAGAGTCGGCGTGTACTCTCCAGCCTTGTCAACAGGACCTTCCTCTTTGCCCTTTTGTAGGCTAGACATGAGTTCTTTTGAAGTGTTTAAATGGTAGTGTTATCCACATGTGTTTTTAAATGTCAAAAGAAAAGCTAGGGAATTGGGGGAGGGAGGAGAGATTATTTTTAAATGTCGAAAGGATTTTAGGACTGTTCCTGTTGCCTAGTGGTTAAGGGAGTAGGTTCCTGTATAGCCAACTGACTGTGGATCAAATCCCAGCCCCTCTCTCTGGTGAGTGCACACCCACTCTGGCAATCAGGGGGGAAAAAAATGGAAGGAAGGATTTTCAAAAGGCTTCCTTTATCTTTGTCAACTAGAAGTTAAGCGCTTTGAAAGGTCAGCAAGGAGTGGATGTGTTTTTGAATATTTGTGCTGGTGATATAAGATACTTCTTTTGATCACAAATTCTATTGTGCGTGTGTGTATGTGCAAACATTAAACAGCTTTTATTTCATTTATTTTGAAAAGAGATAGATATGGGACCAGCAGTTGGCATAATGGCTATGTCGCTGAACTTCCATGTAGTTGACCACAGTTCGAGTCCTGGACCCGGTGGCTTAAACTCACGCCAAGCTCATGTGCGTGCATGCCCAAGCTCCTGAGAGGAGAATGGAGGAGAAAGGATTGTGGCGTGGCCACTTCCCCCCCACCCCCCGGGGGGGGGGGGTGATTTCTCGCTTTTTGCCTCTCTTTCTTTCTGTCTTTCTGGCGAGTGAATGCACCCTATAGCAAAAAAAAAAAACTCTCAAAAAAAAAAAAAAAAAGAAAGAAAGAAAGAAAAGAAAAAAGAAAAGAAAAGAGGTAGATAGATAATGTAAGAAATGAATCCATTTTTATATTTGCTTTTTATGAATAACATTTTTCCTGAAATTAGATTTAGGAGACTGGTGATACCATGAAAATAATTGTGATACATCAGATACCTAATTTGATGTGTTATTCTGAAAGCAGTTCGTAATTCAGTTGCATTATCAGTGATAATTGGAAGTGTATGATCATATGAAGCAAAATGAACATTCTAGGATCTTCCTTCATGAGTTTGTTTAGATATTGCTCCCTTCTTGTTTGGCTCTCTTATCATTTAATATTTTGAATGGTACCTCCTGTAACAATTGGGGAGAAATATCCAGGTGGAATGGGCTGGAGATTCCATTATATCACTCTCTAGAATGAATGTGCAGAGTAAAATGACATTGAAATTCTGCAGAGAACAGGTTTCTGAGATTGTCCGTGCTTTGTCACTTCAAGAATGAGAATCTGGGGCCAGAAGGTGGTACAATGGTAAAATGTGACACCCTGCCAGGAAATCCCACCTAGGAAGTTTCTTGGTTCAAGTTTGGACATCTCCTTGAGTGTGTCAGCATACTAGGCCCATCATCAGGGCTGGCCTGAGGCAGGGGGTGGATCGCGGCCTTCACACCTTATTGGGAGTACTCTCTCTTTCTGGCTCATGGAAGAGGTGGGTAAATAAATGAAAAAATGAAAAAGAATTTCCTGTTTCTGTCCTTGAACCTACTGGACTGATAAGTGTTCTGGGCCCTTGTCACAGTGTGTGCTTCTGCCTTTTCCTGAAACTCACCTCCCATTTCTGTTGATAGTATGTTGAGATGGGAAACCACATGATCAATTGCAGACTATCCACCAGAGTTTGCACCAAACATTAAGTGTGACTAGATTTGTTACACACTATTCAAGGCCTTCCAGCACAGCTGGAGGCAATTTGAAATAACTGACATGTCTGTACTTTGATCCTAAAGGGGACTTGGACAGAGCCCAGGGCTAGCCCAGCTGTACCATGAGTTTGTGTCACCAAAGCTCAGACTCCTCTTCACTCAGAATTTGTTTTCTCATCTTCACAGTGGAAAAACTGAACTAAATGAATGATCTATTAAAGACTTTCAGGTCAAATGTTTCTGTCAATAATGTCTACAAAATTAATAATGTATAAAGTTTGAAGAGGGGAGGATGAGCCTAAAATTACAGTTTGAGAATAGATAGACTCAACTGCTAATATGCCCACGAGTATTATAATGAATCACTGCATTTGTCCTAGGGTTGAGTTTAGGGCAGATGTATACTTGACATATCTATGTAAATAATGGTAATTAAAAGCTACAGTGAGCCAATTAAGTAACTCTGGACTAGAGACATTTGCATCTGACTTATATTTCTGCTCTCTGCCCTCAGCTAGCGCTCTCTTTGGGCAGGGTACTTGCCTCTGTTCCCCACATCCCCCTTTATAAATTGGGGTGTCCTTTGAACTCTTTCCTCTGTCCCTACTGGTGTGTCATGCCATGCTCCATTCACTAGAGCCTCTCAATTACAAGCAGCAGCATAATAGTCTCGGACATCAGTCTTTTACCCTTACAGGGATGCTTCAGCAGCAAAAATTCCTAAACGGAATTGCTATGTAGCTGTTTTTAAAATACACAAATGAAGATTCTTTGGACTTAGTCAATTTCCTGATTTAATGGGATGGTTCTATGTATTGGGTTCCTGCATTAGGAAAATTGAGAATCTTCTAAAAATATTTTTAGAGGGAGATTTTTGCTATAGGGCACATGTGCTTGCTCAAGAGACCGACAGAAAGTAAGAAATCACCCTCCGGGGGATGGCCACTCCGCAATCCCTTCTCCATTCTCCTCTCAGGATTTTGGGCACACACATGTGCCCGGCGTGAGTTTTTAAGCTGCCAGGTCTGGGACTTGAACTGCAGGCTGCTATATGGGAATCCAGCAATTTAACCATTACACCATCTGCTGGTCCTGAGAATTTTTTTTCTTAGAATTATTTAACTTTACTCATTATTATTATTCTTTTTAAATTTGACCAGAGACAGAAAGACAGAGAGAGAGAAAATGAGAAAGCAAGCCTCCAGGTCTGGGACTTGAACTGTGGTCAGCCACATGGGAGTCCAGGGCCCCTGGCCACCATGCTACCTGCAGGCCCCCTGAGAATGTTTTTTAAGAGACACAAGATCATATTAAGAACTTACATTTACAAAGCACTTTTACAGTCCCAGATGTCTGAGTAACTTAAACAAGTAGCAATTTTGTTTTATTTTAAGAACGGAAGGGGGAGGTCAGTGATACTTACTTTAATAAAAGTGAGTCAAGAGTAAGTGTAAGGAAAAGCTCAGTGGAGTGGGTGACCTCTGCTTCTCCTGAGACATTTACATAAAATGAAATGGGTGCAATTAGAAAGAGCAAATGAGAACAGAGACACAGAAACGACCAACAGGAAAGGAGGAATTTACAAGGCAAGAGCTGAGGACCCTAAGTCTGCTGGATTGGAGAACAGAAGACATGCTTATTCTTAAAGGGGAAAATGCAGATGAGATGATCATTATTTGTTTGTTTGTTTGGAGAGGTTTTTTTTTTTTTTTTTTTTTTTTTTTGGCTACAGGACGTGTGCACTCGCCAGAGAAACAGAAAGACAGAAAGTGAGACTCACCCCCCAGGGGGTATGGCCACACCGCAATCCCTTCTCCTCCATTCTCCTCTTGGGATCTTGGGCACGCACGCACACACGCCTGACGTGAGTTTAAGCCACCGGGTCCAGGACTTGAACCACAGTCTGACTACATGGGAGTCCGGTTAGCCATTATGCTAACTGCTGGTCCCAAGATGATCATTGTTTTTAAGATATTTTCCATAGGGCATGTGTACTCTTCCGAGACAGTGAGAGAGAAAGTGAGAAATCACCCATTAGTGGGGACAACCACACCACAGTCTTCTCTGTTCTCATCCTGGGATTTTAGGCATGCACACACATGTGCCCAGTATAATTTTCAAGCCATCGGGTCCAGGACTCTAACCACAGTCAGCCATGTGGGAGTCCAGTACCTTAACTATGCCACCTGCAGTCCCCAAACACAGTCTTAGAAGTCCACAATCTTACAGAGCTTCAGTGGGCATTTTATATGTATTCTAGGCAGTCATGTAACGGGATGCCTACATTTACACCTGGAGATTTCTCTAAATTGTCATAGGAGGTACCACTCAAAACATTAAGTGCTAAGAATAAAGGCAGTTCTATCATCTATTTGGGTGGAATGTTTGACGAGTTGTGTATATAGTAAATGTGTTCACTAAAAATGAGTATCTTATTTTGATTTTTTTTTCTGTAGAGTTTAACCTAGTGCTAACTTCATCTTTTAGTTTAGACCTCAGAGAATAAGTTGGGAATTATCAATGGAAATTAGCTTAAAAGAAGAGGTAGTTTTTCCTTTTTATCTTTTTCTTCAAAATGGAAGAAATCATTGCTTTTGTGAGTTAAAAATATGTCCTTTAAATTGTCTTTTCCATCTACAAAGACATAGGCATATAGTTCGTTCTTGGGATATATGCCTTTTTCTTTTTCTTTTTTCTTTTTTTTTTTTTTTTTTGGAGAGGTTTTTCGCTATAGGGCGCTTGCCAGACAGACAGAAAGAGATATAAAGACAGAAAGCGAGAAATCACCCCCCAGGGGGGATGGCCATGCCGCAATCCCTTCTCCTCTTGGGATCTTGGGCATGCATGCACACGCGCCTGGCGTGAGTTTTAAGCCACCAGTCCGGGACACGAACCGCGGTCGACTACGTGGGAGTCCAGCGACATAGCCATTACGCTAACTGCTGGTTCCCAGGGATATATGCCTTTCTTGGGATATATGTTTGGGATATATTTTTAGTAATTTCATAATAATTATAGATGATTGTTAACAGTAATTATCTACAAATAAATTTTTCTTTCTTGTTTCTTATATATTTTGCATTCCCCCCTCCCCCCCGATTCCCTACTTCTCACCCTCTGCCATTTCCCACCCTTTCACACTGTCTCTGGTTATCTATGGTTGCTTTCCATGCCTCTTTTTTCCCCCACATGTTATTAGTATACCAAAAAAAACCCTTAATTAAATACTTTCAATAGCAAGTTCAGTTGATATATATATACATATCCGTAAACACATATCTGACTTCAGGCATAAAACTCAGTAGAATGAACATACTGTAAAGTAGCACCTAGCTGAGGCTATATAGCTTACTGTAGTCATTAAATAGGTAATTTTTAATGTATTTTTTAATTTCAAGAAAAGCAGTTTTAGCTTTAATAAATTAAAATCACAAAATATTAAGAGAAATTTGCTTAAGATTTAAAGCCAGGAGAAAGGTTAGGATTCTATTCAAATAGTAGGTAGATGAACCTATCAACAGCTCAAGATAAAAAACCTTAAATCCAGAAACAAAGTATAGGAGAAAATCAGTCATGTTTTCATCAAAAGTCATAAAATTTTATTTCACCAGCTCAGTCTCATGTCATTAATCTCTCTTCTGTTGTGGTCCATTCTTTTCGTTTAAAATCTGGAAGTTAGCATTCAGATCCAGACTTGTCCCTACCATTAAGTTGGCCATTTTCTTTGTGGTTTTTTTTTTTTTTTTTTTTTTTTTTTGACTCTTATTTCTGTGTGTCTTTACTTTTCTTGGTATAGCTCTCTCTTCGGAACTTCCTGGAGAGCTGAACTGGTGTTGGTAACTTCTGGGTTTTTTATTTGAGAATTTTTTTTTTGTTTTTTTTTTGTTTTTTTTTGAGAGTTTTTTTGCTATAGGGCGCGTGCGCTCGCCAGACAGAGAGAGACAGAGAGACAGAAGGGAGAAATCACCCCCCAGGGGGGATGGCCACGCCGCAATCCCTTCTCCTCCATTCTCCTCTCGGGATCCTGGGCACGCACGCACACGCGCCCGGCGTGAGTTTAAGCCACCCGATCCGGGACTCGAACCGCGGTCGACTACGTGGGAGTCCAGCGACATAGCTATTACGCTAACTGCTGGTCCCTCTGAGAATGTTTTTGTATTTCTTTCCATATGAAGAATAATGTTGTTGGGTATAAAAATCTTGGTTGAAATTGCTTGTTACTCAAGACTTTGAATATATTTTCCCATTCTTTCCTTGCTCACATTGATTCCAATGAGAGGTCCGATGTTAGCCTGATGGGATATCCTTTGTAAGTAACTTGATGTTTCTCTCTCGCCAATTTTAGAATCTTGTCTTTGTGGTTTTGGTCAATCTGGCTATGATGTGCCTTGGAGAAGATCTTGAGTTGATTCTAGGTGGGGTCCTTTGTATTTCTTGGGTCTGGATATTTGAATGCCTCTGTAGGTTAGTTTTCTTCCAAGATTTATGGAATAGATTATCAATGCCCATATTAGTTTCTTCATCTTCTGGGATACTGATTATCCGATGTTTGGATTTTTAATGGTATCTAATATTTCTTGTATATTATTTTCATTTTGTTGGGTTGTTTTCTCATTCTTTTTGGTGAATTTTTCTAGGACAGAGGTTCTGTCTTCTACATCTGAGATTTGATCTTCTGCACGGTCTAATTTGCTTTTAATACTTTCAAGGGAGGTTTTGAGTTCCTGTATTGTAGCCTTCACCTCTAACAGTCCTTTTGATTCTTTTTTGTGGTGTGTATCTCCTCTTTCAACTCACACAAGAACTTCCGCACCTCCTGGAACTCGTTGACTCTTCTCCTGCATCTTCTGGAGTTCATTGTGTCTCTTCTCTTGCATCTCTGTTAGCTTTGTCACTGTGAATATTCTAAATTATTTATCTGACATTTCCACGAGTTCCATTGTACTGTCTATGCATGAGGAGTTGTTCTTTTCCCTTGGGGGAGAGATATTTTCTTGGTTTCTCATATTTCTTGTGTCTCTGTGGTAGTTTCTGATTTCTGATGAACTATACGTTTCTTCTTCTTTTCTTCTTCTCTTCTTCGTCTTCTTCTTCTTTTCTTCTTCTCCTTCTTCTTCTTCTTTTCTTCTTCTTCTTTTCTTCCTCTTCCTCTTCCTCTTCTTTTCTTCTTCTTCTTCTTTTTTTTGGAGAGGTTTTTGCTACAAGGTGTGTGCGCCCACCAGAAAGACAGAGAGAGACAGACAGACAGAAAGCGAGAAATCACCCCACATGGTGTTTGGCCATGCTGCAATCCTTTCTCCTCCATTCTTCTCTCGGGATCTTGGGTAGGCACGCATACGCACCCGGCGTGAGTTTAAGCCGCCGGGTCTGGGACTCAAACTGTGGTCGACTACATGGGAGTCTAACGACAGCCATTACACTAACTGCTGATCCCTCTTCCTAACTTCCTGAAGTTAAATCTGAACGTTCAGAGGCGTGTAGGAGGAGGTGATCTATAATCTCTCTGCAGTTCCATTTTTCTCCCAGTCTGGTGGATCTTGGTGTCTGGAGAGTGAATTCTGAGCAGAAACTCTTCAGTTGTCTTGGCCCCTGAAAGGGATTGCTCACAGCTCAAATGTCCAGTACTGTTATTTAATATGCAATCCATATATACATGTCTACACTTCCTCAGCTGCCTCCTCTTTTGCTTCTCTATGGCATTACCTTTTTTGAAAAATATAAGCCATTGGTTTGTAGTTTACCCCTTAATTTAGATTTGTCTGATTGCCTCTGCTCAGTTAGGTTCAGATGATGCTCCCTTGTGCGGGACAAGCACATCACATCGGGGGCAAGTAATGCCAGTTTATCCCATTGGTCATGTTAAGTGTAATCGTATTAAAGTGGTGTTTGTCAGATTTCTCAATTATAAAGATACAATTCTAGTTGTGGTTCATAAATAAGTAATAAGAAGTACTTGGAGAATGTGTATCTTCTCCCTAGTGATCTTTTTTGCCCAGTAGGTTTAATATCTATTGCTGGCATTTGCCCACATCATATATTACTATTTTTAATTCTTCTTTTACATTCATTAGTTGACAGTTCTCTGTAAAGTAAAGTTTTCCTGTTTTCCTGCCTTACAAGGGGAAAACATGTTCTTCGACAGTTACATTAGAATTTTCCCCGAAAATTTCGAAAATTTTTGAAAGCTCCGCAGATGTCTCCGAGGTATAGCCAAGGCCAACAGTAGCTGGTCTGTTTCCTAACTGGTTAGGAACCTGTGCCCCATTTAGTAAAATCTTGGTAGGAGCAGGTAAAAGTTCAAAAAATTGTCTTTTTAATAAACGTCATTAGGAGAGTTTTTTATATTTTTTTGTTGTTTGTTTGTTTTTGCTGCTCATTCATTGTCAAGAGCTACTGTTCAACAAGGGATGTGCACTGGTCCATGGGAGGTGGGGGCTTAAATGTTTAAAAGAGTATTTTCTTTTTTTCCCAGAGGGCATGTGTGTGTGCCAGGAAAAGACGAAGTGATGTAGGGTGAAGGGGGTGGGGTGGGGAAGCACTACCACAGTCTCTTCTCTGTTTCTCAATCCTGTGGAGATTTGGGGCATGCAGGCACATATTCCAACATATTTTTCAAGCTGCTTCGCCAAGGATTTGAATTGTGTGGCCACGTGGGACCCAGCTCCCTTTAACCACTGGTCTATGGGGCCAACCCTGGAAAGAATATTTTTTATCAACACCAATGGTTGGGAAAAAAGATTCGCGATAAGCATGGAAATAAGCCACTCACATATGCCCCTCTTTCTGCTTTACCTTTGCAACCTGTCATTCCAACTCAGGCAAATAATGGGCAAAATTTCTATGTGGGCTGCTGTCCACTCTTCTGAATCTTGGCATGCTGCATGTATCAGGATTAGATTTGGCTGTTACAAGGCAAAAAAATTGACCTACACAGTTACCTGTTTTCATGAGATGGCATTAAAGGTAGACAGCCAGGGCCAGCAAGTTGTGTGGTGGTTGGGGCACTGGACTCTCACATGGCTGATCACAGTTCAAGTCCAAGACCTGGCAGGTTATTTTCTCATATTCTCTCTGTGTCTGTCTCTCTCTGGTGATTGTGCATGCCCTATAGCAAAATTGGAAAAAAAAAATATATATATATGTATAAATAAAATTGAAAAAAGGTAGACAGTCAAGGTAATTCTGCCATATTGTCTAGGTCTGGTGGTCCTGTCTGCTTCGTTTTCCACGTTCTGGCCCAGGGTGACTGCTGAAGCTCCAGCCAGCACCATGACTAGAAGTCAGAAACTGGTGTTGCTCACAGGCAACTTTGTACACTTTCATTGGCATCACGTTGGCTAGAATGTAACATTTGGCTATGTCTAGTCACAAGAGAAAATTATACAGGATCAGCCAAGTGCCTACTGAAATCAAGGCCTATTACTTAAGGAGAATAGATGTTGGAGACAGATATGTGACTGGGCCCCACTGGATTTAGCATTATTACCTGTAAAAGTACAAGTCTCTCGATGGGACCAGCAGTTAGCGTAATGGCTATGTCGCTGGACTCCCACGTAGTCAACCGCAGTTCGTGTCTCGGACCCGGTGGCTTAAAACTCACTCTGGGCGCGTGTGCGTGCGTGCCCAATATCCCGAGAGGAGAATGGAGGAGAAGGGATTCAAGCATGGCCATCCCCCCTGGGGGGGGTGATTTCTCGCTTTCTGTCTGTCTCTGTCCGGCTGGCGAGCACACGCGCCCTGTAGCGAAAACCTCTCCAAATAAATAAATAAATAAATAAATAAATAAATAAGTAAGTACAAATCTCTCAGAGAGAGGAAGCAAATTTTTTGTTTGTTTTAAAAGGATTTGGGGCATGTACACACACACGCTTCGTGTGATGTTCAAGTTGCTGTGTCTGGAACTTGAAATTGGTAGGCCATGTGGGAATCTCGTGCCTTAACCTCCACACTACCTGTTGGCCCTGGAAGCAAGTTTTTGAGTTCTCGCAAAACCAAGAGAATCTAACATTTCTGGGGAGAAAATGAACTGTTCCAGATTCTATTACCACTGGTTATTTTCATCAACATACAGGGGAAACACTGTTATTCAGAGAATTGTACTGTGTCTCTGGATACCATTTAGAGTAAATTCTACTTTCAGGTAGCTGTCAGATAATTTTCTGGCTTAAAGTATAAGGGAATGATTTTTTAATAAGTTTGATTTTTATGTATAACTTCTGAGGGAGGAGGACAGTTAGCTAATAATTAGTTGAAATAGCTTTGCGTACACTATTAATATTTTTATACTTTGTTCTTTTTCAAAAACCAAATTGTTAATGCTTATCTATTACATACACTTAGTGGTCACCACTTATTTTTAAAAAGTTCAAATTCCTTCCGTGAACAAGAAGAGGGAACACAGGCATGTGAGCATGTGCATCCTCACCAGGGTTCTGGTGCCATGTGCCGTGTTCCCACTCAGCTTCAGCCAGGCCTAGATCGTGCCACACACGTGCCTGGCATACTCAGGGAGGTCTCCAGACACAAACCCAGAACCTTACCAGGAGGGTCAGTCTCTCAGTTTCATATCCTATTACTATACCACCATCTGGCCCTGGTCGTAACTTTTTGAAATATAAATAAACTCTTGTTTTTCAAGACAAGAGTTAAATTTACCAAAGCCTCATCAGTTTCTGATCATTGCTTCTTACATTCCATTTGACCTCATTTTCTTCTTGCTGAAGAACGTAGTAACTTAGGTCTGTGAAGGTCTATGATGTCATTTTTTAAAAATTGGGTTAAAGAATTCAATGTTGACAGATATTTGCTCTTGGCACTTTTAATATATTCTTTCACTGCATTCTGGCATCTATACTTGCTCATGGGAAGCTTATTCCTTAAAAGCTCACAGAGGTCAGGTAATTCACCAAGATTATCTGTTTATCCTTGATGTCCTATAGGTTAAGAGTGAATCTCTGCTTTTGTTTTTTTTATTAATGTCTAAAAATGTCTATTTATTATTTTTTAATTTGCTAGGGCACATGCACTCGCCAGAAAGAGACAAGGGTGGAGGGGAGTGAGAAAGCAAAGCCACCAGGTCCAGGACTTGAACTGTGGTCAACTACGTGGGAGTCCAGTGCTTTAATCACCACGCCACAAGCTGGTTTTTTAAAACTTATTTCTTTCTTCCATGAGAGAGAGACAGGCACCCCAACAGGGTCTTCATGCTGTGATCAACCCTTGGCTCAGCTGGCCTGGGTTACAGGCATGCATTCACCTAGAGCGTTCTCAAGGAGGTCCCAAGATGTGAACCCAGGACCTTTCCCGTGTGGGTCTGGTGTTTTACCCCTGTGTTACCATCTGGCCCTCTACTTTTATTTTTAATGTATATTGCCTGCCAACAAGTAGACTTCGATGACTAAATGTTTCAAAGGAACCAACTCCGTTTTTATGTACTACTTCCTCTTACCTGTGGAATTGTTTAATTTCTCTACTCATATTTTCTTGCTTCTTAACATGAAAGTAGAATGATACATCGTGCCTTTAGATAACTCCCTTGCCTCTGTTCCATTCCAAAACTTAGCTCCCCAGTCCCTCCAACAATATTCTGTTCTTGGAACTTGCCAGGTTGCTTTTTCCAATAGAGCCAAAGAGTTGGTTTTTCCAGAAGACAAAAAGTCTCCAGTTTCTGCCCAGCAGCTGGCTCATGCAGTACTTAATTGGCAAACTTCTAGTTTATAAATAACAGGAAATGCTCCTTTCAGAAATGTTCAAACAGTAGGGAAGAGGGAATTGGCAGCTGGTAAAAAAGTAAGAGCTGGAATTGGCATAGTGCACGTCGCCTGAACTGGATGGTCCTGGCAGCCCGTAGTCGGTTTGGCAGAAACAAGCCCAAGGGCTGTTGTCTTCATACTTTTGATACCCTCTTTGGAATCTTCCCAGACGTTTCCAGAATGATAGTTCAACCTTAAAATTGCTAACTTTCTGCTGAAGGGAAGCAAGAAGGATGAACACTTTTTAATGTTTTATTAGTTAAAGGTATCCTTTAGGGAACAATATTTTATGAGTGACTATTTCATGGAGTCTCTTATTTCTCTTCCTTAAAATTTCTCTTTGTGGACACAGCCCTTTTGTTGGTAAACAGTTTCCTACTTAATAATAGTACTCCCTGTATACATCTATTGCCTTTATGAGGCCTTGGTGCTTAGTTATGGGGAAAAACTTTCCTTGGCTCACTCTCTCTTTTTTTTTTTTTTCCCTTAAGACTTCAATATTCTGTTCAGGTCATGGAGCTGAGTAAACTTAGTTTCAGTTCCAGACCAAAATCCACTTAAAAACAAAAACAAAAACAAAACCCCAGGAGTATTTATTTTACAAGCCAAAGGGAAACACTGGCATCCTTCCAGGTTCCTGGAGGCTGATCTTCCTGGCTGGCATGCATGTCTCCATGCCTTTGTGATGTCTTAGAGTTTGTTCCCCACAAAGTAAATACACTTAACCTTACTGTTTGCTCATACTTGTATGTCTTCACGATAGATGATTAAGAATTACTCACTGGCAGACTTCACCAGTTATGCAAACTTTCAGTTCAGCAGCTTTGTTCTTCTGTTATTTCAAGCTATAGCATAGAGTCTGCCAAGAAGTCCAAAGGAAGTTTTGCCGATAGGCATCTGGCAGAAATCCATTGGGAAGCAGCTTGTGTCCTGTGAATATCCTCCCCCCCCAAAAAAAAATGTATCAAGGAAAGGGTTTAGGGAGAAGGTTCAAGACAATGTACCAGAACATGAATTTAAATGTAAGGAATGTCTGACCAGAAAGGGTAATGCTGATGGCTTTTTTCAAGCTAGATCTCAGAGTCTAAAAGTCACAGTGGAAGAGATTTATTATCATCATTGTTCTGGCTGCTTAGTTTTGCAAATGAAAATGAAATTAACTGCTTATCTGGGGTGTCCAAATCCTGAAATCATGGCTTATTATGCTGACTCCCATATAAGAATGACCTGTACCTGAGAGCCAGTATAATAGCCATCAAACAGGATGTTTATGTGAGCTACCTTATATGCCCAGAGGGAAATTTCCTCGAAAAGTAATTTGTGGTCAGGGAGATGCTTGGCAGATATGAAATTAGGACAGAGGGAACGGTATGATGTTCAGTATGTCTTCAACAAGCTTCTGAAATCTGCTAAGACAACTTTTCTCTCCGACATTGTTGCCAAGAGTATATACCACTACCCATCAATCTGGGGCATCTGCTGCTGTGAAGAACAGTAGTTTGCTTCTAACTTTTTTCTATCTTGTAAGTTCTACTGCTTCTGTTTTCATCCTGGTATAAGATTTTAAAAGATCTACATATTGAGGGCAAGCAGGTGGCGTGGTGGTTGGACAGCTGGATCCCACATGGCTGGCTATGCAGTTCGCGTCCCGAACTGGCAGCTGAGAGAACACTCTGGTGTGTGTGAATGTGTGCCAGGAATCCTGAGAGGAGACTGGAAGGGAAGGGATTGAGGCATAGTCATCCTTCCATAAATACAGGTGCCTGGTAGCAAACTAAACATGAAAAAAGCGGGGCTGGTAGGTAGCATGATGGTTAAAGTGGTGGATACCCACATGGCCGACTTCAGTTTCAGTCCTAGACCTGGCAGCTTGCTTTCTCACTCTCCTCTTTCCCCACAATCTCTTCTCTCTCTCAGGTCAAATTGAACAATGATAATAATAAATATAAAATAATTCTTTAGAAAAAAACCTACACATTGTTTCTTTATTATTTGCCCTTTCTTTCTGTTACATTGGATCCTTTCGGTCCTTGTCTACTAACCACTATGCCTTACCCAAAGCTTCACACATTTCTCCTAAGTTTATTCTTAATTCTTCATATTGGATTTGTTACTGCTCCTCCTACTACCCCTGAACCCTATAATCAACGAAACAAAAACAGCAACAGCCTTTCATCACTATGTCAGAAGGATCATTGTGTTTTTGTTCAGCTTTTGAGGCTTTCCCATAGCAGCAGGCTTTGATGTTTTCCAGGTTGGAGTTCTGGGGCTTTTCCTGAAGGGTCTTATTGAGGAGGGTGCCTGTTACACAAGTGATTTTCTGATGCTATTTCAAAATTGTTCTCTGATATTCTATTGGAGGAAAAGTCCCTCTGACTAAGCAAATGAATCGTTTTTACCTTGTAGGCATGGTAAAATCATGCAACTGGCTGATTTTGGTTTTTTTTTTTTTTTTTTTTCCTAACTATTGTGAAGCATAGAGCTAGATTTGTGTAATAACACTTTTGGCCTCATCTTATCTTCACTATTCAGGTCCTGTGCTCTTATTTCATCACATCCTTTGTTTTATCTTTCTAGATAATGGATATTTTGTAAGCAGCATAAAATTCTTTCTGGAACAATACCCAGGAAACACATTACTACACAGTTATGAAATACTATGGTATAGATTTGGGCAAGTTGTACATTAGATTGAATCTGACCATTAAAAACTACTCAGAATCATCAGTTTCTAAAGATTTCTCTTGTTCTGCCACTTTTGAAAGTATTTTTGTTTGAGACTTTGTAAGAATTTGAGAAAATCATTTAGATTAAAAAATTGGATGTTAGACGGGAGCTTTTTTATGACCATGTGTGTACCTATTTAGTGTTGATAGGTTGAGTACTTAGGAATTAAATGCATAGAATCTTTTATCATAGCAATATAAGAAGATTTAAGAGGCTCCTGTGAAGTTTCTCAGCAGCTAATTCATGTGTAAAATTTTGAAAACAAAGTATCTTCTAACATCTCTAGAAAGTTTTCCTTCGTTTGATAAACACGTATATTGCTTTACTTGATTTGTTCCATTGTGGTTCTTCTTTAAACATTTCTTGGAACACATTTCTTGGGACTAAGTCATCCTTGGAAGCATTTTTCTTATGATTGTTAGGAGGTTACAAAACAAACTGCGTGAATATGTGTGCTGCTTCTGCATTTTATCTCTTAGTGCATGGTAACATTACTGAGCCTTGAATTGGTCTTTTTAGGAACCCAGCCACTGTGAACTGTTCTTGTGAGTAAATATGTCTTTTAGCCCTGCAAACATGACTATTTGAAAGTTGATTCAGGAAGGGCACAGTTGGCTTGAGGTGGGAAGAAGTGAAGGAATGAGGTATAACAGATAATACTCATTTATGAATAACCCAGGTGTTAGCCTTCAAAATGTTTTCTAGTTTGTTCATGTGTAAAATGCAAAGGGAACGTAGGGATGAGAGGAATTGTGAGAAAATACCTTCTGGCATTTTACTACTAAAGTGAGTCAGTTCCCTTCTAACCCTGTCCTATGCTCAGGTGTGCTAAGTACTGAATGATGGTCATAGGGTTGCACATGATTTAGTCATGTAATGAGATTTAGGAGTTTTTCTCATAGAGAATGTTCCACTACGTGTTACATATATGCTTACTATGTTAAGCGTTGAAGAAGCGAAGCCTACATGGGTAAGGTGTGGAGCTGGCGTTTTTGAATGCCGTTGTGTTCATTGATACATAGCCAAGAATTTCACATACTTGTCAAGAATCTCCTTGGATAAAGTGATGGGGGGGCGGGGATCTTACTTAACTTTTAACAGTCTTGTCCCTCTCTGCCGTTTCAACTTTATAATGACTACATATCTCTTCTGTCTGTTACACAGTATAAAGTGTAAAAAAGTTGTGGAAGGAAAAGTGACGTTTTTATTCATTTATTTTTAAATTTTATTTATTCATTCATTTATTTTCATTTGACCAGGCGCACGTGCACAGAGAGAGAACGAGTGAGAGAATGAGTAAGCGAGAAAACAAGCCACAAGGTCTGGGACTTGAACTGTTGTTGACCATGTGGGAGTGTCCAGTGCCTTAACCACCACGCCACCTGCTGGTCCCGAAAAGTGACATTTTAAATACCAGGGTCTTGAGGATGAATATATGACATATTCTTTTTTTTTTTTTTTTTTTAGAGGTTTTCGCTCTAGGGCACGTGTGGTCGCCACACAGACAGGGACATAGAGACAGAAAGCGAGAAATCACCCCCCAGGGGGGATGGTCACGCCGCAATCCCTTCTCCTCCATTCTCCTCTCGGGATCTTGGGCACGCACACACACGTGCCCGGCGTGAGTTCTTAGCCACCAGGTCCGGGACACAAACCGCGGTCGACTACATGGGAGTCCAGCGACATAGCCATTACGCTAACTGCTGGTTCCCTATATGAGATATTCTTGACCTGTTAGTATTTACTAAAACTCTCCTAGTGTTCTTACTGTATGACAATGTGCCTGTCCCAAAGCCAAATAAGACTGGTTTGTGGCAAAACATGCAAATAAATATCCTGGCTATCTTTTCTCACAGCAATCAGAAACGGAGACTGTTCACCTGTTTATCCCAGCCCTATCTGTTGGCGCCATTATCGGCAAGCAGGGCCAACACATCAAACAGCTTTCTCGATTTGCAGGAGCTTCGATCAAGGTACTGTGATGTTAGCTGGCACTCTCTTGGTTCTTTAAGTGTCAAGTAAGTTCCAGAAACATTCCTTTTAATGTCCTTTTAAAGTCTGAACTGAAGACTGTATTAGCATGACACGAGGGTGTGGCAAAAAAAATCCCAAACCACACTGGCTTAGATGAGGTGAGTTAGCATCTCTTCCCAAAAAGGCAGTCTGGAGGTGAGCAATCCAGGGCTAGAAGGTGACTGCCGTGCCTCCAAGTCCTTGGACCCAAGTTCTGTCTAGCTCGTCATCTTCAAGGGGCCTTGGTCCCTCAGAGTCCCCAGATGACACCTCTCAGTGCTCGAACAGTCAGTTCTATTGTTCATCCAGGAGGAGAGGAGGGCACAATGAGAGCCTCTCTGTTGAGGACATTTTCAGGTGGCTGCTGTGGCTATCTCTCCCTCTATTCCAGTACTCAGACTTAGCCAGATGGGGCCCAAGGGGCAGTCGGGAAGTATAGTCCATGTGTTGTCAGCTCAATGTTCATTGTTGTGGGGGAAGGCGGGGGGGACTAACACACAGAAGACAACAGATGAGTTCTGCTGTAACAGACCATTGTGTGTTCTCGAGAGTCTATATACACATGTATTGTCTTTTTTTGTTTGTTCGGTTTGGTTTGCCAGAGGTTGTACATCTTTGCTGGAGGGGGTGGTGTCACACCAGAATTCCTTCTCTTTCACAGATTTTGGACACACACACGCACGCACGCAGCATGTTTTTTCAGTCCACTAGTGGTTAAGGTACTTGGATCCCACTGCACAGTTAACCAGGTGGGATCCAGGTACCTTAACCACTGCACCACCAGCTGGTCTAGAAGAGTATATTTTGATGTGCTGAGACAATATTAAACATATGCGTCATTCTGTTTTAAAGAAAACAAAGGTTAACAAAGCCTGGATATACTGATAGCTTTCTTCCAGAAAACTTTTTCTAAACAGATACATTTAAAAGAACATAGTACACTTACCATACAACCAATATATTCCATTCCTGGGTATTACACAAGAGGAATAAAAACTTAGCTAACCTGTATTTCAATCTTTATAACACCTTTATTGGTAATTATCACAAAGTAAGAAATCAAGTGTTCTTCAGCTGGTGAATGGATAAAGTGTGGTTCATCTATACAATAAATACATTAAGCAGTCAGCTAACTCTCGATCCAACAATTTGGAAAAAATATCATGTATTGTGCTAAAAGAATGAAGTTTCAAAAGAGTACATATTGTATGAGTCCATTTATGACAATTCTGGGAAGGGCAAGAACTACAGGGTTAGAGAACACATGAGTGATTGGTAAGACCTGGAGGGGAAATGGGGTGGGAAATAATGAGGCGGCATGAGGGAATTTGTGGGGGGTGAGGGGATGGAACTGTCCTATATTTTTACTGTGGTGGTGGTGGTTACATGGCTACACGTTCATCACCTCACACAAATGAACACCTGAAGAGTGAATTTTACTGTAGCTAAACTAATAATAACCCAAAGAAGTAGCCCTCATATACTCTCTTGGCGGCAAAAGGTAAAGATATGTGAACAGGAAATCCAGTCAAAATAAATAGGTGAGTAAAGGAAAATACTGGTAAATAATCCAGTTGTGAATCAGCTTTACTCTCCTGCTAGTTTTCTGGTGAATGAGTTAAATATAAATCCTGGGTACATGCTCATATACACAAATAGAACCTAGTAGATCCATCTGGGGAGAACTGCAATGATTACTGCATGAGCAAGAATTGGTGGGTGCTAAAGGCTCATTTCTCAATCTGCCTGGCTTCTGTGGAAGTGTCCTAATGAGGTTGAAAAATGTTTGTTTCCAAAAAGTCTGACACATAAACCTGAAAAGTTCAGTGCCACTCTTAACATTTTGGTATAGACTTTACTTCTATCCAAACTTATATAAGCCTTATTAAGTATATAATATTTGGTACCAAATACTATATAATCTGTTGTGTTCTATTATAAAACTTGTGTTCACTTATTTGACCTTACATCGTTTCTAATATATCTTGCATATAGTGCAGTGATAAATTCTTTTAGCAGAACTATTACATATAGCCTCATTCCTGTAACATTAAGTTTACAGAAGTATGTAGGTCAAAGGGCATGTGTTTCCAAGTTGTTGTTGTTGTTTTTTTTCTTTTTTTTGGTAGGGGGAGAGGTTTTTGCTATAGGGCGCATGCACTTGCCAAAAAGACAGAGACAGAGACAGAAAGCGAGAAATCACCCTCCCAGGGGGGGACGACCACTCCATTCTTCTCCATTCTTCTCTCGGGATCTTGGGCACGCACGCACACGTACCCAGCATAAGTTTAAGCCACCCGGTCTGTGACTCAAACTGCAGTTGACTACATGGGAGTCCAGCAACATAGCCATTATGCTAACTGCTGGTCCCTCAAGTTTTTAAAAAGTATAGTAATTTATATTCCTAACTTCAGTGTGAGTGCCCTTAGCCCTGGTCTTCTATCACCAGTATTAATAGTTTTTTGTTTGTTTGTTTGTTTGTTTTAAGGTTTTTTCCATAGGGCACATCACTCAGCAAAGAGAGGGGAAGTGAGAAATCACATGTGCCTGGTATAATTTTCTGACTTCATGTGTACAGGAAATAACTGCCATGGTAGGGGGCTGGCCCTATTTGTTTGTGTTATAGGTTCAACATTAGTTAGTGCCCATCATAAAGCAGAAATAGTATGAGTTTGGGACCAGCAGATAGCATAATGGCTATGTCACTGGACTCCCATGTAGTCGACTGCAGTTCGAGTCCTGGAACCGGTGACTTAAACTCACACCAGGCACGTGTGCGTGCGTGCCCAAGGTCATGAGAGGAGAATGGAGGAGAAGGTATTGCAGTGTGGCCATCCCCCTTGTGGGGTGATTTCTCACTTTCTGTCTCTCTGTCTCTCTCATTTCTCACTTTCTGTCTCTCTGTCTCTCTCTGTCTTTCTGGCAAGTACACACACCCTATAGCAAAAACCTCTCCAAAAAGAAAAAAAGAAATAGTATCAGTTTGGCATTAGGTGACAAAAGTGTTAGTTTTATTTCAAATGAGAAAGAAAGCATGAGTTCATTAAAAATAAAGACCTTGTGATCAGCAGATGGCTTATTGGTTATGTCACTGGACTCCCATATGGCCGAATGCAGTTTGAGTCCCAGACCTGGTGGCTTCACACTCACACTGGGCACGTGTGCATGCATGCCCAAGATCCCAGGAAAAGGGATTGTGATGTGGCCATCCCCCCGGGAGGTGATTTCTCACTTTCCCTCTCACGGTGTGTCTCTCTCTCTTTCTCCTGGGAGCACACATACCCTAGAGAAAACACCTCTCTAGATAAATAAAGTCCTTTTTTAGGGCCAGCAGATGGACTGATGGTTATGTTGCTGAACTCCCACATAGTCAACCACATTTTGAGTAAGTGTGTGCCCAAATTTGCAGAGGAGAATGGAGAAGGGATTGTGTCATGGCCATCCCCCCTGGGGGATGATTTCTCACTTTCTGTCTGTCTGTCTGTCTGTCTGTCTATCTATCTGTCTCTGTGGCGAGTGCACACATCCTGTAGCAAAAATCTCTCTTAAAAAAAATAAAATAATGAAGACCTTTAAAATTTTTTAATCTAATGTGCTGAGAAAGGTCTAGAAGACTGAAGTAATTGATAGTGATCATCTTGAGTAGTAGCATTGGGGTTACTTTTTATTGCATTTTTGCTTACCGTTCTTACAGCTTAATAATGTTTTTTTTTCTTTTTTTTTACAGCTTTTTTTTTTCTTTTTGGAGAGTTTTTTTGCTATAGGGTGCATGCGCTCGCCAGACAGAGAGAGACAGAGAGACAGAAAGCGAGAAATCACCCCCCAGGGGGGATGGCCACGCTGCAATCCCTTCTCCTCCATTCTCCTCTCGGGATCTTGGGCACGCATGCACATGCACCCAGCGTGAGTTTAAGCCACCAGGTCCGGGACTCGAACCGCGGTCGAACACATGGGAGTCCAGCGACATAGCCATTATGCTAACTGCCGGTCCCTTAATAATGTATTTTAAGGGGCCAGCCCATGGCTTGATGGATCCCACATGGTGGTTCGAGTTTTATCCTAGATGTGGCAGCCAGGTGTATGTGCCCAATACTCCAAAGGGAGGGAGAAATGGAGACAGTCATGTTGCAGCCATGCTCCATGGAGGGTGCTTTGTTGTGCTCGCTCTCTTTTTGGTGAGTGTATGTGACCTCTGGCACAAAAAAAGTATTTTCTTAATTGCCAGAGGATATGTGCACTCACCAGAGAGAGAGACACAGAAACAGAGAGAAAGGGAGAAGGAGAAAACACCTGTCAGTGAGGTGAGGTCATGTTACAATCCCTTATTTCATTGGGCATGTATGCATATGTACTCAGCATGTTTTTCCAGAGGCCACGACTGGATTTGAACTGCAGCCAGCCATATGGGATTCAGATCCCTTAACATACTAGACTTAATGGGGCCAGCCCTTTTTTTATTTTTTCTGTTTTGCTAGGGTAAGAAAGAGAGAGAGAAAAAAATCATCCCCCTTTTGGGGGGGGGGGGTGTTGGCCATGCCACAGTCTCTTCTCCTTCATTCTCCTCTCAGGATTTTGGGCACCACATGCCAGTGTGATTTTCAAGCCACTGGTCCAGGACTTGAACCACAATCACCCATGTGGGAATCCAGAGCCTTAACTACCATGCCAGCTGCTTCTCCCTCACCCCACAAGAATGAATCTGATTCTTGCACAACAATTTCTAACAACTTTTTTTCTTTAAAATGACTCCTTTTGTTGCTAACAACTGAATTAAAAAAGAAAAAAGAGGACTTCTACTAGCTGGGCACCAAAATTCTTTGTGTTTTGTTTTGTTTTTGTTTTAGGTTTTTGCCAAAGGGTACATGTGCTCACTGGAGAGAGACAGAGAGAGGGAAAGTGAGAAATCATCCCCCTCCTCCCCAGGGGATGGCCATGCCACAATCCTTTCTTCTCCATTCTCCTCTCAGGATTTTGGGCATAACACACACACCCAGCATGATTTTCCAACCATCAGGTCCAGGACTTGAACTATGGTTGGACATGTGGGAGTCCAGTGCCTTAACCACTACCCTACCTCTGCCCCCCCAACATCCTCTCATAATGCGACTCCAGGAGAATGCTTGTTCCCTCTCCCTTCAGCAGTTTCTGTACCATTTCCCCATTCTGGGCTTTTCAACTTCACAAATTCTGAAAACAGAAAAGTCTGAGTTTGTGTTTCTCCTTCTCAATTATTGTTTACTTCTTGTTACTCCAGTGAGCACACTGGAATTAAAAGAGTCTTATATTTTCGAGTTTAGCAAAAAATAAAACATGTTAAAGCAGCTCATGAAATAAACCAAGTTTCTTTCTAAATTCTATAAAAGGGGTTCAGCAATCTAGAGTATTAGAAAAACACTGAAATAGGAAAGGTCAACAGTCTTAAAACATAGGGTGCAGAGCCTCTCAGGTGTTCCTGCATATTTAAGAAGCTGGGGGCCTCGAATACAAGGGGGCCTAGCACCGCACTGCTGGTGCGGTGAACACAGGCGAGTGGACAGGCTGACCCGGTCTCCCTCTCACGTGCTCAGCTGTGTCATGGGCCAGGTAGCAGCCTTCCATTTCCCCATTTGTAAAGTTGAGGTAATCACCCCACCAGGATGTGGTGAGGATGTGCAGAGAGACTGCACATGAAATTGTACAGTAGTGATACACATACCCAATATAGCAGGGGCTCTAAGTGATGAACTGACATTAATTATAGTCCTCCATAATTTCCTTCCAGAAGGCTTTTGGTACCGCACTTCAGTTAGTCACACGCTAAGTCAAACTCGTCAGCTATGGTTTCTAAAGACTCATAACCTGTGTTGATGGGTCTGTTACAGATCGCTCCAGCTGAAGCACCAGACGCTAAGGTGAGGATGGTGATTATCACCGGACCACCAGAGGCTCAGTTCAAGGTGTGTGCGCGCACAGGTAACACGTGGATGTGGAGAATGATAATACTTCCTTTTCAGGAATTCTATAATATGACCTGTCCCTTAAGCCTATCAGAAGAAAGAACTGATAGAAATTCCTGTCTAAGATCAGAGTAGAATCATACCCCAAATTACATTTTCAGAAATAACCCAAAGCCCTCAATTTTTTTTTTTTTTGGCGGGGGGGAGGTTTTTGCTATAGGGCATGTGCACTCGCCAGACAGAGAGAGAGAGAGAGAGAGAGACAGAAAGCGAGAAATCACCCCCCAGGGGGGATGGCCACGCCGCAATCCCTTCTCCTCCATTCTCCTCTCAGGATCTTGGGCATGCACGTACATGCGCCCAGCATGAGTTTTAAGCCACCGGGTCCAGGACGCGAACCGTGGTTGACTACATGGGAGTCCAGTGACATAGCCATTACGCTAACTGCTGGTCCCAATTTTGAGAGTTTTATACTGGTTGTTGGGTTGACCTGTCTCTCAAAGATGAATTTGTTCATCTGGTTACTGTATGAGGTGAGAGTTTAAGAATGAAATTTATAAACCTGCCTGGTTAATATTTCCTTGGAAACTTGTCCTTAGAGTTTCCCTCCTGTCCCAGAGATGCCCTAACTTTGAATTAAAATGCTCTGGTTTCCTCTTACCCTTGGATTAACTGTAAGCTCTTGCCCAGACTCCACAAATCACTCTAATCTTTGGGATTTTAGAGGGAGAAATGACAGGAGCACTTGTAGCATTGGTCCTGTGTGAACCGCCCCATGCATGTTTATTGGGATTTGGTGTCTCTGGGGTTGGAAAGCCTCTCCGTGTATGCTGAGAGGTGTGACAGCAGGCTGATGAAGAGCAGAGACCCGGCAGCCAGGCTGCTGACTCAGAGCTCCGCTCTGCCATTTACTAACTGAGTGATCTTGGGCAAGGTACCTTTGTCTGGCTAGCTCCTCATCTGTAAAATGGATGTCAGAGCACCTACATCCTGAGGTGGTGTAAGGTTGGTACTATATTATAGAAAGTGCTTAGAATAGTGCCTAACACATAAGCATATTAGCAACTGCAGTTCAACAGTCGGGCTGCATCAGGCTAAGGCCACACCTAAGACCACACCATATTCCAAAATATGTTCCCTTGCCCCCAAAGACAGAGTCTCACCAAGTCACAATCCTCCTGCCTCAGCCTCCCTAGATGCTGGGATTACTGGTGCATGCCACCAAGCCCAGCCTTTAGGTTGGACCAGAAGCCAAACCTGGGCTGCTCCTGTGGTCCCAGACTGTGGAGCAGTGTCTTAGTAGCTAGTATGTGCCACTGCTAATGTTTGAGTACTAATTTATCCAAAGACCCTATCTTGGTCCTACCTGCCACTTAGCCAGCTGTGTAACAGGATGACCATCTGACCTTAAGCCACAGTTTTCTTGGCTCAGGAGTGTGGCCAGTGACAGTGCATAGGTCTCTCCTTACCCCATTCTGCCCCCCTTTTTTCAAAGCATTACTGTCTTCAATAACTGTTTTCTTTGGGTAGTTTTCCACTAAAAACCCAAAGCTGCTTTTACTTCATTTATAGGAAGAATAGAAACAAAGGAGGTGCTTTGGATATGGGTGTGGTTGGCTAGGCTCTCAATCAGGTGAAGAAATGAATTCCCTCAGTGTCTTTGTGGTCCAGGCATTCAAATTACAACTCAAATAATGAAACTGCTTTCTGTCCTGAAACTTCTAGGTCAGTCACTTTCAGTTTGGAAGTTTAAAAGATGAAAGCCATCACCGTGTGTTCTCTTTGGTGCTGAGCTTTTATATGCGTAAATAGAACATACTCTCCTCAGCACGTTCCCAAACAGTCCATTTAGATGTGAGCTTGGCTTTTTATAAGCCTGGCATAGCTGGGAGTGTAGTTCTGAGTTGCTCTGCTCAAGAAAAACACAGGTTTTACCTTCAGGATTTGGCTGCAAATAGCTATCTGCTCTCAAAAATTATTTTAGTTAGAGTGACTACTAATTGTCTTTTAACTGTTTTTGTCAGAACATACGGCTATCCTTTCAGCTTTCATCACTCGCTCAGTTGCTTCCCGTGATGGATAGTAGGCACTACCAACCTTCCCAGGTCTCCTAACTTGTCTCTTACCATCTTTAACTATGTTCTAAACACAAATGTGTTACTGCAAAAGGTGGTTCCACTTGGATTTGGGCCATTTTAAAGGTCAACTGACCTTTTATGGTTCACATGTGAATGACAGTAATGGGATGTGTTCTCATCTCTAGGCTCAGGGAAGAATTTATGGAAAAATTAAAGAAGAAAACTTTGTTAGTCCTAAAGAAGAGGTGAAACTTGAAGCTCATATCAGAGTGCCATCCTTTGCTGCCGGCCGGGTTATTGGAAAAGGAGGCAAAACGGCAAGTACTTCAGCAAAACCTGTGCGGTGGTATGAAAGGGAAAGCATTGAAAGGTACTTAGGAGTTCCAAGCCCCTGAATTTTGGCTAATCTTTAAAAAGCAAGACCATCTTGAGCCAGGTTTGAAGGTTGCCCTTTGTTCCCCGTCTGAGTGTTGGTGTTGGCTACCAATGGAAGTCGTCATCTTTTGGCCACTTTCTGTGAGAATAATGTCTCATATTTACCAGGGGCATACAGGATTACTCCGTCAATGTAACTTCAGACTTTATTTTGGTTGTATACTTATCACATGAATGAAAAAACTTTCATCTCTTCTACAACTTGTACCTGTAAACTGAAAAAAGCAAATAGTCCAGTCTCTCTCAAACACATACAACTTCAAAGTCATTTTCAAAGTTTTTTTTTTGTTTGTTTTGTTTTTGTTTGTTTGTTTTTGCTATTTACAATTTTGAAGTGATTGAGACTTTGGCATCATACTTTCATGATTTGAATTTGGTTCTGCCATGCACTTTCAGTGTAATTGGACAAATCTGTTTCTTTTAATGAACCTTAGTTCTAATTATTGTGATATGGGGACAATATTAACTATTTCACAAAATTATTTGTGGATTAAGTGTCATTTGTAAAGCTATAGCTCAGTGTCTGGCACATAGTAAGTGCTCGGGAAAAGTTTGCTGTCGTTAATTCACTTAATGTGATTTGTATTTCTCTCTCTCAGGTGAATGAGCTCCAGAATTTGTCAAGTGCAGAAGTAGTTGTTCCTCGTGACCAGACACCTGATGAGAATGATCAAGTAGTTGTCAAAATAACTGGTCACTTCTATGCTTGCCAGGCAAGTGGGCCCTAAAATAGGCAAACTCTTCTAAGCCATTCTCCGTGGGAGCTCTGACCCTATGCAAATATTTAAGGTGGTTTGATGCTTAACACTTTTGATCTCCCTCTTAGCAAGTGATTTCAGAGGCCTCCAGCAAACTAATTATAATGCATTTGAATCTCCAAATGAATTCCTGCTTGAAGTTGTTGAAATAGAAGTTACATAACTTTTCAGTTTTTTGTTTCGTTTTTAATCCAAAATGTGTTTATTGGGATGGTCTCCCACTCATCTTGAGTCAGGATGTTTTTAGTGCTGCTTCCTCCTGAAGGAACATCCTTCTGTAAGCCTCACTTTTCCTCCTGTAGGCTGGCAGAGGACAGTGGAGCAGCCGACGCACAGAACTACCGTTTGTGCATGGCTGAAGACTGCGGTGATTTTATAGCATCCTGGGTACTTCACATCCATGAAGTAGGAATCTGTGCTCTGCACCAGGCGCTTCTTGTGTTTCCTCTTCCCCTCTTCTGGAGAGGGATGAAGGAGGTCCTTTGCAAGAGGCATGTTCTCGTGGGGAGGTCGTCATCCCCGGAAAGGGACTTTCAGTATTTTTTGATTGGATAGAATTTTCAAAGCTCTGTCCTTTTACAGGTTGCCCAGAGAAAAATTCAGGAAATTCTGACTCAGGTAAAGCAGCACCAACAGCAGAAAGCTCTGCAAAGTGGACCTCCTCAGTCAAGGCGGAAATAAAGGCTCAGGAAGCAGCCCACCACAGAGGCAGATGCCAAACCAAAGACAGATTGCTTAACCAACAGATGGGCGCTGCCCCTACCCGGAATCACATGCACAAGTTTTTACCTAGCCAGTTGTTTCTGAGGACCAGGCAACTTTTGAACTCCTGTCTCTGTGAGAATGTATACTTTATGCTCTCTGAAATGTATGACACCCAGCTTTAAAAAAATAATAATAATAAGAGGGAAAGAGAGGAGCTCTGTACTTCCCTTTGTTGTAGTCTCACAGTATAACAAATATCCTAATTTTTCTTATATTTCCCCATAATGCCAGATTGGCTTAATGATATTCACTAAATTCATCAAATAAACAAGTTTAGGTTGTTCCTAAATTCAACTGTTAAGGTTGGATCAGAATAGAATGATCACAGGAACATAAATGTTAAGCCATTAGCATAGAAAAACTGTTCTCAGTTTCATTTTTATCTAACACTAACACAAATAACCTAAGGGAAGTGCTAAATGGTGTTGGCAGGGGTATTAAATGTGCATTTTACTCAACTACCTCAGGTATTCAGTAATACAGTGAAAAACAAAATTGTTTTTTTGAAAATTTTATATGCTTTATAAAGATAAAAGTCCATCCACTTTTTAAAAAATAAATTTAAAACGTAACAGCTAACAGGCAAATAATTGATAAAAAAAATTTTACTTCTGGCTGGTGACAGTGAAGATGGAAAAATAACTTCAGGTTTTTTGAGGCGTTTGACACAAATAGTTGGAAAAACCAATAAATGGGTAAAGCTATGGAGCAGTGCTATATTTGGAGAGCAGCGATACCATTTACTCTTGTTTATAGTTGGGGAAGTTTCTGATGGTACTAACAGAGCAAAGTGGTGGCAGGAGGCTTTGAACGGCTAGTTTAAGTGGCTTCAGGAGATTTCAGGTTTGTTTCTTCGGCTACATGATTGCATAAATCCTTTGTGCTTTTGACTATCACTACCTAAAGAAAGTGCATCAGTGAGGAGATGCAGAACTTAAAAACCGGCAAAGAGCAAGCTTCAGCTTGTCTCTCAGGATGCTTAGTTTGCCAATATGCTTCAGACCAGTTGGTCTGCACTTAGGGCAGACCTCAAAGTAACTGCTTTGGGAAGACCAACGGAACAGTGAGAGATGGTGTGACGGTGTGCAACAGGCAAAAAACGGCTACATCTCCATGTGCCTGGCACTGTCATGAGCCTAAGTTATTTTGAAGACTTTTCAAGCAATGATACCTTTTTTAAAAAATGAAAGTCCACCTAAAACATTACATGAAGTATAGAAGGATTTCTGTATACTCTGCAACCAGTTATGTGAAAATAAGTTAAAAGGTAGAGAATACAAGAAAACAGTTTCTGGAATATGATCCGCATGACTGTGAAATCATCTGATCTTTGATAGGGAACTTGTTTGCCCATTCCTTAACTCGATGGCAAAGCCCAGTAGGTACAATTGTGTGGGTGTGGGTGGTCTCCACGGCCACGCTGCTCTCTGAATTGTTTGTGTTGCTTTTGTTGATGAGGTGATCACAGTCATCATAATACACTGATCTGAAGGGCATTTATAATCCTTAAAAAAATTCTTTTTTGCCTCATTTGTATTTCAAGATGAATTTTTATACAGACTAGGTAAGTTTTTCTGAAGGTCAGCATATGAATTAGCCATTTTGAAAATGACTTCAAATGTTTTCCTAAATGTTTTCAGAAAACCAGTTTATTTTGTAGTTTAGCCAAAGTGCCCTTGGTGTCACAGAATTCACCTAGCATTCATCATTTGTTTTTTTATACCATGAATTAAAATTGCTAAGAAAAATCATGGACTGGCTTTCTGGTTGGATTTCAGGTGAGATGTGTTTCTTTAAAGCCAGAGCTCTTCCTCAATATTTGATTTTTCCAATATTTGATTCTTTTTTTAAAATACAAATAGGTGCTGTATTTATATCTGCTGGTTTAAATTCTGTCATATTTCACGTCTAGCCTTTTAGTGTGGCAAATCATGTTACTTTCACTTAAGCATTGGTAATTTGGAGTATCTGGTACTAGCTAAGAAATAATTCTATAATTGAGTTTTGTACTCACCATATATGGATCATTCCTCATCTATAATGTGCCCAAATGCAGCTTCATTTTCCAGATACTTTGATGCAGAATAAAGTTTTTCATCATTAGATGCAGCTCTTGTGTGTAGTATGTTTGTTTTTAAACAAATGTGAACTTTCTGAATTTATCAAATTATAAATTTAAAACAAAATTTTTATTACATTATGTCAATCTCAAAATAAGCACCAATATGTGCTGGTAAGTTACTTTCTCCAGCCCATGATACTTACTGTGAACCTTGATAACACTGTTACTTATGAGCTAAGAACTACAGGTTTTAAGAATTTTTTTTTCTAGTAGTTAGTCCATTTTCCTTTGTAATATAGGTTATTCTGGAAGGGTTAAGAAATCCTCGTCTAGAGAATATTCTTGTATTTACTACTGCTCTCTATCCCCTCAAAGAAAAAATAATAGGACTAGTGGGATGGTGACATGGTTTTTGTGTTACTTTAAAAAACAAACAAACAAAAACCCTGAGCCTTCCCATTCTATAGAACAAGATTTATATTTAAGCAAAAGTAATAATAAATTTAACAGAGAGCTCATGTTAAGCACAGGGGCCACTGCTAACTCCAGAAATCTTGCTGGGATCTAAGAGATAAAGACAACACGTTGAGGTTCTAGTGTGAACTGACGGTCCGTGCGGGAATTAGTTTATTGATCTCAAATCTCTGTGTGTCAGTCAGCATAAGTGCCCATGAGGGAGACAAGACTTGCTTTAACAGCAACCTAACCAAGGAGGTGGGGGCTAGGAGATGTCAGTCAACCAAAATCTGAAATGACTATAAAGAAGTTCGTATCATTTATTCATATTTGAACTCCACTGGAGTCAGGGATGAAGCATCATCATCTATTCCAAGAATGAAGTCCTCTGGTAATGTTTCAGGTGCTATTTGAGCTAACTGGTCGTCATAGGAACGCAGGGTCCATAATTTCTCTAACTCGTAGGTCTCTCTGGTTTCAGGAAGCATCAAGTGAATCACCATGCTGCCTATCAGGGACAGATAAAGAGTTACAATGAAGAAACAGTTCATTCACTTATTCTAGTGATCTCACAACCCTCTGGGGCTAGTACAAAGGGTCTTCAAAAAATATACATGGTTTCCATTTTTTTCTGTGGCACCAAAATAAACATATGTAAATCCCATTTCTCCACAAACATCAAGTCCCCTCATATACCTCTAAGAACTAGAGCAGTAGTTCTCAAAGTGTGGTTCCCAGATTACCACTGCCTGGGAACTCCTTAGAAATGCAAACTGTGGGTCTCATCACAGAGAAAATAACACAGAAGCAATGCTCTGCCTTTCTCAGTGTGTTACCTAGCAGATACACATTACTGCGTAACACTGCTGGTGATGTTAATCCAAGGGACTAAAGGTGATCTGTCAGGCCTCTCTTGAGAGACAGTTCTGCACTATCTTTGCAGGGAGTCTACAGTAAATAGTCTTTATCAAAAGATGCCTCTACCCAGAGCAAGGGGCACTAGCAGCAGTTCTCTATCAGGGAGTAATGGCAATGTCTAGAATCATTTTTGATTGCTCAACTGGGGAAGGGTTAGGATACTGCTAAATACCCTACAATGCACAAGATACCTCTCTCCCTGCTCCTGACCAACAAAATTACTTGCCAAAACATTACGGACAAAGGTGAGAAACCCTGGTGTGTCTCCCACCAGAGCAAAAATAGACCTGCTTCCTTCCTGTTGTAAAAGACTTGGACACCCTAACCTCAGAATTCTTCTACCTGTATGTGCAGGTCATCTGGCCCTCGTATTGCCCTCAGGGTACCAGCGCAACGTTCATGATGCTGGCTGCTGCTGCTGCCAATAAATAGTGCTTTGTCTCTAAGTGTGGAATGGTCTTGTACTTTTACCCATAGCCATGAAACTGGTAGTACAAGTAGTTAGCTTGCAACAAGGATAAAATCTCACTCCACCCCAGCCCCCAGTTCTTGACACAGTTGTTTCTCCCTTTGTAGTATCTTCTTGGGAAATGGCTTGACACTATGTACATATTAATACTCAAACTTGTTATATCTTTCCAAAATTCCAGTCCTCTGCTCTATACCTGAAATGACCTTAAACCTCATCTCTTTGGAGTTATTTATGGGCAAGGTCACATGTACACTATCCCTCACTCCCACCAGTAAGGGCTCTCCCACCTCTATTGTGTTGTTCATCCTGTTGCCTACCACCTTCATGATTCTCTGTGGCTCCTTTACATATACAACACATAGTGTGCATCATCCTGTAGGAGTATGTTCATTACCACTGTTCATCTGTAGGGTATGCCAAAATAACTTACCAAAGTCCACACAGAGCCAGTCATCAGTGTCCTTCCCTTCGATCTTAACATGAGGCTCACTTTTACATTTCAGGTATTTGTACTGAAAAAAGCCAGGTCATACATTAAAAAGGGATAGAAGAGGAAGTTTCTATTCTCATCAAGAGTCTAGTGATATTTTCCTAAGTCTTAATTTGGGACTAGCTTTTTATTCCTCACAGCTGTACCCTCTCCCATGATTAAGAGCTTAGGGATGGGCCAGCAGGTGATGTGGTGGTTAGGTGCTGTACAATCATGGTTCAAGTCCTGAACCCGGCAGCCTTAAAATCTCAAATAAAAAGAGATTTTAATCTTTAATCTTTCCTTTTTAATCTCAAAAAGGAAAAAAGCTTAAGGAAACTATTTCTCCTCTAAATCCTATCTACTTCTACACCTCTCTCCTGAATTCTCTTGCTAAACCCTTGTGAGAGGGCCACCCCTTCACATTCACAAGGTGCTTCTGGGACAGAGAAGTGCCTCTAAATTCACTCAACATTTGGTGTCTACCTATGAGATCCTTTTTGTCCACCCTAGAGTCACTTCACTCACAGGCAGGGCAGATGCCACCTTCTAGTTCTTTCTTTTTTAGAAAGATTTTTGCTATAGGGTGCATGCGTTCACCAGAGAGACGGAAAGCGAGAAATCACCTCCAAGTGGGATGGCGTGCTATAATCCTTTCTACATTCTCCTCTCAGGATTTTGGGCACACATGCATGTGTGCCCGATGTGAGTTTGAAGCCGCCGGGTTTGGGACTTGAACCGTGGTTGACTGTGGGAGTCCAGCAATGTAACAATTACACCACCTGGTCCCACCACCTTCTAGTTCTATGGCTGGAAGTAAAAAGGTCTTTTCAGTGCTGCTCATTTTGTCATCCAACATCATGATGTATTAATGGGACGGCACCATCCCAGCTGTCTATTTCCAACAGATCCTATGAATAGCCTCAGTTCATTATCTTCTGTCAAAACCAAAAAATAATACTAGTGTTAGACAAGACAGAATTTAAATCAAAAACTGTTAGAAGAGGCAAAGAAGGACATTACCTAATGAGAAAAAAGGTCACCTACAGTGATAGAACAATTACAGACACAGTGAGCAAAGCGCCTAAATATGTGAAGGACAATGACAGCTGAAGGGAGAAACAACACAATAGGAGACCTCAATACCTCACTTTCCGTGACAAATACCACAACCAGACAGCTCAATCAGGTAAGAGAACTTGCACACCACCATAGGCCAAAGGGACCTGATGGGCATTAAGAGAACATTCACCTAATAATAGGATACACATTTTTCTGACATGCACATGCGACATTGTCCAGAACAGACCGTATACTGGGCTGCAAAGTAAGTCTTATTAAAATAAAAGCATTCAGGAGCTGGCAGGCATTGAAGTTAAGGTGGCTGGATCCCACATGGCTAGCTGCATGGGCACAAGTGACTGAGTGCATGCTCAAAATTCTGAAAGGAGAATGGAGCATTGTGCTCTCCAGTGAGCACACATGCTCTATGGCAAACAAAAAAGAAAAAGCATAAAATTATACAAAGTATATTTTCTGATCACAATGGAATCAAACTAGAAATCAACAGAAGGAATATATATCAGCTGCGCTTGCTATTGGAAGTATTTAGATTAATTAAGTTCTTTAGCAGATAAATAAAATGGGGGGAAAGGCATAGAAAGCAGCCATAGATACCAGTGATAGTGTGGGAGGAGGATAGGACATGACAGATGGTGAGAGATAGGGAATCAAGAATGGCAAAAATAACAAAATATACAGGAAATAGGAAATGAAAAATTGTTGACGATAACATGTATGTTGATGTGTTTGATTAAGCCAATATGTATTCTGGATAGAAAATCTAATTTTTTTGCTGTGATGATGTATAGTGAATGAATGTAAATAAATAAATTTAAGGAAAAAAAACAAGAACACCAATTCTACCAAATACTATATCAAACACGGAAACTATTTTGGGAATTGGACAGTGACTCCAGCAGTATGAAAGCCAATTAGTATAATACACATTAACAGAATATGGGAAAAAATGCACATGATATCTGAATTGATGCAGAAAAAGCAATGACAAAGTTCAACACCCTTTTATAATAAAAACACTCAACAAACGACTAGAAAAATAATTACCTCCATATATGAAAAGCATATAGCTAATATCAAACTCAATGGTGAAAGACTGAAAGCTTTTTCCTCTAAGATTAGGAACAAGACAAGAATTCTCTTTTGCTTTTCCTGTTTAACAGTGAAAGTTCTAGCTGGAGTAACTTATGAAAAAGAAAAGAAATAAAAGGTATTCAAATTGAAAGAAAGAAGAAAAATTATCTGTGTCTGCAGATACATGATCTCATAGGTGGAAAACCTAAAGGATTACACAAACACACGAGTTAAGACTAAGAAATCCAACAAAGCAGCAGAATACAAAATTAACACACAAAGATCAGTTGCCATTTCTATACACTAGTAATGAGCAACATAAAAAGAAAATAACCTCATGTGTGACAGGACTGAAGAAAATAGCACTTAGGAATAAAATTTACAAAGGAGAAAGACTTGTGCACTTGAGACTATTCTAAAATTAAAGAAGACATCAATAAATGGAAAGACAATTCATATTTATGGATTAGAACACATTAAGATACCAATACCAAGACCAGCAGATAGCATAATGGTTACATCACTGGACTCCCATATGGTGGACTGTGGTTCAAGTCCCAGACTTGGTGGCTTAAAACTCACACCGGGTGCATGTGCATACATGCCCAAAATCCCGAGAGGAGATTGGAGAAGGGATTGTGGTGTGGCCATTCCCCCTAGGAGGTAATTTCTCACTTTCTATCTCTCTCCCACTGTCTCCCGTGAGCACATGCACCCTATAGCAATAATCTCTCTCAAAAGAAAAAAAAAGGTAGCAATACCCAAAGCACTGTACAGATTCAATGTAATCCCCATCAAAAGCTCAACTGTATTGAATAGAAAATTCCATCCTAAAATTTATATGGAATCTCAGGGACCAGCAGGTGGTGTGGTGGCTAAGATGCTGGACACTCCCACATGGCTGACCACAGTTTGAGTCCTGAACCTGGCGGCTTGCTTTCTCACTTTCTCTCCCTCTCTCTCTCTTTTTCTCTGAGTGTGTGTGTGTGTGTGTGTGTGTGTGTGCCTGGTCAAATTAAAATAAATGAATGAATAAATAAAATTAAAAATAATTCTTGAAAAAAAATATATGGAATCTCAAAACTCCAAATAGACAAAACAATCTTGAAAAAAAGGAGCAAAGTCGGCAGCCTCACATTTTCTGATTTCAAAATTAAGTACTGTACAAAACTAAAGTAATCAAAACAGTGTGGTATTGGCAAAAAAAACAGGCATATAGACCAACAGAATAGACTCCATAAATAAACCCTTGCACAGATGGTCAAATGAATTTTTCAGTAAGGTGCCAAGACCTCTCAATGGGGAAAGTACAGTTTTTTTCAACAAATGGTGCTGAGGAAACTGGATATCACATGGAAAACCTTATGTTGTCTACAAAAACTAAATTCAAAAGGGATTAAATATCTAAAAGTCAGATCTAAAACTATGTAACTATGTGGAAAAGCTTCATTGGTTTCACAATGATTTCTTGAATATGACACCTAAGGCACAGACAACAGGAAAAACAGATACTTTGGACTTCATCAAAATTTAATACTTTTGCGCATCAAAGCATACTCTTCACAGAGTAAAAAGGCAATCCACAGAATGGCAGAAAGTATCTGTAAATTACGTATTTGATATGCCATTAATATCCAGAATACAGGCCCAGCTGGGAGAGTGCAGGTAGTAGGGCACCACTATGCAATACTAGGCTCACGCGGGAAGCCCAGGGTTCAAATCTCAGGTCAACCTGAACATTCCAGGTGTGCATATGCTAACCTGATTGGAAGGCTGTGTGGAGAATCGCTGCCTGGCAAGCCCCTGCCTTGTAAGTGGTCGGTTCCTGTACGTTTTTTTCTCTCAGTAAGTAAATAAATAAACGTTATATATCCAGAATACAAGACAGAACTCCTACAGCTCAACAAGAAAAACCTAAAACACCTGATTAAAAACATGAACAAAAGAGGCCAGCAGGTGGTGTAGTGGTTAAGGCACTGGACTTTCATGTGGCCGACAGGTTTGCGTCCCAGACCTGGTGGCTTCAAAATCACGCAGTACACATGAGTACATATGCCCAAAATCCCAGGAGAAGAACGAAGGAGAAGGGATTGCAGTGTGGCCACCCTCCTGGAGGAGTGACTTCTTACTTTCTCTCTCACTCTCTGTCCTACAAGTGCACATATTCTATGGCAAAAACTTAAAAAAAAAAAAGAGCAAAAGACCCGAATAGACATTTCTTCAAATAATTTATACAAATAGACTATAAGCAAATTAAAATACGCTCAACATGACTAGTCAATAGGGAAATGCAAATGGGAACCACAATGAGATTATCACTTCATACCAATTAGGATAGATATTAGAAATAAAACAAAAACAAAAAACTAAGTGTTGGCTAGGATTGGAGAAATTTGAACCCTTGTGCACTGCTGCTGGGAATATAAAATGGTGTAGCCACTATGGAAGACTATATTGCAGTTCCTCAAAAAGATTCAAAACAGAATTGCTATATAATCCAGCAGTTCTTCTGGATGTATACCCCAAATAATTAAAAGCAGTGACAGAGTCCTGTGGTGAACTAGCAGATTCTCTGCCTGTCTCACAGAGCCCCTCATGCCTCCTGTAGAACTCCAGAGTAGGGGCCGGGAACATGGGAAGCATGGCAGAAGGAGCTCACGTGGGAGGCCGCAGTCGTGGAGGCAGTGGTACCGCCCAGGCCAGGGCTGGAGGATGAGGCCACTTCGCAGGGAGAACATGACAAGCTCCTGCCCCCACCACTTTCCTTGAGGGTATGTGGAGACCCTGGGCCCAGCCAGGTCACACCATACAGGTCACCCTCCAGCAGTAGGCCTTCAAAATTGACACTGGCCCAGGCGACCATGGAAGCCCGAGAGACTGAATCTGCACAAAGGAAAGATGCCTTTCCGGTGGCGGGTCACAAACTAATTTATGCAGGCAAAATCCTCAATGATGATACTGCTCTCAAAGAATATAACACTGATAAGAAAAATTCTATGGCGGTTATGGTAATAAAATTCAAAGCAGTGACACCAGCTACGACTCAGGAATGAAGTCCTGCCACCTTGATGACAGTTCCTCCAGAGCAGCAGCTGTGGCTCGGCCCAACCCCCACCGCTGCTGCAGCACCTACTTCCACACCTGCATCCATCAGTCCCGTGTCAATGACAGCATCTTTGCAACCTATACCTGCTAGTGCGATTCAACTAGAAAAGTCTGCAGAAAAGCCAGCAGACACACCATGGCTACGAGTCCAACATCAGCTGGCGATGTATCAAGAGAGTCTCCCTGGTCAAGCCTTTCTGCAGATACAAGTGTGTCTGTGACCGGTCAAGCTTGGGAGAATTTGGAAACTGAGATCATGTCAACAGGCTATGAACGAGAACACGTAATTGCAGCCCTGAGTGCTCGTTTCAACAGCCCTGACAGAACAGTGGAGTATCCTCATGGGACCTCCAGGAGAAAGAGAAGCCGAGCTGTGGCTGACCCCCTTCAAGCTGCTAGTACTGGGGTTCCTCGGTCTTCAGCAGTGGCTGCAACAACCACACAGCGAGGACAACAACGAGTTCAGGACACCGCCTTGAATTTTAACGAACTCTGTCTGAACAGATGAAACAAATTATCCAACAAAATTCTTCCCTGTTTTCAGCACTGCTACAAAAGAGAGGTCACCAAAATCCTCAATTACTGCAGCATATCGACCAACACCAGGAGCATTTTATTCAGATGTCAAATGAACCAATTCAAGAAGAGTGGTCAAGGAGGAGGAGGTGGAGACGGAAGTGGAGGTGGCAATGGGACCGAAGAAGCTAGGAGTGGGCACATGAACTACATTCAGGTTCCACTCAGGGAGAAGCAGCTATAGAAAGGTCAAAGGCAATAGGATTCCCTAAAGCACTTGTGGCAGGAGTATATTTTGCTTGTAAAAAGAATGACAATTTGCTTGACAATTTTCTTCTACAGTAGAACTCTGATGAAGATTGAAAGGAACTTTTTTGTACCTAGTGCATTACACTATGTCTACTGGATTGTCTGAGATGACGAGGACTCCTATCCATAATACTTGGTATAAGGGGTGGGAAGGGAGGGGCTCAGGATACAGGGCAGGGATAAATACAGCACATGTCAGCCTCAATTGGCAGGTGTTACAAATCCAGTGTGTAAAATGTTATAAAATCCAAACTCAGCTTTTCCAGGTCTTTATTTCTTCTATAAAACAAGAGGTAACTTTCTTAAGTTTCACTCTTTTTGGCATACTAGATCCAAAAATTCAGTGTAATGCCCTGATTTAGCTTTGACTTAACACTGGTTTCAGGAAAAAAATCTTTGCTACCAAGAATTTAAAATCTCTGTTTAATCTGTGAGATTGAGAACATATTTGGAGGAATTATAAACAGAGATGCCAAATTATTGATGGTTATCACTGCTGCACGTAAGTATAAAACTATCTGTAAAGAAGCCCATTCTTTTGTGTTAAATACTTGGGGTAGGGGACTCTTTTCTTAAAATGAAAATTTCCGCTTTTTTTTTTTTTAATTTGCTATAGGGCACCATGTGTTCACCAGATAAAGTGAGGAAGCAAGCTGCCAGGTCTTAGACTTGAACCGTGGTCAGCCATGTAGAAGTCCAGAGCCTTAACCATCATGCCACTTGGTGGCCCCAATTTCTGCTATTTTAAAATTTCTTGATCGGGGGACCAGCAGTTAGCCTAATGGCTATGTTGCTGGACTCCCACGTAGTTGACCGCGGTTCGAGTCCTGGAACCAGTGGCTTAAACTCACGCCAGGCGCGTGTGCGTGCGTGCCCAAGATCCTGAGAGGAGAATGGAGGAGAAGGGATGGCGGCGTGGCCATCCCCCCGGGGGGTGATTTCTTGCTTTCTATCTCTCTGTCTCTCTGTCTGGTGAGCGCACACGCCCTATAGCAAAAACCTCTCAAAAAAAAAAAAATTTCTTGATCATGGAATGTGAGACCCTTCTAACATAATTCGAGATGCTGTCTTATTAGAGACAGTTACTTTCTTGCTTACTTTTTGGGGGGAGAAGGGAAGTGTTAAGTGTCTAATTACTAGTTACTTCATTGTTGTTACATATTGCAGTGAAAGTTTTACAAACCACTGCATATTTGCTTTTGATATATCCCTTTGTGGCATTAGCATTTTGGGGACCAATGGAGAAATGCAGCATTTACTCCCTCTCTCTTCCTCCTTCCTCAACAGAAGTTTTTTTGTCACAATGACTTGTGAGTCAAACTTCTGCCTTTTGAAAAAAAAAACAAAAAATACTGATTCTGTTCAAGATTAATGCAGATATTCTAAAACTGAGTTTCTTTTTTTAAAAAAAAAATAATTGTTTATTTTTATTTATTCATTCATTTATTTTAATTTGACTAGAGAGAGACACAGAGAGAGAAAGAGAATGTGAGAAAGCAAGCCACCAGGTCCAGGACTCGAACCATGGCCGGCCATGTGGCTTAACCACCACACCACCTGCTGGTCCCCTAAAACTGGGTTTCTGATATCTGCAAATGTTTCCCTTTATTAGATAAGAATGTATCACCATTAAACTTATTAGCATTATATTGTTTCAAAAAGAAAGTGGACAGCACTATAATCTGTTAATGCATCGGAAAAACTGGCAAGTTAGAAGATATGACTGGAAAAGTAGTCTAGAAAATATGCAAACAAGATATCTCATGGCATATTAAAAGAAAAATCTTAAATTAAAAATAAAAAAGCAAGGACATGAACAGATATGTCTGCATCTCTGTTTATAGCACTATTACAACAGCCAAAACCTGGAAACATGGTACACACCTATGATAGAATATTATTCAACCTTGTAGCATGGATGAACCCTGGAAGACATACTAAATGAAATTAGCCAGTCATAAAAAAGACAAAGACTGACTGCCTGATTCTACTCCTATGAAGTACTTAGCAGTAGTGTGATTCATAGAGACAGAAAGTAGAATGTAGTCACCTAGGGAAAAGCGGAATGGGGAGTAGACTGTTAAACCAGTTTTGCAAGATGAGTGAAGTTTGGAAGAGGGTGATAAGTACATCAGTGTAAATGTACTTAAAGCTACTGAATGGCACAATTCTCTCTTCTCAGCTAAATTTTTTTTATTTTTAAGTTTTTGCTATAGTGGGACCAGCAGTTAGCGTAATGGATATGTTGCTGGACTCCCACATAGTCGACCGCGGTTTGTGTCCCGGACCCCGTGGCTTAAACTCACACTGGGCGCGTGTGCGTGCGTGCCCAAGATCCCGAGAGGAGACTGGAGGAGAAGGGATTGCAGTGTGGCCATCCCCCCTGGGAGGTGATTTCTCGCTTTCTATCTCTCTGTCTGTCTCTGTCTTTCTGGCGAGCGCACGCACCCTCTAGTGAAAACCTCTCAAAAAAAAAGAAAAAAAAAAAGTTTTTGCTATAGTGTGTATATGCCTGCCTGGGAGAGAGAGAAAAAGAGAAAGTAAGAAATCACCCCCCAGTGGGGATGACAATGCTGTAATCCCTTCCCTTCCATTCTCCTCTTGGGACTTTGGCAAGCACGCACACACAGGCATGTTTTTCAATCCACCAGGTCAAGGACTGAGCTGCACAGTAGGCCATGTAAGATCCAGCCACCTTAACAACTATCCTACCTATCTAGATCGTCTCTAAAATTTTTGCACGGGAGTCCAGCAACATAGCCATTCCGCTAACTGCTGGTCCCTCCCAAGTCTTCATGTTACTCCATCCCATGATTACATCTCTAATAGCGACCTAGGCCCTGTCTTAGGACTCTCCTGCATGTGCTCCTGGTTCTCTTCTATTTCTTCAACTTCTCCCCTCTTTGGAATCTTCCTCTGCTCTGTAATGTTGTACCAAGGCTCTGTTTTCAGACCCCTTCTTATTTTATGACACTTCTCCAGGCAACCCCAGCTACTCTAGTAGTGTTAACTACCTCTATGACTAATTTTTAACAGGGTGAGAGAGATGTTATCCTGAAGAATGGTATCAGAAATGACAAGCTCCCAAGTTCAGTTTCTTTCTCATTCTGATTCAGATTCAGTCTAACTGGAAAACGAACCTCCGTCTGTCTCCTCAAATTCCTAGGACAAGGACTATATCTTTTTCATCTTTACCTTCCCAATACCCAGCACAGTCCATGGGAATATGTACTATGTACCATGGACATGGACACGCTCAAACATTTGGATTAAACTGTCCAGCACTGTCCAATAGACTGTTTGCAATTACAGAAATGTTTTTATGGCTGTACAATATGGCAATATTGTAGAGAAGGGACTGCGGTGTGGCCATGCCCCCTGGGGGGCAATTTCTCGCTTTCTGTCTCTCTGTCTGTCTTTCTGGCAAGCACATGCACCCTCTACTAAATAAATAAGTAAATAAATAAATAAATAAATAAAAGAAAAGCAACTTTATCTGTGATAAAGCCACATGGCCACTGAGCACCTGAAATGTGGCTAGTACAACTGAGGAACTACATTTTTTTATTTTAATTGATTGTTAAATAGCCACATGTGGCTACTGGCTACCATACCGGACAGTGCTGCTCTAGAAATCCCTTGGCCTTATACTGTCTTCTCGCTTGCCTTGAGTTGTTTTTCTATTTTTTCCTGGTGATCACAAGACACAAAAATTAGAAATATCCTGAATCAGTAGAACTGGATATTTGGTCCCATACCATTCGGTATAAAAGACTACCAAACATTCATACAAATTATGAAAATCTGGACTCCACAGGAAAGTTTAGTATCAGGGTTTACTCTCTCTTTAAGGGCTGTTTATCAACCTGATGCACTGACACTACCACGCTTGGTTAATGGTCGGAAAAAAAAGGAAAGCAAGCATCCTACCATTTTCACAATGTAGTAGGCCATGGCATGCAAGTGTCGGGTAGAAGTCCCACTAGCAATCACAAAGTAATCTGTGTATTTCATTTCTGGAGGAACCTTGATCACACAAATGTCTCTTGCATTTTCTTGCCTCAGAAGTGAAATCAGTATGTCGATGTCGAATTTGGGAACAGTATGATCTGAAATGCACAAATATTTGTTTGTGTCAGACAGCCAAGTAGAAGACAGATATATATACACCCAGATATTGTGGCACTCAGCTCTCCTGGAAGCTGAACCTGGCCAGCAATTTCATAAAGCACAGCTCAACTTTTCTGGTCAGAGTCCCCAGGTTACACAGGGCCACAACCATTCAGCTTGCGCTATTACCATAAGCCCTTCCGTGACAAATGACTTTCCATTCACTACTACTTGAAATGTGCAATATACTACAACACACAAATAGTACAGAAAGAAAACAGCAAATTGGAGAGGAAGTGATATCCTGGGGATATTAAAAGGAATACTAGTCAAAGGGCCACTGAACCAGAACCCTGAGGTGGGGCGAGAGTGCTCTTGGACAGTTTCTGGTACAGGACCCTCAATTGAGAGATGAAGAAACAGCCTAGTAGAATTAATGTGGCATAACATCAATTAATGACAGCCAAAATTTTAAGTCATTTTCATTGTGAACTCTCAAGTCCCCCTCCAGCCCCCCCCCCCCCCCCCCCCCCGCTTGTTTTTTTGGAGAGGTTTTTGCTATAGGGCAGGTGTGCTCACCAGAAAGAGAGAGACAGAAAGCGAGAAATCGCCCCCCCCCCCCCGCCCCCCCCCCCCCGGGGGGGATGGCCACAAGGCAATCCCTTCTCCTCTATTCTCCTCTCCAGATCTTGGGCAGGCACGCACACGTGCCAAGTGTGAGTTTTAAGCCACTGGGTCCGGGACTCAACTGCGGTCGGCTACATGGGAGTCCAGCGACATAGCCATTAAGCCAACTGCTGGTCCCTCAAGTTTTTCTTATAAAACCATTTGGGTTACTAACAACCGTTACCCCTGAAAATCTATTTTTTTTTCCTGTAGAGATTTTGATATTCTGTTCTGCAGCTTAGAATATTAGTTGGCACATTTACAGCTCTCCTCAGTTCTAAAGCTGACTCCAGAGAAACTAGAAACTAAGTCCACTAAGACCGCTCCCTCTCATTCACTCTCGGATGAGATCTGTTTACTATCTCTTTAAGTTTCTAAAAATGTTATCAACAATTAAGGGATCTAAACTTGGACATTCTTATGCGATCCTTTGCCCCCACTCTCCAGCTGGTCCTCAGAAGCCTCACGCCCCCCACACTCCCCACAAATCATTTCCCCAGGACCCTAGGAAGAGCGTGAGAGCGGAGGACAGAGGCTGACGCTAAGAATGTGGCCATCCCGACGGCTGGGATTTGGAGTCGGCGGTTCTCTCGGTCTCAGTTTCTTCTGCGTGAAATGGGAAGTTTAGCGCCAACAATCGAAATCCCTCCAGCTCTGGATCTGCAGGAGTTTTGTGACTCCAGAGAAGTGCACAAAGGAGGAAATCCTAGAGCCGCTCCAGCCAGGCCCAGCTCCCGGCTGCCCAAAAGAGCCCCCTTTTGACCTTCTCCACGCGCATACCTGCTGCGCCCGACTCTGGGCGTCCCTCGCCGGCTGTCCCCTCCGCGGGCTCCTCCAGCCGGGGCCCGCTGTGCAGGCCGTGCACGAAGCCGGGGGTCAGGTACCGCTGGCCTAGCGCTAGGCCCGCAGGACGCCGCTCCACCGCCAGCCGAAGCCGCAGCCCAGCACCCACCGCGGATGTCGCGGGCCCAGCTCTCGGGGAGAAGGCCCTGCGCCCGAAAAGCGGCGCGAGGCGCCGAGCCACGCAGACAACCGGCCCCATCGCCGCCGCCGCAGCGCGACGACTTCGTGAGGCGGGGCTTTACTCAGCCTGAGCAAGCTCTCTGCTTTCGATTGGCCCGGTCAGTCCAGCGCAGCCTGGAAATTCTACGACAGATGTGTGGGCGGAGCCAGGGTCCGGAGGCCGGGATGTGGGCGGAGCCAGGGCCAGGAGGCTGGGCTGTGGGCGGAGCTAGAGTCAGGAAGCTAGGCTGTGGGCGGAGCTAGGACCAGGAGGCCGAGGGGCCGGGCTGTGGGCGGAGTCTGGGATCCCAAGGGCTGCAGAGATAGGCGGAGGCCGCGTGGGACTGAAGTTTCCCAGGGTTTAAGAGCCGTTTTCTAGCTCTCTCTTTTAAAAGACTGTCTCCGTCCGCTAAATGTAAACAAAGTCAGAAGTGTTTTGTTTTAACGTGTTCTCTACACAGCGCCCGAGACAGCTCCTAGTACTGAATGTACAGAAGTTACCGCTGTTGGTTAGACTGAAATTAAGGCATATAATTTCCTGCCCTCTCCCATTACCAAACAATGATCAAGATTTCCTTGTCAATTGGAATCCTAGAGGAAAATCTATTATCTTGGGCAACGGTGTGGGACAGGAGCAGGCAGAGGTCAACACTTCATCCAAATTTCTTACGTGGTTAAATTTCTTCCCACTGACAACGGAGACCACCTCTGTGAGAATACAGAATGCTGAGGTGCTGTTACAGCATGAAATCATAGGGTTTGAGAAATGAAAGACACCCATGGAGTGGGGGGAAGGGGTGAAGGAGCAACCTGTCCAGGATCATAGACTTAGTGGCCAAGTTGGAACTAGAAGCCGTGGTCCTGAACTCCAGGCCTGGTAACTAACTGAAAGGAAAGCTTCAGAGAGGGCACAGAGAAGGGACCAAGTAATCCCAAATGCCTAAAACAGTGTCAAGCACATAGTAGGTACTCCAGAAATGTTCAATATGTTATCTATTTTATTTTGTGTTACTCTTTTATTTATTTTTATATTTTTTCCCCCATAGGGTACTCATCAGAAAGAGACAGGGAGAGAGAGGGGAGGGAGAAATCAACCCCAGAGAGGATGGCCACCCTGCAATCTCTTCTCCATTCTCCTGTCAGTATTTTGGGCATGTGCATGCATGTACCTGATCTGTTTTTCGAGCCACTAAGGTCTGGGACTCGAACCTGCTGAGTTGGCTATGTATGATCCAGCACTTTAACCACCATGTTACTGCCTGGCCCCTAATTTATTTTAAAGAAATAACTCCAAACAGTAGTTTTGGGAAAATCAGAGAAATACAGAAACTAATATAAGCGTGGTGTGTGCCATGATGAATATTTATAATTGTTTCAAATTCATTTTGAAGATAAGAAAAATAAAATATCACAGATAAAGTTGCTTTTCATTTATTTATTTATTTATTTATTTATTTATTTAGTAGAGGGTGCGTGTGCTTGCCAGAAAGACAGACAGAGAGACAGAAAGCGAGAAATTGCCCCCCAGGGGGCATGGCCACACCGCAATCCCTTCTCTATTCTCCTCTCGGGATCTTGGGCACACAAGCACACGCACCCAGCGTGAGTTTAAGCCATGGGTACAGGACTCGAACTGCAGTTGACTACATGGGAATCCAGTGACATAGCCATTATGCTAACTCCTGGTTCCATTAAGTTGCTTTTCTAGGGGCCAGTAGATGTCATGCTGGTTAAGGTACTGGACTCCCTGGGACCAGGAGATGGCATAATTGTTACATCGGTGGACTCCCATGTAGCCGACCGTGGTTAGAGTCCTGGACCCGGTGGCCTGAAATTCATACCAGGTGTGTGTGTGTGTGTGTGTGTGTGTGCGCCCAAGATCCCAAGAGGAGAATGGAGGAGAAGGGACTGTGGCATAGCCACCCCCTGCCAACCCCACCGATGGTGATTTCTTGCTTTCTGTCTGTCTTTCCAGCAAATGCACACACCCTATAGCAAAAATCTCTTTCAAGAAAAAAAAAAAGTGGGGAGGGGCCAGCAGCTGGCGTAATGGGTATGTCGCTGGACTCCCATGTAGTCGACTGAAGTTCAAGTCCTGGAACCAGAGGCTTGAAATTCATACCAGGTGCGTCTGCGTGTGTGCCCAAGATCCCGAGAGGAGAATGGAGGAGAAGGGATTGTGGGGTAGTCATCCCCCATGGGGGGGGTGATTTCTCACTTTCTTTCTGTCTCTCTCTGTCTTTCTGGCGAGCACACGTATCCTATAGCAAAAATCTCTCAAAAAAAAAAAAAAAAAAAAAAAAAACAGTGGGGACCAGTAGATGGCATGGTGATTAAGGCTCTGGACACTCCCACATGGCTAACCATGGTTCAGGTCCTGGGCCGGGCCTGGTGGCTTGCTTTCTTGCTCTCCCTCTCTTTCTGTCTCTCTCTGTATATGTTTATGTCTCTCTCTAGTCAAATTAAAATAAAATGAATGAATAAATAAAATAAAATATAATTTTTTTAGAGGGATGGATGAGTCATTTTTTAATAGGAAAAAAACACATTTACAACAGTAGCAACATACATCTCTAGCAATCCAGACAGCACTGAGCTTCAGTTCTTCACCTTGGGGGGTGGCCTGTACACACCCACGACCACAGCGTGGTCTCTCTCATAAGGCTCTAGAGTCAACTGCTCCTGGGGCTTCATGTTTTCCTGCTGCATCTTTTTCACTTCAGAGGCAAACACTGCCTCTGCTGAGGCTGTGGAGTCAATGCAGTTGGCCTTAATGGAAATCACAAAGTGTCCTCCAATACGCAGGAAAGTGTGGGCATTCAGGGCCACGATTCCGGTCTGGTCTGGCTGGGCCACGTCAGCAAAGATCACATCCACCATTGCGATGAGCGTGCGTGGTATTTGTGTGGGTGCCGAGCATCCTCCATCACAGGAATGATGCTGGTCTTTTTCTTGGCCAAGTTAATGAGATCACGGCCGGAGTGGTGGGAGAACTCGACTGCATAGACCAGACCATCCGGGTCTGCAATGTCAGAGACGTGGGAGACAGTGGTGCCTGAGGCAGCCCCGAGGTAGTGCACCTTGGCTCCTGGCTTGATGTGGATCTGGTCCACGCCGCCCAGGATTGCTGCCGCCAGCTTGGAGCGGAAGGGGTTCCAGGCTCGGTGTTCGATTTTATCATCTCCCTCCGAAATTGAGACTCTCTTGTCTCCATAAACTGACTCTCCAGGGACCAGGTTTTTGGTGACTAGTGCATCTTCCTTTCCTCGACAGATGAAGCCACTCTCATGCCGATGAGGTTCCACCTTTACATTCTTCCCTGATTGGTTTTCTCTTTTTCAGCCCCGACTGCGACCCCGGTTGCCACCAGACTGGAAGCCTCCTCCTCTTCCTCCTCCACCTCCACCTCCTCCTGGTCCTCGGCCCCTGAAGCCTCCTCGGCTTCCTCGGCTTCCGCAAAAGCCTCCTCCCGCCTCCTCAGCCTCCACCACAACCACCACGGTCGCCAAATCCCCCTCGGCCACCGAAGCCGCCTCCATGGGAACTGAAACCTGGCTTCATGACGAGCGCTGAATTGCGCGGCTAGGAAGTCTGCAGCGTCCCGGGCTCCCCGAGCCTAGGCTTTCCTAATTTTTTTTTTTAAAGGTGCTGAACTCCCACATAATGGACTGCCATTCAAGTCTTGGACCCGGTGGCTTAAAAATCACATGGGCTCATGTGCATGCATGCATGCGTGTCCAAAATCCCAGAAGGAGAGTGGGAGAGAAGGACTGTGGCACGGCCGTCCCCCCAAGGGGTGATTTCTCACTTTTCCTCTCTCTGTCTCTCTCTGGCAAGCACAAAAATTAATTAGTTATTTAATTAAAGGCTGCTTTTCTGTCCTCCAGTTCCAGTCCTATCCTCTTCAATTCCATTTCCCATAATCAGAAACCTGATTGTTTTTCCCAGCTTCTGTCATCCGATCATCTTCTCACCCTTGTTTCTGGACACCCAAAGCTGCTTTACCACCTGTACTTGCCATTTTTGTTTAATGGATCTTCATTACCCCCAAGTCTAGGCAGCTCTTGTCTTCATTCCCACTGTTCCTTTCTTAGTCCAAGCCCTCATGAACTGTTTCCTAATTATGGAGACAGCCCCCTACCTGGCCCTCCTGTTTCCACTCTTCTCACTCTTTTCATCTTTCATGCTGCCTAGAATTATTTTAGCCTTTTCTGCTTTTTCTTTTTTCTTAAATTCACCTATCCTTTTTTTCCCCCTAAGAGTTATTTATTTAATTATATTTATTATTATTTTAAAATTTGCTACAGGGCATGTGCACTCACCAGAGAGAGACAGAGAGAGAGAGAAAGCAAACCTTCAGGTCCAGAACTTGAACCACGATCAGCCATGTGGGAGTCCAGAGCCTCAACCACCACACCACCTGCTGGCCCCACTCATCATATCTTTTTAATACCAAGTTTTGCATATGCTATTCTATCCTTTTAGAACACCCTGTTTCCATCCTTTTTTTTTTTTTTTTAAGTTTTTGTTCTAGAGTGCATGTATTTGCTAGAGAGAGACAGAGAGAGGAAAAGTAAGAAATCATCCTCGGGGGGGCGGGGGGTGGTGGCCAAGCTGCAATCTCTTCTCCTCCATTCTCCTCCTAGGATTTTGGGCACTCACGCACACATACCCAGCATGTTTCTCAAGCTGCCCTGTCTAGGATGCAAATCACTCAGTCAGCAGTGAGGGATCCAGCCACCTTAATCTCCATGCCACTGCTGGCCCTGCTTCCATCTTTTCACATGACAAACTCAAATCTCTTTAAGCCCTACCTTAAGCATTAAGATATCTTCCCCTTCTCTCCCAGATAGTCGTCAGAACTTATCGGACAGGGAAGCTGGGGAGCGTTGTGTACAATACTCAGTTCTTTGGATCCAGGCCTTTAAGGGTAGAGACCCACCCTGCAATACAGAATGAAGCTACAAACATGAGTAAAATTGGAAAAGAGAAGTCTTTAATAGAAAAGTGAAGATTTTTACAGTAAAATAAACACCCCATTCCAGAAAGGCGACTGGGGACAACTGCACTGGGAACAGCATTAGGTGTTACTTTTATGGTGAGGTCTTGCTATGAATATTTAGCAGGGGAGGTGTGTAGTCAGCTCTTTTGTTTGATTTTGTGGGTTTTTTGCTGCACCTGCATCAGGTAAGCAAATTTTATTACCTGGTTGAGGGAAATCAGTGTGCATGCTTGATGTGGACTTAGGAGGTATAACCATGTGCTTAGAGATGATTTTGCACTTATCAGTTTATTGTCCTGAGTGGGAAGTGGGATGTTGACCAAGCATCCCTGAGAATTCCGGTGTGCATATGCAGGACGGTGGAAGAGAAGATATTATGGCACCCTTCTCTAGGTCCTAAAAGTAGCTAACCTCTCCTCTTTAGATGCCAGGGGTCTAGCTGTAATCCCTGGTAACAGTGATTGATGTGTCAGATGTCCCCTTTGTTGGTATATTGGGACCCTCTGCTCATAATGTCACCCTTTGTTCACAAATGTCCATAACACTCATCATCATGTTGGATGATAGCCCACTGAAAACAGCTAAGATTTAATGCCAGCACTTCCGTTTATTAGTAGTGTGCTCCCCAAGTTACTTAATCTCTCTGAGCTCCCATTTCCTCATCTGCAAAATGAGAATGATGACACCTTCATCATAGAGTCCTTAATATTAACTACCACAAGCTGTTTTTTACAGGTCATATTTCCTACCTGAGATAAAGACTCAGGGAAATAGCTATTCCTTGTTAGAGAGGTCCTCTGAATGCAAAATGTCACCCACACCCCAGAACAGAGCCATCTACTGTTGGACTTGGGCTCTGTTTTCAGACTTTGATTCCATTTTAAAGGCAGAATCAGGAGAAGGGTGGTTTGAACATCCCTACCTTTGAGGTGCTGAGATGGAGCATTGAAGCCAAACAGCTTCCTGAGGGAATCAGGAATTTTAAGTTACCAAGGTTTTTAACTGTGGGACTTCCTGATCATGGACCCAAATGTCACCCCGGGTGAGTTCATTTAAGAGCCCCTGGTTTGCTATGTTAAGAGCAAAACCAGAAGGCTCCCAAGTTTGTGCTCTGGGGCCTCATGGGAATGTGGAAAGCTGTAGTCACAGACATTCTCTGCAGGTAGCCCTGGAGACTGGGGCATGGAAGGCCACTACTCTGGGAGGTGACACCAGAGAAAGAGAATATAGAGTGGTAGGATGCACAGAGCAGGCTGGGCCCAAGAAGGGCCCAGGAGCTAAACTAGAGAAAATTGAGCAAGCTTCCCGGATATACCCATACTGGACTGCAAGGCCCCTAACATCATGTCTGACACATTTTTGTTTAATATATGGACAAGTGAATTCCAATAGTTTTGAGACTGGGACTTTTATCATGTCCAACCTTTGCTTAGTTCATGCATGAACTTATTATGCATTTGTGCTTCCTATTCTGTGAACCACGAACCCCCTTTTGATTGCAGAGGATCTCAAATCTACATATGCATCAAACATTATCTTTGGACCAAATAAACACATTTCTATAGCAAATAGATGAGGATGGTATTGTAATTTAATAATGTTTTATTTAAAAGTGTTGCTTAATTCAAAGCTGCTTTTTCCCTGTCTTTTGCCAGAGGTATGTGTGTTAACCAGACAGAGGGAGAAAGCACCCTGCAATGGGGTATGATCATACCGCAATCCCTTCTTCTTCTATCCTTTTGGGATCTGGGGTCTGCACACATACCTGCTGTGTTCTTCAAGCCACGGGGGCCAAGATTTGAATGGTAGTCAGTTGGGCAGAACCTGGCCACTGGTGCACCCTGCTTATTGGCTAAGCTATGGGGTAGCCTTCAAAGCAGCTTTGTGCCATGCATTATTCAATGGTGGCTATCGAAAGAGTCTCAAGTATTTAAACAAGAGGCTGTATGAGAGCAGGTTGGGATCACTACTCTCCAGTCTCAGCTACCCTTTAACCTTACAGGGCAACTCACTCTGAACAAGGTATCTATTGTGAATTTTCCTGCCTCATTTAAATCTGAGGATTTAAGCTTAATTCTCTTTTTCCTAGATTTCCACTTTCTCTGCACTGTTTCTATCCCTCAGAGACCTTGGGGCGGTGGGGGGGGGGGGGAGCGGCTAGGATTAAAATGACCTTTCATAATCTGTAAATATTATAAATACTATGAATTTAGACATTGTATTTCTTTAAAAAGTTATTTTGTCCCCACCTGCTAAATTTCCTAATTGGAAGGAAGACAAAATCTTTTAAAGAGAAGACTAACAGGAACATTATTTCACAAGCTAAAACTAAAGCACTGTCTCTCCGGGTCCCAAGTTCCCTGGGGACATGAGTCCAGAAGTCTATTGACTCTGACGTATGTGGGCTAGACAGGCATGCCCGTCAGCTGTGAGGATAGGGAGTCCAGCATGGTGGGCATGGTGGACTTTCAGGAAGCACCAAGTCTGTGGTCTGAGAGCATCCCAGAGCACTGCAGTGGGCTTCTCATGAAGGAGGCTCTTACCCAGTGAGGCCTGTCCTCCATCATCCTTCAAGCCTCCTTGTTGGGCCAAAGTGCAGACCAACTCCCATCACTTGCCTTGGGCAGCAGTGTTTCTTCAGCCTTCAGAGCTATTGTTTCCTCCAAGTCTGGAACACCCACACTGTCCCCTTGGATTACTGGGTCCTGTCACTTGACCAGGTATGGTTTTTCCCCAGGCACTGGTAGGGACCTGCAGGCCCACTAGTCCACTGTACTCCCTGGTCACAAGGAGGGGTACTTTCCCCTCCCACTGCTGGAGGTGGGTGTGATTTACATACAATTTGCAGTTTAGGGGACCAGCAGTTGGCATAATGGCTATGTCGCTGGACTCTCACATAGCCGACAGCGGTTCGAGTCCTCGACCTGGTAGCTCAAACTCACGCCGGGCATGTGTGTGCGTGCCCAAGATGCCGAGAGGAGAATAGAGGAGAAGGGATTGTGGCGTGGCCATCCCCCCCGGGGAGTGATTTCTCACTTTCTGTCTCTCTGTCTCTCTCTGTCTTTCTGGCGAGAGTAAGCACCCTATAGCAAAAATGACTCAAAAAAAAAATGTTGCAGTTTAGGCGTCACCTTGAGCAGACTAGAGTCTTGCCCTACGGACAACTTGGGTTCAACACATTCCAGCACCAGGCATTGGGCTAAGTCCAGAAAAGGGAAAGGTGAGTAAAACATAGTCCCTGCCTCCAAGGAGCTCCCTGCAGTAGGACCAACAATAATTGGAGAGTATCAGCAGTATGTATAGTATTTGTGTTTGAAAGGGGAGAGTCCGAAATGCTGCAGGGCACAGCAGCAATTCCACCAGAGCTGCAGAAGACTTAATGAAAAGTTAATATTTGGACAGACCTGGGTCTTGAGGCAAGGCTAAGGAGAGTGGGCTACAGGGCCATATTCTTCATCTTCATGGGGCCCCTGTCACATTGGACTCATGAGAAATAGCAACTCCTACAGGGATGCATAGAAGTGCTATTGGGTGGGACCAGCAGTTAGCGTAATGGCTATGTCGTTGGACTGCCACGTAGTCGACCGCGGTTCGTGTCCTGGACCTGGTGGCTTAAAAACTCATGCTGGGCGCGTGTGCGTACGTGCCCAAGATCCTGAGAGGAGAATGGAGGAGAAGGGATTGCGGCGTGGCCATTCCCCCCTAGGGGGTGATTTCTCGCTTTCTGTCTCTCTGTCTCTCTCTGTCTGTCTGGCGAGCACACTCGCCCTATAGCAAAAACCTCTCAAAAAAAAAAAAAAAAAAAAAAAAAAAAAAAGTGCTATAGGGTGATATTCTAAGCCAGGGGAATACTGTGGTACCGTGGGGAGAGTGTTAACCCTCCAGGAAGTCAATGGGCTTTTGTTGTTTGTTGTTTTTTCTTCTTCTTTCTTTCTTTCTCTTTAAGATATTTTTGCTATAGGGTGCATACACTTGCCAGAGAGACAAAGACAGAAAGCGAGAAATCATTCCCAAGAGGGGATGGCCTCGCCACAATCCCTTCTCCTCCAGTCTCCCCTCAGGATTTTGGTCACACACACACACGTGCCTGTCATGGGACTCGAACCAGAGTCGACCATGCGAGAGTCTAGCGATGTGACCATTACGCCATCTGCTGGTCCCAGTCAATGGGTTTTTATTTTCTTAACTACTCTGGTCTGTAAAACTGTGATATTACGTGATGATTCAAAAGCCCTGATGATTCAAAAGACCTCCTGATCCAAAACCCGGATCAGGGCCCCTGCTCCCACTATCTCGTGAGATATATCTTGGGTTATTTTTCTTTCTACTGAAACCTGATTTCTGAATGACCTCTAATTTCTTTTAATCGGATCGGGGGTTTTTTGGAGAGGTTTTTGCTATAGGGCGCGTGCGCTCACCAGAAAGAGAGACAGAAAGCGAGAAATCATCCCCCAGGGGGGATGGTCATGCCACAATCTCTTTTCCTCTATTCTCCTCTCAGGGTCTTGGGCACGTATGCACTTGCGCCCGGCATGAGTTTTAAGCCACCGGGTCCGGGACGTGAACCGCGGTCGACTACGTGGGAGTCCAGCGACATAGCCATTACGCTAACTGCTGGTTCCCTTAATCGGATCTGTTGACGATGCAATAAAAATTTCTGCTTTGCTTTTCCTTTTTTCTAATCCAAGTTTTCTGAAGTTTCTCTATTTTGTAATTATTATAAGAGTTGAGAAATTGTGAATAGCAGATGAGTATAACCCCCCCTAAGGGCTAAGCTCCCCAGGGCTAGCCCAGAGCAAACAAAGCCTGCTTCCTTAGCAGGAAGGAGCTCATTTTCCTTGATTAGACCCTTCCCTTGGGAACCTTACACCGGGTACCTAGGCCCTTGTGGATGCCCAGAGGGTCAGGGGGTAGAGGCTGATGAGAATGATTTATTCTACCTGGGAAAGGGAGGAGATTCCTTATAGAGCAGGTCAAGTTTGAACTTTGGCCCTGGTCTTTACAACTCTGTGACTAAAAGTCACACCTAAGGAAAACATTTGCGAACATTCATTCATTCCCATAGTTGCATCCTACCAGTTCTCCAGTCTCCCTGTTGGCTTTACAAATCCAAGCTGCAAAGGTATTCTGAGAAGTGTAGCCAATGGGCTTAGGAGACCACCAGGCTGATCCATTCATTTCTGTTAAAACATTGAGAGGCAGGCCAGCAGGTGGCTTGGTGGTTAAGGGTGCTGGACTCCCACATGGCCGACTGTGGTTCAAGTCCTGGACCTGGTGGCTTTCTCTCTCTCTCTCTCTCTCACTCTATCCCTCTCTGGTCAAGTTGAAATAGATAAATAAATAAAGTTAAATAAAATAATTTTTTTAAAAATTGAGAGGCTTCCTTAGCTCCCTGGGGAAGGTCTGAGCCTGAGTCCACTGAGGTGTGAGTGGCTTCTGAGGTTACTCCATTTGCTCTGGGCTCTCTTGGCTATTGCTGCTGTGCAGCTGCTGCTGTCAGGAGCAAGGTGGCAACATCAGAAGTGCAGCCACTTCTTCTATTATACACAAAAATAAACTGGGAATGGACTGAAGGGTCAGATGGTGGTGTGGTAGGCAGTTAACTAGTGATGAGCGGGCAGCCCTAAGAGAATAGCAGAAGGACACATGTCACATCAATCACAACTTATTAGGAATTACAAACAGACCCTCCATGAGCTGCCTTCTTCCCACATAGCTCCTGGCACCAGGAAGGAGAGGTAAATACCATTTTTCTTCCATGGTACCTGAGGAAGACACATAGGGATGATTGTAAATTTCCCTCTTATCATTCCTCATAAATGCAAAAAGACCCAACCAGACATTTTGGTCAACATCCTAATTCCCACTGGGGCAATAAACTAATTGGACAGTCTATCCTAATTAGGCATCATGACTCATACTGGGCATGCCCAGCTAGGTCATCAAATTCCTCAGATTCTTCACCTGTGAGAGAGATGCACATGCACTGGAGAAAGCCCCTGAATTCAAACAAAGGACATAAATAATATGACAGACCTCCCACTGTTAAGAATTCATTATCACCTCTGATAATAAAAATAACACCTAAACCAGTTCCAAACGCAGCAGTTGCTACCCAGCAACCTGCTCACCCAAAGGTGTTTAGGGTGTACTTCTTTTCTAAAATTTTTCTTTCCTGTTAAATTCTCTTTTTCTACCTACTTTTATTGTGGTTGTGGTTTTATTTTGCCCCCAGGGACAGGTCTCTAATTTTAGTAATCTGGATCCAAAGAACCAAGGACTTCACGACGCAGCTCAACACTCTCCCATCCTATGGCAGTAGCACAGTGGTAATGTAACACTCAGCCAGGCTGACTCATGTGGGATGGGTCCATGTTTGCATCCAGAGATGTTTCTGAATATACCAGGTACATACCCATGATCTGGGGCTGGCTAGAGCTGGTGTGGCTTGTGGCATAAGGATCCTATTGGGGATGTCCATCTGTCTCTTTTTCTCTCTCACTCATGAAAGACATAAATAAATAAACTTAAAAAAACTCTTTCCTATACCCAACCTGTGGAGTGCTGGTTAAGGCAGCAGATCTCACACAGAACAGTTCAAGTTCTGGATCCAGTGGCTTGTAAAATATGCCAGGTGCATGTATGTGCATGCCCAAATGTTCAAAAAGAGAAATGGAAGAGAAGCGGTTACAGCATGGCTATACCCCATGGGAAAGTGCTTTCTCACACACACACTCTCTCTCTAGAGAGTATATAAACCCTCTGTCAAAATTCAAAAGAAAATTTTTTATCTAATAGATTAAAAACTTAAACATAAAGCCTGAAACATAAAACTACTAGAAGAAAACAAGGGAAAAGCTCTATAACATTAGTCTGGGCAAGGGTTTTTTTGGGTATAACCCCAGATGCTCAGGAAACAAAAGCAAACATAGATAAATAGAATTGCCTCAAACTAAAAAGCTTCCGCACAGCAGAAGAAACAATGAACAGTGAAGAGACAAACCCAAATAGTAAAACAGAAATTTATTATCTATACTTCTGATAAGGAGTTAATATCCAAAAAATATAAAGAACTCAAATAACTCAAAAAAATTAAAAATAGACAATACCTGAACAGATATTTCTCAAAAGAAGACATAAAAATGGCCAGTGCGGGGGGCAGCAGGTGGCGTGGCCGTTAAGGCACTGAACTCGCACACGGTCGAGCGACTTGGCAAGGGGGCATTTTTGAAGGGGAGAGAGAGAGAGAGAGAGAGAGAGAGAGAGAGAGAGAGAGATGGAGCGTTTATAGCGTTCAAAAGCACAACTTAAATAAAGGTTCAATTCACTCTTATAGTTACAGCCAGTTTCTGCTCAAGCCCGTAGAAGGAGGACAGGACTTACGTTTGTCTTTCAGATTGCTTTATTCACAGGGAAAAGGGGGTTTACAAGTCACTATGGGACGAGTGGCGCCGAGTGTTCTATGCTGGCTCAGCAATGGGGAATGCAGTCACAAGGGTGTGAGGGAGGCCAAGTGCTGAGAACACTAGGCATCTACGAGGCACAGTCGGCAAGCCGGAGAGGAGCTCCACAGAGATCTTAGAGAACCGTGGTGGTGGCTGCCATGAGATGACTGAGGGCTAACAAGGAAGAAAAGTCCACCCTGTGATCCTACAGTACAGGGGTCGGGACTGGTAACCGACAGGGGAGCATCAAAGATGGCGGAGTGGAGGGCTGTCTGGGAGAAGAGGGGTAAGTGTGTTGAATTGACAGAGCCTCCAGCTGCAAGTGAGGTTTCAGATGCAGCAAGATGGGATCTGGCCCAAGCAGAAGACAGAGCTGATGAGCTGGGCTCAGGCTCTTCTTTTTATGTCTAATTTTGACAGGCTCATGGTGACTTGACAAAACATCAGAGTATTTTTGTAATATTTTACATGTAAGTCTGTGGGATTTTGGTCAAAACAAATTGGGATTTGTTTGCATATTTTTGCCAGTCATGGGGGAAGGGGGTGAAGTATGGACCATGCTTATGTCCTTCATGCTATCAGTCAGTATATGGCTAGTCTGCTATTAGCGATAAGCACTAGGGTGTTGGCTGAATGTTGAGTTTCCGGGAACATAACTGAAGCCAGTCTGAATGTACTACAAAATGGAGTCAGGTATGCTTTCAGCAAGCAGCGTTATAATCAAACATTTTCTTCACATCAAACTGCTAACTTAGCCATTATTAAACAATATGTCAAGTGTAACAATTTCTTCACAGCAAGTAAAACAATATATTACGTATAACAAGTTCAAGTCCCAGACCTGGCTTGTTTTCTCTCTTTTTCTCTCTTTCCATCTCTCTCTGGTAAGCCCATGTGCCATGTAGCAAATTTTAAAAATAATAATAATGATAAATAATATTAAATAAGTAATTCTTTTTAAAAAATGGCCAATGGTTCATGAAAAAATGCTCAGCCTCATTAATCACTAGAGAAATGTAAATTAAAACCACAGAGAACTATCACCTGACACTTGTTAGAATGGCCATTATAAAAAAAAATGCGTGTGCCCTCAGGAACAGGATGGCAATTCTCTGATGGCTGCGTGTCCTCTGAAGTGTCCAAGAAGGCCAAGCCCTATTTCTCCAAAACCCAGTGGTCAGACCTGCTCAGATTTCTGCATTTCTCCAGGGTCAACCTACCCTAGGATGGTGTACAACACTTTCACCTGTCACCAGGCCACTACTCTGTTTCCAAGGCTGCATCTCTCCACTGGACTAGTGAGAGAATTGTCAATGTTTTGCTCCTGGGCCTGCTTCTGGCTGCTTATTTAAATCCTTTCTCTGCCATGGACAACTCTTAGATGAAGTTGTCACAGTCACTGGGGCCTCAGACAAGTTGTTACTACTGCATTCACGGGAAGGCACTGTAAAAAGTTGCCAAGGCAGCCCTTCTGACACTCTGGGCTGTAACTTTTCCTGGAGTCTGTTATTTTCACTATCCTGAGATGGGTGTCTGCAAAACTGGCCAGACTGTGTGGAAGCTCTGACCTTTCCGTAACAACTTAAGAATTGATTGATGCCTCTTTACCTCTGCTCTGTCTTGCCAGTCAGTTCACAATAGGAGGAATTAACACATTGAATCCACTGGTGCTCAAATCTCTTCTCCTAATCACATGATTATTTTCAAAATGTAATTATTGAAGAAAGGCTTGGAAAGATATCTACAAATTTTAAGACTGAGTTCTATATTCTGGTGAATTAATGGAATTCATGGGACTATCTCTAAACTTCTCACAAGACTCACAGTAGAATTTGAAAAATCAATCTTTTTTTTTTTTTTTTTTTTTTTTTTTTTTTTTTTTTTTTTTGAGAGGTTTTTGCTATAGGGCGCATGTGCTCGCCAGAAAGAGAGAGAGACAGAAAGCGAGAAATCATCCCCCGGGGGGATGGTCACACCGCAATCCCTTCTCCTCCTTTCTCCTCTCAGGATCTTGGGCATGCACACATATGCGCCCAGTGTGAGTTTAAGCCACTGGGTCCAGGACTCAAACTGTGGTCGACTACATGGGAGTTCAGTGACATAGCCATTATGCCAACTGCTGGTCCCTCAATTTTTTTTTAAGAAAGTTTTTTTAAATTGTTTTATTTAACTTTATTTATTATTTTAATTTGACCAGAGAGACAGAAACAGAGAGAGAGAAAGAGAGAGAGAAAGTGAGAAAGCAAGCTGCCAGGTGGCATGGTGGTTAAGGGTGCTGGACTCCCACATAGCCAACCGTGTGTGTGTGTGTGTGTGTGTGTGTGTGTGTGTGTGTGTGTGTGTGAGCCCAAAATTCTGAGAGGAGAATGGAGGAAAATGCAGCATAGCCATCCACCCTGGGGGGTGATTTCTTACTTTCCTTCTTTCTCTTTCTCTGGCAAGTGTACATGCCCTCTGGGGGAAAAAAAAAAAACGAAAGAAAAAAAATCACCCCAGATGGATGTGCATGTGTGCCCAAAATACTGAGAGGAGAATAGAGGAAAAGGGATTATGGTGTGGCCATCCCCCTGGGTGTTATTTCTTACTTTCTCTCTCTCTCCCTTTGTCTCTCTGTCTCCCTCTAGAGAGTGCGTACACCCTATAGCAAAACAAAACAAAATAAAACAAAACAACCAAACCAAAACAAACACAAAACAAAATTCAAAAATAAAATACCAGGCACAGAGAGATAAATATCACACAATCTCACTCTTGTGCAGAATCTAAAAAATGCTGAACTCAGGCCAGCAGGTAGTGTAGTGGATAAGTGCTAGAGTCACATGTGGCTGCCTGCAGTTTGAGTCCTGGACCTGGAGGCTTGAAAATCATGTCCTGTGAGTGTGCGTGCATGTCCAAAATCCTGAGAAGAGAATGGAGGAGAAGGGATTGCAGCGTGACCATCCACACCCACCCCCCCAAGGGAGGGGGATTTCTAACTTTCTCTCTCTCTGTTCTCTCTGTATCTCTGGCAAGCATACATGCTCTATAGCAAAAAATCTCCCTAAAAAAAGAAAATGCTTTACTCATACTGTAGAAATAGAAAGTAGAATGATGGTTAGGATAGGCTGATGGGGGCTATGAGAGTGGTGAGGAATGAGGGAATAGGGATTCACTGGTCAAAGGGTACAACGCTTCAGTTAGACAGGAAGAATAAATTCTGAGATCTATTGCCCAGCAGGGTAACTACAGTCAATACTGATGTTTTGTATAAATCAAAAATAACTAAAAGAGAAAGTTTCAAATATGTCACCACAAAAAATGTTAGGTCAGTGAGGTGATGGATATGTTAATTAGCATTCCACATTGTATAATTATATCAAAATATCACACTGTAGTCCATAAATGTAATAATTTCTTCTTTTTTTTGAGAGATTTTTGCTATAGGGTGCATGCACTCATTGGAGAGACAGAGACAGAAAGATAAAACACTAGAAAATCACCCCTCTGGAAGATGACCACACCACAATCCCTTCTCCTCCATTCTTCTCACAGGATTTTGGGCATACACACACACACACGAGCCTGGTGTGAGTTTCAAGCTGCCGGGTCCAGGACTTGACCTGTGGTCAGTCATGTGGGAGTCCAGCGCCTTAACCAATACACCACGTGCTGGCCCCAATATTTTTTGTTTTATAATGCAGGCACTTACTCTGTTGTGATTTTCCTGCCTCATTCTCCCAGCTGGTATTACAGATGTGTATTTCTTCTTGTAAAGACACTAGCCCTATTGGAATAGGGCCCAATTATTTCCTTTAGTCGACCGTGGTTCGAGTCCTGGACCCGGTGGCTTAAACTCACGCCGGGCGCATGTGTGTGCGTGCCCAAGACCCCGAGAGCAGAATGGAGGAGAAGGGATTGTAGTGTGGCCATCCCCCTGGGGAGTGATTTCTCGCTTTCTATCTCTCTGTCTCTCTCTGTCTTTCTGGCGAGTACATGTGCTCTATAGCAAAAACCTCTCAAAAAAAAAAAAAAGAATTATTTCCTTTGTTTACCGTTATTATTATTTTCAATTTGACCAGAGCAAGACAGAGAGAAAGAAAGAGAAAGCAAGAAAACAATCTTCCAGGTCCAGGACTCGAACTGTGGTCAGCTATGTGGGAATCCAGCACCTCTAACCACCATGCTACCTGCCGGCCCCAGGGCCCTACTCTTATGACTTCATTTTACCTTGGTTACCTTCTTAAAGGCTCTATCTCCAAACAGTCACATTCGGAGTTAAGATTACAACATAAAAATTGTGGTTGGAGGATACAATTCAGTTCATAACAATTGTATATATTTCTTTGAAATATTCAGTCATGTCTTTGCTCCTTTTTTTATTTGCTTGTCTTTTTCATGTTGATTTGTATAGAAGTTCTTTATACATCCTTATTAATCTGTCATCAGTTATATGTATTGAAGATATGCTTTCTTATCCTCCCAGTTTATGGCCATAAGTTTCATTTTCTTTATTGTGTCTTTTGATGAAAGGATTTTTTTCCTATTTTAATAAAGCCAAATGGTTTGCCTTTGGCTTAAGCTTTTATTGTCTTGTTTAGAATATCTTATCTTCCTGAGTCATAAAGACATTTATATATTCTTCTAAAAGTTGCAATGTTTTATATCTGTTATATTTAAGTTCTTGGTTCATCTGGAAATAATTTTGTGCGTGATGTGTGGTGAAGATCCTTTCTTCCATAACATACATATTCAATGATCTCAGCATCATTTATTGAATGGTTCTTTCTTTTCCTGAAGTGTCATCACTGTCAGCTCCATCTTTGCATAAATCTGTTGCTGGGCTCTCTAGTCAGTCAGTCCCCTTGGGCTTCTTTTCCATCCCTAGGCCAACACCACATGGTTTGGGTAATTCCTTACATGTATCTCGTAATTTACTGGTGTTTTCTCTTTCTCTTAAACCCTTTTAAAAACTGAAGCAAACTGTGCAAAATAGTTACGAGACAATCAAGGAAACTTGAGTACTAGCTGAATATTTAATAGTAGGGATTATTGTTAATCATTTTATATGAGATGATTACATTGTGGTCTTACTTTTTAAAAAGTGCATATTCCAGAGAAAGAAGGAGCAACAGGGAGATCCTTGTAATCCCAGAGATAGGAGGTAGGAGTTGCCGCCCCACGTGTGTTGACACCGTTCTTCCTCTCACCCATCCAGGACCAATAAGTGGCCCCAAGCCAAGCAGCTTGGTTTGAGCTCATCATAGGGACCTCCTACCCAGCGTGCTGTGGGGGAGAAGGGACCCTCCTGCCTAGGCAGTGTGACTACATGGAGTGCTCTATCACCTTACATTCTGTTTGTCAGCTCAGCCTCCATTCACGTTGCGAGAAGTTAGGTTTGGGTATATAAAAGCCGAACATCTGAAAATAGGAAACTGGGAGGATTCTTTCCCCACTATCTCCTTAACAGTAAAAGGAGAGAAACTCCCCTCTGAAAACCTGAACCCAAAACTCCTACTGTGGATTCTACACTCCCACCCACTGCAGAGGAGGGAAACTGGCAGAGAGCTTACAAATATCATAGAGAAGTGCAAGAGCACTCAGTTACAGAAACATACTCTAAAGAAGTAGGAGGAAGTGAGTATATCACCAGGTGACTAAAAATCAAAGCCAAGCCCCAAGACATAGGAGAAAATCAGGAAATCTCTTCCTCTCAAAGGGTTATAATTCCTCACCAACCATGGCTAAAGCAAATTAGGTCACAGAAATGTCAGAAAGAGAATTCAGAAGGGACAAGCAGATGATGTAATGGTTGCGTTGCTGGACTCCCGTGTAGTCAACCATGTAGTGGTTTCAATCCCAGTTCTGGAGGTTTAAAACTCATGCTGGGCATATGTGCATGTGTGCTCAAAATCCCAAGAGGAGATTGGAGGACAAGGGACTGCAATGTGCCCATCCCCCCTGGGGGGTGATTTTTTGCTTTCTATTTCTCTGTCTCTCTGGTGAGCACACGTGCCCTATAACAAAAAATCTCTCTAAGAAAAAAAGAAAAGAATTCAGAATATTCATTGTAACAATACACAATGAGATGTGAGAGAAAACAGAGAATCAATTCCAAGAGATGAAAAAAATCCTTCCACAACTTGAAGGAGGAACTGCATAAAGAGATAGAAAGAAAAGAATCAAATGGAATTTCTGGAGATAAAAGAATATGATGCAGGATATCAAAACCTCCCTTGAAAGTATCAACAGCAAATTAGGCCACACAGAAGAGAAAAACTCTGACCTAGAAGACAAAACCTCTGATTTAGTCTAGTCAGCTGGTAAGAATGGAATAATAGGGACCAGCAGTTAGCGTAATGGCTATGTCACTGAACTCCCATGTAGTCGACTGCGGTTCAAGTCCCGGACCTGGTGGCTTAAACTCATGCCGGGCACGTGTGCGTGTATGCCCAAGATCCTGAGAGGAGAATGGAGGAGAGAGGATTGAGGCGTAGCCATCCCCCCGGGGGATGATTTCTCGCTTTCTGTCTCTCTGTCTTTCTCTGTCTTTCTGGCGAACGCACACACCCTACAGCAAAAATCTCTCAAAAAAAACCCCCAAAAACAAAAACAAACAAAAAAAACAAACAAACAAAAAACAATGGAATAATAACCATTAAAAATGAGGACAATATACAAGAAATCCTAGACACTAGTAAATGGCTGAACATCTACATAATAGGCATTCCAGAAGATGAAGAGATGGCTAAAGGCATAGAAAAAAATCTTTCATAATATGTTAGCTGAAAACTTCCCACATTCACAGAGGCATGTGGACAGTCCAATCCAGGAGATACAAAAAACAACAAGTAGATATAAAAGAAGGAGAAATAAAATATTTTCCAGATAGACAAATGCTGAAAGAATTCACCAGCTCTTTAAGAAATACCGAAGGGCGGGAACCAGCAGTTAGCGTAATGGCTATGTCGCTGAACTCCCACGTAGTCGACCGCGGTTCGCGTCTCGGACCCGGTGGCTTACAACTCACGCCAGGCGCGTGTGCGTGCGTGCCCAAGATCCCGAGAGGAGAATGGAGGAGAAGGGATTGCGGCGTGACCATCCCCCCTGGGGGGTGATTTCTCGCTTTCTGTCTCTATGTCTCTCTCTGTCTGTCTGGCGAGCGCACGTGCCCTATAGTGAAAAACCTCTCCAAAAAAAAAAAAAAAAAAAAAGAAATACCGAAGGGGGACCAGCAGTTGGCGTAATGGCTATGGCTGGACTCCCAAGTAGTCGACCATGGTTCGAGTCTCGGACCCTGTGGCTTAAACTTACGCCGGGCGCTGGGGAGTGATTTCTCACTTTCTGTCTCTCTGTCTCTGTCTTTCTGGCAAGTGTACACACCCTATAGCAAAAACCTCTCAAAAAAAAAAAAAAAAAAAAAGATAATAGAAAGAAATACTGAAGGAACTACTACAGCAGGAAAGCTAAAGAGAGACAAATAGGAGTAAGAGAACACAAAACAACGAGAAAAAAAGGATAAGTTCATACACATTGATAAAAAACATTGAATGTGGGGACTAAATGCAGTTTCAACCATTTTACACACAAGCAGATTTAAATACAAACCCACCAATTATTTAATAGACAGTATCTCTATGGGTTTCAATTTATGTATTTTTTTTTTTTTTTGGAGAGGTTTTTTCACTATAGGGCGCGTGCGCTCGCCAGACAGACAGAGAGAGACATAGAGACAGAAAGCGAGAAATCACCCCCCAGGGGGGATGGTCACGCCGCAATCCCTTCTCCTCCATTCTCCTCTCGGGATCTTAATAGTTGTAAGCCACCGGGTATCGACTACGTATCAGGACATAGCCATTTCTAACTGCTGGTTCCCCAATTTATGTATTTATTATAACCACTACTTGTGATATAAAACTAGATTATAGAGGAAAAGTCCAAAAAGTTACAGCTGAGTCTTTCTTTAGAAGGAATTTTTAAAAAGAGTAAAATCAAGAAATTTGTAAAGCCATGTCTTCACTTTTAAACATCTCTTTCCAATTTTGTTTTAGTTTTACTTTTTTGAGAACTTGTTTTTTTATGTGCAGTGTAGTACTATGGTCCCAAACTCACAGAATATAAAGAAAGTGTTATTTTCCCCTCTCTTTTTTATGTAAAATTTTATCCATCTCTAGCCTACCTCAATGATTGATACCTATAGTTTTTTTCAGATTATAATTCTTATCTCCCACAATTCTCTACATGGAAATTACAAATTCTTCTTTTATCAGCTATGTTAAGATTATCTTTGTTAATTTACGAAATTGTTTGTTGCCTGATTTTTAATCAATAAGTTTTTCTTTAGACTATATCTCACAGTAAAGAATGTCGTAGACGGGAGCCAGCAGTTAGTGTAATGGCTATGTCGCTGGACTCCCACGTAGTTGACTGCGGTTCGCGTCCCGGACCCGGTGGCTTAAATCTCACACCGGGCGTGTGTGCGTGTGTGCCCAAGATCCCAAGAGGAGAATGGAGGAGAAGAGATTGCGGCATGACCATCCCCCCTGGGGGGAGGGGGTGATTTCTCGCTTTCTGTCTCTATATCTCTGTCTGTCTGGTGAGCACACATGCCCTAGAGCGAAAACCTCTCCAAAAAAAAAAAAAAGAATGTCGTAGACAATTCAGTACATTATTGCAGAATAGCCATTAGAGAGGTTTTGAATGTTCACAACATAATATAATGTGAAATGTTGAAGATGGCGAATATGTTTATATCCTTGATGTATTTATTGCACACTGAATACATGCTTTTACATACATTCTATACCCTGGAAAGATGTGCAAAGATAATATATAAATTATGAATTACAATAAATATTTAAAGAGGAAAATAAATAAATAAAAGTAAAAAAAGTGTTTTTTAGAAAGAAATATATATGTTTCTTACAAATGTTTCAGATAAAATTATATAATTTCTGGGATTTGTTTCAAAACTAAAGTGATTAAGGATATTGATAAAGGGCCAGCTCTGTAGTACAGTGGTAATACACTACTTGAAAAAAAGCTAGATCCTGCCTCCTGACTATGGTTGAATTCCCGGCCTGGCCCACCTAAGACACTTTGGGCACACATAGGTGCTCAAGAGCTAACAGGCTTGGGACCAGGTGATGGCATAATGGTTATGTCACTGGACTCCCACAGTAACTGACCATGGTTCAAGTCCTGGACCCAGCAACTTAAAACTTACACCAGGCATGTATGCACGTGTACCCAAAATCCCAAGAGAATAGAGGAGAAGGGATTGTGTGGTGTGACCATCCCTCCTGGAGAGTGATTTCTTGCTTTTTATGTTTTTCTCTCTCTTTGTCCCTCTGGTGAGCACACACACACACCTTGTAGGAAAAATCTCTCTAAAAAAAAAAAAAAAAAAAAAAAAAAAAGATGAACTGCGGAAGATGCAGGCGAAAGGAGCTGACAAGTTCCAGGAGGTGAGAAAATTCTTGCAAGATATAAAAGAGGGATTACACACTTAAAAAAAGAATCAAATAGCCCCATTAGAGATGAAGGCTATAATATAGGAAGTCAAAATCTCCCTTGAAAGTATTAAAAACAGACTAGATCATACAGAAAATAGAATCTCAGACATAGAAGAGAAAATTACTGGCCTAGAAAAATCCACCACAAAGACTGAGAAAATTGCCCCCCAAAATGAGAATAATATACGAGAAATACTAGATACTATTAAATGTACAAACATCCAGATAATTGGTATCCCAGAAGGTGAAGAGACTCATAAGGGCATTGATAATCTATTCCATGAAATCCTGCAAGTAAACTTTCCAAACCTAGAGAGGCATTCAAAGATCCAGTCCCAAGAAATACAAAGGACCCCAAATAGAATCAACCCAAAAAGATCTTCTCTGAGACATATTATAGCCAGATTGAGCAAAATGACAGACAAAGACAAGATACTAAGATTGGCCTGAGAAAAATGGCAAGTTACCTACAAAGGATATCCCATCAGGCAGTCAGCAGACCTCTCATCAAAAACAATGTGAGCGAAGAAAGGATGGGAAAATAAATTCAAAGTGTTAAGGGGAAAGCAATTTCAGTCAAGAATACCCTACCTGGCAAGATTATCTTTTATATGGGAAGGAAAGACAAGAACATTCTCAGATAAACAAAATCTGAAAGAATTTACCAGTACCAGACGAGTTCTCCAAGAAGTTCTCAAGGGAGTGCTATACCAGGAAAATTAAATACAGACACACAGAAATAAGAGTTCAAAAACTAAGAAAATGGCCAACTTAATCATAGGGACAAGTCTGGAGTTGACTATTATATACCAGAATTTAATCGGGAAGATAGAACCACAACAGAAGATAGATTAAGTACATGAGACTGGACTGGTGAAATAGCATTTTATGACTTTTGACTAAAATATTGCTGATTTTCTTCTAGGCTTTGTTTTCTGGTTTTGATTTTAAGGATTTTTGTCCTGCCTTGAGCTGATGATAGGTTCATGTACCTACTATTTGAACAGAATCCTAACCTGTTTCCTGTCTTGAAATTTTTAGCAAAGTTCCTTAGCATTTCTTTGATTTATTAAAGTTAAAACTGCTTTTCTTGAAATTAACAGCTGAACTTGCTATCGAAAGTAGTTAGATTATTTAAGAAATTGTGCCATCAATGAAATGTGAGAGGAAAAGGAATGGAAAACAACTGTAGACACCAGCGATAGTGTGGGAGGAGGGTGGGAAATATATACATACAATGAAACTAGAAATGGAAAATTTTTTATGATAACATGCATGATTAAGCCACTATGCAGTATATTCTGGGTGGGAAATCACATTTTGTATGCTATGACAATGCTTAGGGAATGGATGTAAATTAATTAATTAAAAAATGTTTCAGAAAAAAAAGCTCATAGAAATACGTGTAATGGGAAAACTATGTATGAATTTCAAAAGTTTTTGTTACAAAATAAATTCATACTTTAATTATAAAAAAATAAAATAAGAGGAAAAAAAGATCTAATAGGCTGGAGGAGGGAGATGGTATGTGGCTAGACTCCATGGTGAGATCTCCTCTCTCTCACTCTCATATATGTGTGTGTGTGTGTACATGCTTTATTGTAAGTAAAGAAAAAAAAGGTAAAGGATATAGACAAAATAAGGTTGGCCATAAATTACATAATTATAGAAGTTAGATTATAAATACATAATCCAGGGCCAGCCTCCGACATGGTGGTTAAGGTGACTGGATCCCACATGGCCAACTGCATAGTTTGAGCCCCAGATCCAGCATTCTGAGAAACATGCCAGGCATGTGTGTTTGCTAGCCCAAAATTCTGAAAGGAGAGAGAAATGGAGGAGAAAGGATGGCAACATGACCATTTCCCATGTGAGGTGCTCTCTCTTTTTCTCTCTTCAGTGAGCACATGCACCCTCTGACAAAAACAAACAAACAAACAAAAACAAAAACAACCACCACCACACAGTTCAGGTTTTAAAACCACTACATAGTGGTTTCTCTTTTTGTATGTATTTGAAATTTTCTACTCTAAGAAGGAAAAGCAAATCAAAACACTACCAACAAAAACTGTTCACTGTTTCTAACCTATAGTATTATTGTTTTCATTCCAAGAAGCTTTTAGATAGATGGTCATCTGGCCAACATTGGCCCTCTAGTATTCTTTTAGCATATTTTCAGCTTCTCTTATAGCTCTAAATGTATGAAACAAACTTGAAATATTTTGTATCTGATGATTCCTACATCTGCAGTAGTTGCCAGCCTGATTTTCTTCTTTTTTAAAACATTTGCTGTAGGATGTGTGTGCTCACCAGAGAGAGACATAGAGAGAGAAAAAATGAGAAAGCACTCCTAAGGAGAGATGGTCATGCTGCAATCCTTTCATTCTCCTCTTGAGATTTTGGGCACACATGCACATGCACCTGGTATGTTTTTCTTTTTCTTTTCTTGCTTTTTTTTTTTTTTTTTTTTTTTTTTTTTTTTTTTTTTTTTTAAGAGGTTTTTGCCTTAGGGTGTGTGTGCTGGCTGGAGAGAGAGAAAGAGACAATGAGAAGGAAAGCAAGAAATCACTCCCGCCTCCCCTCCTCCTGGGGGATGGCCATGCCACAATCCCTTCTCCATTCTCCTCCCAGGATCTTAGGCACACACATACACACACGCACACCACACTGGCATGATTTTCAAGCCTGAGTATAGGACTTGAACTGAGGTTGACTATGTGGGAGTCCAGTGATGAAACCACTCCGCTATCTGCAGCCTCTAACACCTGGCATGTTTTTCAAGCCGCCAGTGTCAGGACTCAAACCACATAGTTGCTCATATGGGATTCATCCATCTTAATCACCACACCATGGGCTGGCACCAGCTTGATTCTTTTATTGTTTATACTGACTCATTCATGAAGGATTGTTTGTATATGTGTTTAGTGAGTTGTTTGAAATTGTGAGTCAATGGCCTTGAGATTTTATCTGTGGAAGTTCTCTAAGGCTTAGAGAAAGTTTCACTGTTTCTGCCAGACCATATGGAGGCACTGCTCACACAGGACTGCTTTAAATGAAATGTTTAGCTATGAGTTTTTTAGTGTGAATTTAATTCTGAAACCACATGAGTATAGGCTTGTGGTTGGGAAGTCTCAGAGGAGATTGTTCATTTCATTCCTCACCGCCACCACAGAGTTCTCAGCCAACCCAGCCACAATCTCGACTCTGCCTCTGTGGGGTGGATTTTTCTCTGTCTCACCAGTAGAGGGTGTTGTTTAAGGACCCTGGCTTTATGTAGGAGGTGGTGTGTGAAATGTTTGTGAATGCATGTGTGTGGGGGGTGTCCCACTCAGTCTCGGCTTCATGGTTTATCTATATCCCAAAGCTAGGTTCCAGACCACCAGGAATGTGCCTGTGCTCCCAGGGGAAAACTGACTCCAGTGCTTGCTTTCTCCTGTTTTCCTGCAGATTTGTGTTTTCTTAGGTAGACTCTGGTTGTGCAAGAATCCTCTTAGTTTCCTGCCAGTTCAGTAAAACATTTAAAAAATGTTTTCAGAGCCAGCAGGTGATGTGGAGGTTAAGGTGGCTGTATGCCACAATGCTGACTCTGTCATTCGAGTCCATTCCAGCTGCATAATAATCACACCAGAGCATGCCCAAGATCCCCAAAGAGAAGGGATTGCAAAGTGGCCATACCGCCTGAAGGGTGATTTCTTACTTTCTTCTCACTGTGTCTCTCTTTTGCGTGCGCTCTCTCTTTCTCCCCAGTGAGTGCATGAGCCCTAATGCAAAAAAGAAGAAGAAGAAGAAGAAGAAGAAGAAGAAGAAGAAGAAGAAGAAGAAGAAGAAGAAGAAGAAGAAGAAGAAGAAGAAGAAGAAGGAGAAGAAGAAGAAGAAGAAGAAGAGGAAGAAGAATAAGAAGAAGAAAAAGAAGAAGAAGAAGAAAAAAAAGAAGAAGAAGAAGAAGAGGGGATCAGCAGATAGAATAATGATTACGTTGCTGGGCTCCCACGTAGTTGACTGTGGTTCAAGTCCCGGACCTGATGGCTTAACTCACACCAGGCACGTGTGTGTGTGTGTGTCCAAGAATCCAAGAGGACAATGGAAGAGAAGGGAGTATGGCATGGCCATCCCCCCTGGGCGGGTGATTTCTCGCTTTCTGTCTTTCCCTTTCTCTCTCTGTCTTTCCGGTGAGTGCACATGCCCTATAGCAAAAATATCTCTCTAAAAAAAGAAAAAAACAGAATCAAACCGGGCGGGCTGGCAGGTGGCATGGTTGTTAAGGTGCTGGACACCACATGAGCGACTGCAGTTCAAGTCCCAGAACTGGAGGCTTGCTTTCTCACTTTCTCTCTGTCTCTGTCTCTCTGGTCAAATTGAAAAAAAAATTAATTAAATGAGTCTTAAAAAAATAAAGAATCATGCGTATGTGTGTGTGCTAAAATCCCAAGAGGAGAATGGAAGAGAAGGGATTGCAGTGTAGCCATTCTCCTGGAGGGTGATTTCTCACTTCCCCTCTCTGTCTCTGTTTCTCTTAGCAAGTGCACACGCCCTATAACAAAAACTAAAACTAAAATAAAATAAATTTTACATTTTATTCAGTATTCTTAGTTGTGTTGTAATGAGAGAAGTTTCTTTGAACATCTGTTCCATTTTGTTGCTGGGAACAGAATTGACAATCGGATTTTATCTCTTTTATTCCTTCTACGAGTCATTTTCATCTGACACGAAAGCTCACCCACGACATGGTGAATAGCAGTTAGCCCCTCTTGATTTGGCCTGCTTTGATTTCAGCCACTCTGAACCTGAGGAGTGGCTTTCTGAAGAAGCCAGAACCCGCACTTTCAGACAGTTCCGAAGTCCTGGAAAACTCCCTTTGCTGTAGGAACTTTAGGGGGTCTTGGAATCATTTGAAGAGCCATAACGAATTGAGTAATTGTTTTAATTCATAAACCATGATTTTTTTCCCCCCATGAGGGAAAGACAAGCCTTTCAAATTGCTACAATGGTAAATTTCTATCCCCAAAAATGAAATTAGTTGTTTGAAAGAAGCAGGAATTCAGGAAAGTTATACATGTTTTTATGGTTTGGCTAGGTTTCATTCATTATTTTTCTTTCTGCTACTTCACAAATGCTTAATAAAAACAAAAACCTCTCTTTGCAAATCGTGTATGGTGTCTGAAGGCTAAAATAAAATATGTATAAAATTGATACATGTAGTAAACCAGAAATGCAATCAATGAACTTGATACTGAGGAAATCAGACCTTTTTCTGCACTTAGAGGACCATCTAAAGTCCAAAGCCAAAACTTGATGTATAGTAGCCATAGTATCATTTTTAGCTTTTTTCTTTTTTAATTTTATTTTTTATTATCATAATCTTGCTTACATGCCATTAAATCACATATATATTAACAGTGTATTACATTTCTTTTTCCAGAAGGAATACCTTGCATATCAGTCAAGACAAAGACATTACTATCCACATCATCATCAAATAGCTTTTCATCATTTTTTTCCAAATTATTATTATTATTATTCTCATTATTTTTAAACATTCAATCACTATATATCATTTTGCTTATAAAAATAATTTACCCAACATGAAATACTTCTCAGACCAGTCCAGTTGAGAATACTATACATGTTATTATCAACAGGTAATAAACCATTCTGTGTCCCCCTAATGTCATGCCTCTCTATTTGTTCTCTTGCTATCCCCTCTCTATACTCTTCCTTTCTCCAGCCCCATTAGCTTTTTTTCTTTAAACCTAAGGAGGCACTAGATGACTTGTTAGAAAGACTCTCAAACAAGAAAATCTTGGCCAGACTCATGACCTAGAGGTTAAGAGAACTAGATCCCACATGTCTGCCTGTGTGGCTTGAGTCCTGGCCCAGTGGCTTGAAAAACATGCCAGGTGCATGTGTTGAAGAACATGCCAGGTGCATGTGTTGAAGAACATGCCAGGTGCATGTGTTTGCATGCCCAAAATCTTGAAAGAAAGGAGAAATGGAGGAGAAGGGGTTGTGTTGTGACCATACCCCATTGACGGGATGCTTTCTCCCTCTTCTTCTTTGTCTCTCTTGCCAGTACACATGCCTTCTGGCAATGGGGGGAAAAAGGAAGAAGAATCTTATGTCAGCTTAGCCACAGAGGCGCAGGTAGAGGGGCATCACTAAGTGAAACTAGAGCCACATGAAAGCCTGGGTTAGGATGCTGGACTAACCTGAACAGGCTGGTATGCCTGCATATGCCAGAAGTCCTAGCTAACTGGGAGACTGGGCGGGGGATTGCAACATGGTGAGACCCTGTCAAAAATACCTCTCTCTCTCTCTCTCTCTCATTTCCTCTCAAGTTTTTATTCTTTTTCATCAAAAGAAAAGGTAAAGAGTTGCCTTGTGACCCGTACTGGCTAAGGGAGCATCAGGAGGATTTGGACATCCTGGAAGTCAGGAAATGGGACTGGCCAATGGTATCAAAGGACCTCTCCCGGCCTCCATCATTGTCTGCATTTACACTAATTCCAAGAAAGCATCACACAGGGAGGCCTCAGGCCCTAGAGACTGCTCATCACTTCACCTCTGTTCTGAAGCAGCAGCAGCAGCAGCAGCAGCAACATGCTTTTGTCAAGTCACAGGGACTTCATGTTACCAGGAGAGGGACAAAGCCATTAATATGCATGCTCATTCACACACATCTATCTACTGGCTAACAGGTCCGTTTGCCAGAATCTGCAGAGAGGAAAGCAAAGTACCTTCTCAGTGAAGTCTTCCATCACCACCTGGAACCCTATTCTGACAGTAAGCTCCAGAATAATTTTGTTTTCCTGACTCAGACCATGTGTGACTACCATTGATGGGGACTCTGGTCTCTTCACTAGAGCACTCCCATAAGGGTCATGTCTGACAGCTGCTGGCAACAAGCAAGACCAGAGGGTACAGAGTGGGATTTCACTCTCTTCAATGGCTGGACCCACAGAGGGACTGTGCTTTAGCTCTACAGAAGGGAATGGGTCATGGCTGGGCCATGCAGGGTCTTGAGGAGCAAACTGGACATGCAAAGCCATGAAGTTATTGGTCCAGGACCCAGAGGTAGAGCTTAGGCCAGCTCTGTCCAAGCACTGAGGTGCCATTTTTGGCTAGCCACATGCACGGCCTAGCTTACCTAAGCACACCTAGTCCCCTCTGCAATAGGATTATGAGGGAAGCAAGGCCAGGCTAGGATGGGACCCCCTGTGAATACCTAAAATGGGATGCTCAGGAACACCACAGTGACTGGAGAGCTTGTTGAGGCCTTTCTCCATAGGTTCAGGAGCAGGTCACAGCGGTTTCTTCTAGTCCTGCTTATCACATCAGCAGCTACACTCCACAGCCTGGGTGGGGTCTGGGGAGAAGGCCCTGCAGGCAACTGCCTCCTTATGCTTCTAGACACAGGCACCAGAGCACCCAACATGCCCTTCACATGGCCAGAGTTAGAACTGGGGCCACATGGTTCAGATCCTGGACCAGTATAAACAGGCCAGGCCAGGTCAGGCCAGGCCAGACACATGTGCCTGTAATTCTAGCTAACTGAGAAGCTGATGCAGAGAATCACACAATGGCCGGAGCTGGTGGAAACTACCAATTTCTCGCTCTCTCTCTCCCCATCATCTTTCTGCTTTCTCTCTAACTCTTTCTCTCTCTTCCTCATCTTTCTGCTTTTTTCTCTCTCTATTTCTCTCAGAAAAAAAGAAAAATTGGGGGCCAGCAAGTGGCATGGTGGTTAAGGACGCTGGACTCCCATATGGCCGACCACGGTTCAAGTCTCGGACCTGGTGGCTTGCTTTCTCACTTCCTCTCTCTCTCTCTCTGTCTCTCTCTGATCAAACTGGAAAATAACAATGATAATAATAATAAATAAAGTTAAATAAAATAATTCTTTAAAAAAAAAGAAAAAAATTTCTCTACCAAAAAATTGTTAGAACATATAAATAAATTCAGAAAAGTTGCTGGATACAAAATTAACATTGGGGGACCAGCAGTTAGCGTAATGGCTATGTCGCTGGACTCCCACGTAGTCGACCGCGGTTCGAGTCCCGGACCCGGCGGCTTAAACTCACGCCGGGCACGTGTGCGTGCGTGCCCGAGATCCTGAGAGGAGAATGGAGGAGAAGGGATTGCGGCGTGGCCATCCCCCCTGGGGGGTGATTTCCTGCTTTCTATCTCTCTGTCTCTCTCTGTCTGTCTGGTGAGCGCACGCGCCCTATAGCAAAAACCTCTGCAAAAAAAAAAAAAAAAATTAACATTCAAAATTAGTGATGTTTCTTTTTTTTCTTTTTTTTTTTTTTTCTTTTTTCTGGAGAGGTTTTTGCTATAGGGCGCGTGCGCTCGCCAGACAGACAGAGAGAGACAGAGAGACAGAAAGCAGGAAATCACCCCCCAGGGGGGATGGCCACACCGCAATCCCTTCTCCTCCATTCTCCTCTCGGGATCTCGGGCACGCACGCACACGCGCCCGGCGTGAGTTTAAGCCGCTGGGTCCGGGACTCGAACCGCAGTCGACTACGTGGGAGTCCAGTGACATAGCCATTACGCTAACTGCTGGTCCCAAAATTAGTGATGTTTCTAAACACCAATAATGAACTAGGTAAAAGAGATAGTGGGAAAATAATCTTATTTTAATAACTACAAAAGAAACAACTATTAATAATTTATCTGGGACCAGCAGACAGTGTAATGGTTACATCACTAGACCTCACGTGGTTGACTGCAGTTTGAGTCCTAGACCTGACAGCTTAAAACTCATGCTGAGCATGTGTGTGTGCATGTCCAAAATCCTGAGAGGAGAATGGTGGCGAAGGGACTGTGGTGTGGCCATCCTCCTACCCGCAGGAGGTGATTTCTCACTTTCTGTCTCTCTGTTTCTTTCTGTCTCTCTGGCGAGAGCCTGTGCCCTATAGCAAAAATCTCTCTCTCTCTCAAAAAAAAAAAAAAAAAAAAAAAAAAAAAAAAAAAAAAAAAGAAAAAAAAGAAAAAAAAGAATTAATTTAAAAAGGAAATCTTGGTCCAGCAGATGATGTGGAGGTTAAGGGGCTGGATCTCATATGGCTGACTGCACAGTTCAAGTCCTGTACCCAGCAGCTTAGGGACCATGTCAGGTGTGTTTGTGTGTGTTCCCAAAGTTCCTAGAGGCGAATGGAGGAGAAGGGATTGCAGTGTGGCCATTTCTCCTGGGGGATGATTTCTTACTTTCTCTGTCTCTCTTTGGCCAGTGCACATGCCCTTTAGCAAAATTAAATAATAATAATAATAATAAAGAAATCCTGTTATATTTGACAACATGAGTGAACCCTGAGAATATTATGCTAAGTGAAATAAATCAGCTGAAAATAGGAAATACTGGGAACCAGCAGTTAGCGTAATGGCTATGTCGCTGGACTCCCACGTAGTCGACCGCAGTTCGCGTCCCGGACCCGGTGGCTTACAACTCACACCGGGCGCGTGTGCGTGCGTGCCCAAGATCCCGAGAGGAGAATGGAGGAGAAGGGATTGCGGCGTGACCATCCCCCCTGGGAGGTGACTTCTCACTTTCTGTCTCTATGTCTCTCTCTCTGTCTGCCTGGCGAGCGCACGCGCCCTATAGCGAAAAACCTCTCCAAAAAAAAAAAAAAAAAAAAAAAAAATAGGAAATACTGCATGATCCCACTTATGTGAGCCATCTAAATAAAATACATAGAAGCAGAGGCTAGTGGTGGTTGCCAGAGACTAGGGGAGAGGTTATTGAAAAGCTGCTAAACTTCCAGTTATTCAAGTAATTAAGCCCTAGAGATTTTTGCAATTTTGTTCCTGTAATAGCAGCATCATATTGTATGTTTACATGTACTTTGTATACATTTGTTAAAAGGGTAGATTTCACAGTAAATATTTTTACCACCACCACATCAAAAACATAGCCATTAGAGCAAAGTTAGAGGGATCTTTTTTGGGTGATTGAAGGTTTTAAATTGGATTGTGGTGGTTGCATGATTCTGTACATTGTAAAAAATAAAATAAAATTAGTGAACTGTTTTTAAAAAGTTTAGTATTAGTACATAAAAATTATATCTCAATAAAGTTGTTTTGAACCATATTCAGCATACCCTAACCCAGAATTTTCACATGAAGGGCACATAAAAATGTATGTTTTTAAAAAGGGCATTCAGGGGACCAGCAGGTGGCACAGTGGCTAAGGCACTGGACATGCCCACATGGCTGACCACAGTTCAAGTCCCAGACCTGGTGGCTTGCTTTCTTACTTTCCCTCTCTCTCTTTGGTCAAATTAAAATAAATGAACAAATAACTAAATAAATAATGCTTTAAAGGGATGCATATAAATAGCCACAGCATCTTTATCCTTGATAGCCCTTGAAGTAATCCAAGCAGCCATAAATAAACGGTGAGGTATAATGTCAAAGTGCTCAAACATGACTGAATGAACTGCTTATCCACAGAGAAACATGGATTATTTCAAAAGGACTATGCTGGGCAAAAGCGGCAGACATCAAAGTGTACATTGTGGTTTAATTCTATGATGTTCAGGAACTGGTGAAAGTAATTTATGGTAGTAGAAATCAAAACAGGCTGCATATGGTCATGGTGAGTGGGTACTGATTAAAAAGTTACATGCAGTATTTACTATACTAATGAGTGTGATTCATGTGTTGATAGGGGTGTTGGCTACTGCAAAGAGCTATACAGTTTTTTTTTGTTTTTTGTTTTTTCAGAGATTTTTTTGCTATAGGGTATGTACGCTCACTAGAGAGAGACAGAGAGACAGAAAGAGAGAAATTACCCCTTCCAGGGAAGATGGCCACACTCCAATCTATTCTCCATTTTCCTCTTGGGAGTTTGAGAACACAAACACACGCGCCCAGCCTGAGTTTCAAGGCACTGGGTCTAGGACCTGAACTATGGTCAACCATGTGGGAGTCCAGCACCTTAACCACTATACCACCTGCTGGACCCAGGTCTGAAGGTTTTAAAACGTGTCAAGTCATACACACGATTGGCACATTTCACAATATTTTTGTTTTATATTAATACAAAAACAACAGGATGAATGTAAATAAGAATGATCATTAGATATTAATGGAGATAAACTTATTTAATTTTCTAAATCTTTCCCTACTCTGACCTTATAACTGACAAATCCAGAATGCCAGTTGCTGGTTGGGTTCTGGGTGGAATGTTGGGATGTTTCCTAGAGTTTCTGGCTACTGAATCTACAGTTACTGAGCAGGGCCCTGTGGTGGCTGCAGTGCCCTGGAGGGGCTGTGATCCTCTGTGGAGCTTGATTGGGGGTTGATATTTGGGAAGCTGGGTGTGGTGGTGAATGAGCCATTGCCCAGTAACCTGAGTCCATAGCTCACTTTTTCTTTTTAGAATTATTTATTCAATTTTACTCATTATTGGGCCCAGCAGGTGGCGTGGTGATTAAGGTGCAGGACACTCCCACATAGTTGACCACGGTTCAAGTCTTGGACCTGGTGGCTTGCTTTCTCGCTTTCTCTTTCTCTCTCTCTTTCTCTCTGTGTGTCTCTCTCTGGTCAAATTAAAATAAGTGAATGAATAAATAAAATTAAAAATAAATCATTCTTTTTTAAAAGTTTTACTCATTATTATTATTATTCAATTTGAGGAGAGAGAGAGAGAGACAGTGAGAAAGCAAGCCACCAGGTTCGGAACTCAAACTGTGGTCAACCATGTGGGAGTCCCGCATCTTAACTACCATGCCACCTGCCGAAACCCTCCCTCTCCCACGGCTCCTTCATGGGGAGGCTCTGGAGCATCCACCTCTCATCTATTTACCGGTGGGACGCTTGCTTTTATTCAGACTTGTTTAGTGTGTTAGAAGTCGACTTGATGAGCCAGCAGATGGCATAGTGGTTACATTGCTGGACTCCCACATGGCCACCACAATTTGAGTCCTGGACCTGGGGGCTTGAAAATCATGCCGTGTGTGTGTGTGTGTGTGTGTGTGTGTCCAGGATCCTGAGAGGGGAATGGAGAAGGGATTGAGGCGTAGACACCCCCTTTAGGGGGTGGTTTCTCACTTTCCCTTTCATTGTCTGTCTCCCTCTCTCTGGCGAG